>JAODUO010000598.1:180000-290504 GCA_025642075.2 Ridgeia piscesae
ACACATAAACACACACACACACACACAACACACACACACACACACACACACACACACACACATAACACACACACACACACACAACACACATACACACACACACATACATACACAAAACCACATTACACATTTACAAACCTTTCAAATATACATAGAAAACGCCGACGTATCAACCGCGAATGTTACGGGAATCATCCCATCGCACCTAGAACTCCTCCCAGTTGTAAACCCTCATCGGTCCCTCGTGGTTGATATCCCTCCCGGGGATGAGGGACATTCCCTCCCGGCTACTCGAAGTCCTCACACTTTCCGAGAGGCTTCCCTCCACTCCCGTCGTGCTCTCAGAATTCGGCATGAAATACAGAACATTGTTCTTATGCTTATACTTGATGCTGTTCTTGTGCAAGTTTGCGTCCTTCCGCCTCTGTTTGCGAGCATAATACACAATGAGAACGGCCAACAGACCTGCTAACACAATCACTCCCGCTGTTGTTACTAACACAATTAACGTGACGTTTGATTCACCATTGTCACTGTGTCCGTTATCATGCGTGTCCGCGTACGAAACCGGGCGTTTCGTCGATTTTGAGTGCGTGCGAACATCAAATCTGCTGCCCCGTGTGTTGCCAACAGCCCGATACTGTGTTCGGTCGGGCCTGTGTGTCGTGGTTGATGGTGCCCACTGGCTGAATAGTTTAACCCAGTCGGTTGTCCGTGTGTGGTCGAAGTCGTCCGTGTCGTAATCGTCATTGTAATCCGGGTATTCCGCAGGCGATTTTGTCGGAACTGTTTCCCTGACAGTAGACTGACGCCTAGGTCTGAACGTTGTCAAGCGAAACACACTAGATGGCGTGCTTGTCGGTTGCGTCGCGTCTACAAAGACGCTGTCGATCAGCGATATGATCGACCGACGGTGAAGTTTGCGTGGCGTGAAACACCGAATACTGGCCTTGTTTTCGATGTCGACTGTCGTTGTTTCCAGCCAGTTTTTAAACCAGATCATGTGAGTGTCACAGTGCCACTGTCCGCTAGATATGTGCAGCACGGACAGGTTGGAAAAGAACCGCGGAAAAGCGGCATCGATGTGCGTCATGTCCGAATTGAGCATGCTCAGATCCTCGATGCTAGAGAGGTTCTGGAGCAGACGGATATCTGAAAATATCATCCGGATGATATCCGGGCTGCTGTCAAGATCGAGTTTCTTGAGTTGCGCAAGATCTTGGAAGATATCGAAATACATAGCGACTTTTGTCTCAATGTATGCGAGCGACAGTGTCTTGAGTCCAGTGAGGCCGTGGAAACATCGACTGTGGAAGTAAGTGAGTGGGTTCTTGGACAGCTGTAGGGTGTGTAGTGTGGCCGCGTTGCGGAACGTGTTGGGATAGACGTGTTGCAGGCGATTGCTGCTGAAGTCAACGGACGTGAGGTTGTGGAGCGTGTGGAGTGCATCGTACTCGATGTGCTCCATGTCGTTGCCCATCAGTGACAGCGTGTCGAGGTTGGAGCCATCGGGGAACGTCCCCGAGCTGATGTTCCGGATGCGGTTGCCGTCCATGAGGAGACGTAGGAGTGAGGTTGGGACGGGGCGAGGGATGCGGTCAAGTTTGTTGTTGTTGAGCCACAGCTGACGCAGATAGGTGAGGTGCTGAAACGCCCGGTCAGTGACATGCACAATGCCGTTGTCATCAAGCACCAGGATGCTCACGTAGAGACATTCGTCGAAAAAACCCTCACCAATGGTCGTGATGTTGTTCCGCCTCAGCTGTAAATACCTGACGGAGTTCGGTAGACCGTGTGGTAGTCTCTGTAACTTACACTCCGATAGATCGATGTACGACAGCACGGAGGTGTTGAACTGAAAGCGAGGCACCATTCCGATCGGATTAGCCTTCAGAACCAGATACATGAGCTTGGAGAGCCGCACAAACGCCCGGTGGTGGATGTCGGTGATCTTGTTCCCGGCCAGCAGGAGATAACGCAGGTTCGTGAGGTCGCGAAATGTGAACTGGGTGATCGACGTGATTGCGTTATTGCTCAGGTCGAGCCGCGATAACTCCGACATTCTCGCAAAAGCACCGTCAATGTGCACTAGATTGTTGTTTGAAAGGTCAAGGTGAACGACTCTCTGGATTCCTCGAAATGTCTCCTGGTGGATTCGAGTCAACAGGTTCCCGTTTAGGTCTAGGTCGCGGAGCATACGGTTTGACACAAATGCGTTATTGGTGATTGTCTCGATCTCGTTGTTTTTCATTTTTAAATCCACCAGATTGTGGAACGCCGACAGCGTACGCTCGCCAATCTCGCTCAGCTGGTTCTCGCTGACATCCAGCAAGGTCAAGGTCGGTGAAAGGTTGCGTGGGAGCTCTGACAGACCTTTGTTGCTACACGAGATGTGATTGGACGAGTTCGTGCAGATGCATCGTTGTGGACATGAGTGTATTGCGGTGACAACCGTCAGTAGTGCACAAGTGACACACACGACACACACAACTGTGACCATTGTCTTGACAATTGACAAACTGTGACACGTCAACTTTCTCTAATCTACTCACATTTCACTGATGCTATCCAGCAGTGCTACAACTGTGTTCATCTGTGGTGCGCCATATCGTAAAGGCAGCAGCGCTCCAACGCATGTAGTGACACAAATCGACACCAAATGACGCACATAAATCAGACGGTGACTATGTCATTGACATAGAATCACCTGTGTCAAGACGTTAAATTGGAGCAGGTAGATTCTGATGTGTCACCGACTTTGTGTGGCAGACACTACCACATTTAATCCATCAGGTGTGACGTTGTCGTGTCGGTGACGTCTTCATGTCATTGTGTAGAAGGACATCTTCTGTAACAGGAAATGAATCATAATCAGTGAGAGGGATGTAAGCATTGAGCCATGTAGACATTTAGTACCACTTCACTGACAGCGTCACTGTCACAGCACCACTACAGCAGCATGTCTCCGTCAACCTTGGCAGCATTAACATAACACCTGAATCGTACCACAGCTAGCGATGGTAAATTTAATTACCCCCGGCACGCAACTGTTCTGGAAACTGTTTTGCATATCTACTGCCACAGCTCCACAGCAGTACAGAAGCTTAATGGTCACATACAAACACATTCCACACTGCAGAACCACAGTAGTAACAGTACCACAATCATGTACTAACACATTCCACACTGCAGAACCACAGTAGTAACAGTACCACAATCATACTAACACATTCCACACTGCAGAACCACAGAGGTAACAGTACCACAATCATACTAACACATTCCACACTGCAGAACCACAGTAGTAACAGTACCACAATCATGTACTAACACATTCCACACTGCAGAACCACAGTAGTAACAGTACCACAATCATGTACTAACACATTCCACACTGCAGAACCACAGTAGTAACAGTACCACAATCATGTACTAACACATTCCACACTGCAGAACCACAGAGGTAACATTACCACAATCATGTACTAACACATTCCACACTGCAGAACCACAGTAGTAACAGTACCACAATCATGTACTAACACATTCCACACTGCAGAACCACAGTAGTAACAGTACCACAATCATATACTAACACGTTCCACACTGCAGAACCACAGTAGTAACAGTACCACAATCATACTAACACATTCCACACTGCAGAACCACAGTAGTAACAGTACCACAATCATGTACTAACACATTCCACACTGCAGAACCACAATAGTAACAGTACTACAATCATATAATAAAACACTTTAGCCCATGTAAAAACAAAATTTAGTACCACTTCCCCCTGCAGCCACTGTAACAGCACCCACAAGCATGTCTCCGTTTAACCTTTGGCCCCATTAACATAACAACCTAACACGTACCACAGCAGCCCCATAGGGAACAGTACCGCAATCATGTACTAACACATTCCACACTGCAGAACCACAGTAGTAACAGTACCGCAATCATGTACTAACACATTCCACACTGCAGAACCACAGTAGTAACAGTACCACAATCATATACTAACACATTCCACACTGCAGAACCACAGTAGTAACAGTACCACAATCATGTACTAACACATTCCACACTGCAGAACCACAGTAGTAACAGTACCACAATCATGTACTAACACGTTCCACACTGCAGAACCACAGTAGTAACAGTACCACAATCATGTACTAACACGTTCCACACTGCAGAACCACAGTAGTAACAGTACCACAATCATGTACTAACACGTTCCACACTGCAGAACCACAGTAGTAACAGTACCACAATCATGTACTAACACATTCCACACTGCAGAACCACAGTAGTAACAGTACCACAATCATGTACTAACACATTCCACACTGCAGAACCACAGTAGTAACAGTACCACAATCATGTACTAACACATTCCACACTGCAGAACCACAGTAGTAACAGTACCACAATCATATACTAACACATTCCACACTGCAGAACCACAGTAGTAACAGTACCACAATCATGTACTAACACATTCCACACTGCAGAACCACAGTAGTAACAGTACCACAATCATGTACTAACACATTCCACATCAGAATCAGTGTACCTAATCATTACTAACACATTCCACACTGCAGAACCACAGTAGTAACAGTACCACAATCATGTACTAACACATTCCACACTGCAGAACCACAGTAGTAACAGTACCACAATCATGTACTAACACGTTCCACACTGCAGAACCACAGTAGTAACAGTACCACAATCATTACTAACACTTCCACACTGCAGAACCACAGTAGTAACAGTACCACAATCATGTACTAACACATTCCACACTGCAGAACCACAGTAGTAACAGTACCACAATCATGTACTAACACATTCCACACTGCAGAACCACAGTAGTAACAGTACCACAATCATATACTAACACATTCCACACTGCAGAACCACAGTAGTAACAGTACCACAATCATGTACTAACACATTCCACACTGCAGAACCACAGTAGTAACAGTACCACAATCATGTACTAACACATTCCACACTGCAGAACCACAGTAGTAACAGTACCACAATCATATACTAACACATTCCACACTGCAGAACCACAGTAGTAACAGTACCGCAATCATATATTAACACGTTCCACACTGCAGAACCACAGTAGTAACAGTACCGCAATCATACCACCAAGTTCCACTCTGCAGAACCACAGCACCTACTTCAGCCACATTGATGTGTTAGGTATATATAACTGCACTTGAGTAGCTAAGTGATTATGATGTTATTAATATTAATTATTAGGTTTGTGGCTTTTGGTCTTGAAGGTTGAGAGACGGTCATTGTAATAATTGATAGGTTGGACTTTATAACAGGCGCCAGTGACCAAAGGTCGGTTGACCAGAGTCCAGCCAGGTTTATACTGATCACAGTGATTATGGAAATAACAATGTAAACATTCAATAATTAACAAAAATTTTATTGTTATGGTGCTTTGCCATTGCAATAGAAAATTATATTTACTCAGCCAATTATTAAAGTGAACAAATTATGTGAGTTTTAACAAAAGCCTGTGCACTTGATTACATGTTTGTGTCAGTGAATGCACATGTTTTTTTGTTGTAAAATCATGGTACTTTAGGTGACAATAATGTACCTGACAAGTGCAGGTTTTATTCTGGAAAGCGTGTCTCGAGTGGTTATACTCCAAACAGTCCATTCTGGGACTTAAATGCGGGAGTTTCAGGTGTTACTCTGAGTTCTTGTGATTGCCTGGTTTGATATGTTGAAACTTCCCCTGTCACGGAGGCATGCATCTCACATCAGAGTCAGTTTCCTGTGTGTGCTTTTATTTCTGTTGTTTGTTTGGCGTGTGACAGCGGATATTCTTTGTGTCAGATCTTATTAATTTAAACATTTTTGTCTGACAAAATGAGACACGTGGAGACATTCAAGTAGACATTATCAAGTGGTGCAAATTGTTTGCTTCAATTAAAAACTGTGGTTACATTGTTATGTAAGGTTGTCATTCAATGAACAGGTGCATGAGTGTGACATGTGATTGATCTGTCAGGTGTGTTGACGTTGACCACATACCTCCCGTGCACAGGTGACACCTGTAGGAGTGTCACCACAGACACCTGTCACCTCACAAGGACCAGCCAGAAACATGCACTGTGTTAGCTGTCACATTGTCCTAGAACATTGCCCCCTTGTCCTAGATATTCTTACTGCCAGTGTCCTGCATTGGGTTTATCCCGTTTGTATCATCATCATACCTGTCACATTTCATCCTAACTGTCTTATTAGTTACTTTGTGCTGGATGTCACACCGTCTTATCAGTTGTGTTGTCATTGCTGTCATACTCTCTTACTTTTTATTATATATATATATATATATATATATATATATATATATATATATATATATATATTATGATATGTATGATATATATATATATTATATATTTTATATATATATATATAATGTTGTACTTTATCATACCTGACACATTGTCTTACCTGTCAAATTATCATTCCTACAGGCCAGTCACATTGTACTGTCACTTGTACTACCTGTCACCTGTTATATTGTCCTGTAGTCCAGCTGTCATTGTCCAGTTCCTGCTAGATACATCAGACTGACCACTGACCCAAGAGGGAGACCTGTCACCAGTTGTTGACACAATCTCTCCACACCCTCCCTATCAGTCCCTCCCAGACTGTTGACCTCCCAACCCTGCCTCCTTCACTACTCCCCACCCCTTCCAACACCTCAGGGCTGAACCACTGGGGCACAGAAAGGGAATAAGCCACCCTATCCTCCACTCACCCCACTGACACCACCTTTATCACCCTCTCTAGTCATGTGACTGCCTGAAAGCATCTGCTCAAAGTCACCCTCCACTGCCCCACTGCAGTGTGACGACCTGCTAATCTGTCAGCAGATTATTACCCCAAGAGTGGATAACAACCCTATTTTTTTAAGCCTAGGGTGCAGATTCCTGCATGATGACATTTGTGTGTTTTCCCTGGGGCGGTGCCATGAATGTGGTTTCCCACCACAAGAACTGTCTATTAAATGTGTCATAGCTGATGTTATCTACATAAATGTTCAAGATATGATTTTGTGGCATACTTGTGGTAATTTTACACTAGCAGTATTTAACTTAGGGCCTATGTCCTCGCCTGAAACATTAACACTGCATCAGCTTTGTATTGTGAGTTCACCTGCAGCTCTTTTAAGGAGGCACTCCTGGAATATTTTTATCACAAATAAATAATTTAACTGGTTTTAATATGTGGGAAGTTTGGGAAAAAAATCTGTTCAACATTGTGGAATTCTCAAAATAATTTTAGGATTAAAAAATTTGAATTTTACACAATCCTACCCATGCCCAAATATAGACAATTCCTCCACACAGATGGTGAATTTTACAATCTATTCTTAGCTCTGGCCAATGACTGAAGTGGCCCAGATGGGGGTTAAATACACAAACCAGGGTTCTTACCCCTGTCAGACTGTGGGGACACAGAACAGAAGGGGTAACTTCCACATTTTATCAGTGGATACTTGTTTATCTTCCCAGTGGTGTGTGTACCCTGCCCGAGAGACAGGAAGTGCTGTCAGGGTGTTCCCTTCACAGGAGAGGTCTCAAGTCTGGGGTTATAAAGACACCCGTATTGTGCCAGTACAATGTATTTCTCGGCTGCTGCACCAGTGCTGTGCAATTCACTTCCTGACTGCGTCAAATTACTAGGAAATATTGTTACAATTCACTGATGTCAAATAATGTACCTTTTAATACTGTCTGTCCTCCTTAGATTCCTGGCACTTACATCCATCTGTTGCCGACTCGGGCATTGTGTATGATAATTAAATTGCTTAATCCTTTGGTTTTGTTACGCTACTGACCTTGATATTCGAGGATATTAACACAAAAATGCACACTTTATTATTACTATTATCAGTATTATGGCCTCATGATGGCATGCACATCATGACACTTATTCAAATTACAAATAGCATCAGTTCACATCTCTTTTGGGTCAAATTACATGTAACACACGGGCCTGGATGTATTGATTTTTAATACTACATTCAGCATGTACAGCTGCAAAGTAGGACATTCTGAGGAATGTTTCATCATTTCTCTTGACAATAAAAATATAGGTTTCACTATAATATTTAATCGAATCTCCCAGAAACATTATTGAATATCATGTTCCCTCCACGACTGAAGCAAAAACATTGGTTTTAAATAGTTTGTCATTGCATCGATAGGATGTATCAGGTATTATGCATCATATTCGATATTGCAAACTGTTCATAGCGATTATATTCTTACATCAGTTAAATTGGTACTATTATGTACTCCAACCATTCAGTTGGGGTTGTCTTTCTTGTGGGTTCTTCATTACCATAATTACGTATGTATAATTTAACATTGGTCAGTCATACTGTTTCAGTAAATGTCACACGGGAGCTTTTAGTACATGACATTTTTTCTGGCGTAATATTCAGACTACAGAGTGATTGGCTGAGGGCTAGAATTAATGAACTGCTACATGTGTGCCACATACTGACATTGAGATCTAACTCACATACTGCCTTAGGTAGTCCGGCTCATTCCAGTCTATTCCCACTGGTCCAGCTATTGTGTTCACTAATTGGTTTATATTATCTCCTCTGTGTGGATCAACACATGACCTTGGAGGTCACCAGCACGACCTTGACATTTGAGGACAGGTCATTCTTGTAGTTGTCTCCATGACATTCCAATAGGATGCCCATGATTTTGAGATGGTGCCCTAATTCAAGGATGGTTCAAACCCTAAAACATGATTTATGAACTGGGAAATCAGCACATATGTAGATGGCAATACTTCTGTTGAGGTCACACTTACATTCCTAGACTGCTTAGTTTACAATGTAATGTAATGTAATGTAATGTAATGTAATGTAATGTAATAATAAAGTAATAAATAAGTTATGCAACTTTCATAACCTGGTTTGTTTTGGAACCAGATGTCGAGAGCATTTTCCTTGTCGAATTTCTTAAAATTGTACAATTTGACAAAAATGTTGCACAGGTTGTTGGAAAATCCATTATAAGTACACAGATGTTTCACTACTGAACTTCAAATGTGCACACATCATGGAATGGACTGACTACAATGATCTCAGAGCTGAGGGTAGAAGACTGTGTGAGTGGGGCACTCTAGTCAGTCTATGGGGTCATTAGTGCCAGTCTACACAGACAGAACTCTCCTGTCTTGGGAGACTGACAGATGGTGTCTCCTGTCACCAGTGTCCCCACGCCATATGTCACCAAGGGCTGTCAGTCTGTGACAGTTACAACTGTTACTGTCACATGTCTCAGTTTCACACTGTCCCTGTTTCCCTTCATCCTGTGGGCTATCTGGGAAGATGTCATATTCTAGTAGGCACATTACAGTGGAGCCAGTAATCAGTAGTGAACCACTGTCTGCTATTGTGCCCCCCCCCACTTAGGGCCCAAATGCTGATATATCTGAGGTCGTTTTTTAAGTAACTTAATATGGTTAAATTCACATATTAACGTCAACTAAATCCTAAGATTGGTACCAGTTCAATAATAAAACCAGTTACGATAAATAAAACTACCATTTAAACAGCAAGATTTATTATGTTACAAGATAAACATCAAACAATTATGTTACAATTTTAGTTGCATGATTTTTACTTTTGCGCTTACTACACAAATAAAACATACAAAATAATGATTCAGTGGAAGTTTGGCTAACTTTAAAAAAAGTTCAAGAAATATACCTGTATGTATGTGCATTGCTAGCTTTCAAAGAGTTTTCAAGTGTGGAACACCGACAGGGTGAGGTATTACTTCCCCTCCCCAGATTAGGAAAGGGGTGTACAGTGCCCTCTAAAAAGGAGTTGACAAGGCAATAGGGAAAGAAATAAGAAATAGTTGAGAGAAACTGTCCTCTGTTCAGAAGACAGATATGAGTGTACATCAATACTTGTCCACTGGTTCCCTCTGTCAATCAATAACTACATTATGTTAGGATGATTGAGAGTAGATATAATAAATCAGTCAGCAGCCACTCCTGGGGGATGATCCTTCAGCAATGTCCACTAATCCATTATTCAGGTGATAATCCACTCAAGTTAATCCATCCCAGCATTGATATGGTTTCATGTGATGTAATCAAGGGGTAATCTGCTCTATCAGTTGGATAATCCATTGATTTGACTTAGTGGGTGTAATATACAGTGAACACTGTTGTACATAGTGGTTTATATAAGCATCCTCGGTAACTCTGGCTCTGTAGGTTTTGTTAGCCAGGCTGTCCCAGTTGAAGTCACAGCAAGGGGTAATATTGCCTCACTCATACTATCACCCCTTTTTATTCCCTGGTATCTATATCTCCCTGTCCCTGTGTCCCAGCTGTTACCCTAATGACACAATCAGACACTCTACCTCTGTGTCACCATTTCAGTTGTATTCAGTGACAAATGTCAATAACAATTACACACCGTAATAAATAATAAATATGTAATTACAACAAAGCCAAAAATCAGACACAATTATTATGGCACTTCAAAAAATCAATTGCTACTTTAAAAGGTCAGCTGCCACAGTTCACAGGTCGAGTGTAGATAACAAAAAGATGATTATGTTCACCAATACAGCTCAGGTTTAGATGCAGTTTTAGTAAATGTTTGTATTCTTACTGCTACCGATGTTAGTTTATTTAATTTGATACGTTTTTTTTGGTATTATTTTTAGTTTAGACCCCATGTGAATAATATTGAAACAATAAACATATCATAACTGCATTTACTGTAAAACAAGTGTACATACATCTTTATATGAAACACTATTGAAAACTATATTTTTATCTATAACAAGCAAGTTTAATAAAGACAGCCTTGTAAAAACTATTACATTGTCGTAAAAAAATACAATAATACTGTAAACATAAAACTGTGAAGTGTAGATACATGATGGTAATAAATTACATGTTACAACAACTGTTCGAATTTTTTTGCCCTACTAATGTACATTCTTTCTTCTAGGTTCCCAAACTCCCCCGTTATCCCACCCTTTCCCTAGTAAGCCCCAGTCCTCTCCCATCTGTTCCCACCTGTCAATCTGTCATCCAACTGTAGAGGTCACTTTGATGTTGTTTGTTGACCTTCTGTGTTGCCATGACAACAGTCATGTTCCCCACCAGTGACTGCCCTAGCTGGGTCATGGAATGCATTTCAGGGGTCTTAGATTTGGGTACACATTTCCCCATGTGTGGTGGGGAGTCTGTCCAGTTTTAAAATGTATGTCTTACCACTAGCACTGTGTCTAGAAGTGGCAGTTGGTCTGTTGAAAGTGTTTTGCACTTCCCTGTCAAATCTGTTCATTCTAGCAAACATGCAGTATGGGGAAGTACTAAGCCATGCTGGAATTACTGCACAAACATTTTTTCTCACAAATAATGAAATATCCTCCACTGTCTGTAAACAGCAAATGCTCTCTCTTCCGCTCCTGCTCCCTCTCACTCTCACTCTCACTCCCCCTCTCACTCTCACTCCCCCTCTCCCGCTCCCGCTCCCGCTCCCGCTCCCCCGCTCCCGCTCTCCCGCTCCACCTTCTCAAGAAAATCCTCATCCAGCTTCTGTTTACTGATTCTGGTGTTCTCCTTCACATGACAAATCTGTGGTCTCACTGACTCAAGACCCAAAAACACTCTATAGACCCTTGTTCTACCTGGCTATCTACACCACAGGTAGAGCAGGCTAGGTGGCAGGGCAGTGGTGGATGACAGATACTTGACAGTGTCTGACAGTCCCACACTACCCCTTTTGTGGTGTCTCCTGACACACAGACACCTTCTTGTCAACTGTCACTTATTCCACAACCTGGTGTTGATGTGGCCTTGTCTGGGAGTTTTTACAGAGCAATACTTCATGGTAGAGTTGTTTGTGTTGACACTGAGACTGTCATTCATTGCACCATCTGCCCCAGCCCCAGGCTCTAGTTATTGTCCCACACCCACTAATCACTCCATAATGTCCAGGTCACTGTAGCTGTCCACACTAGTGGTTTATGTCCACTCTGGCTTAGCTGTCTTGAGCCGGTCTTCAATTGTCCACCTGTGGGTCAGACTCAGGCCACTGAGTTGGTCAGCAGTGTGGATATATAACCCAGTCTTGACTTATGTGTGACATTATTAAGTTGTAATGATGTGTGCTGATAATTATTTAATGTAATTACTAAAATAAATGTGTTAGTTAAGGCTCAGTGCCTGCCAAATTGTGTTTAATTACTCACAAAGTAGTTTAAATGCACATTAGACTTCCTGCTAAATTCTGTTTACTTAGCCACAAAACAGTTTGAATGCTGTGCCAGTTGAATCATTAAGATGACTGAGCATTCAGTTTGTCAACCTATGTGTAATGACAACAAGGGAGACAGCTGACCACAACATCCTTTGATGTATATGTCACATTCCTTTGGATGCAATAGTAAAGACAAATTATACAGTGACCAACCTGTAAATAATTACCACCTGTAGTCCATCACAAATGGACCAAGCAACCTTGTTTTAAATCAGAATGTCATATACTCGCATACAAATTAAACACAAACCTTGTTTGAGTTTCTCCGTTGTGTTCGACCAAACATCCCTCCTGACAAAAACATAATGCATGATCCCTCACTGGGAGCATCGACGTTGTCAACTACTGTAACGCCAGAGAGAGAAGTACAGACCCGAACACACACAATGCACCAACCAGTCTAACCTCCCTTCTATAATGATTGACTGATAGGCATTTTGTGTCACTTTTTATGCCTGCCCTATTATGCGTTTTCTCGTCATGATTGAATGGTTCGAACAGGAGATAAAAGAATCACGATCAATCTTCGCCCACACCATACAAAGGCATCTTCCACACAAGTGTTTGTCTTGAAGACGTATCGCGTTACATGAAGTGTATCACCTGACATGTTCAATGCAATCACCTGCAATTTGAGCCAGACCCTGTGGTCTCCAGGCAAGTGCAACATACACAGTTGGGTGATTCCACATAATCGTGTAAACATTCCTTTGTGCCAGATATGGATGTCAGTCAGAACTCGGAATGCTGCAATTAAAAAACACCACCACAACTACCAGGTTGGTTTCAATCATAGGTTTATGATCGGTGTAATAATAAGATATTCCTCGCCATGATCCTAATAAACCCTGTTACAATCATACTAGTGCAGATGGAAGAATAGATTTTGCAAAGACTATATATATGTTAGATCCAATATAATTTGTCAGTATCATATTTTCAAGCAAACGTTTTTTAACGTCATTGGTGGAATGTGACAATATAACCACTTGCAGACTTGAGGACAACTTTAATGGGTTTGTCCTGAGGGAAGACTCCCTGCTTTGGGATGTACCCCTTGGCCCCTACCCACCCCTTGTGATCTGTGTAACAACCCAGCAGGGCTCCAATTGGTTGTACCCTGCTCTGGGAATGAGAAACCCAGAAAGTAAGACACGGCAGAGTGTATGGACTTGCTCAGACCTACACAATGAGGAATCCATCTGAGGAAAGAATGATAGGGAAGTAGGTGGGAAGAGACGGAGGCTGATGTAAATCAAGAGGGATGAGTGTCGGCAATAACGTCAGTATTGGAACTGATTCAAGAGAAGAGTGTTCAGGACGGACGAAGATGGAAACAGATGGCGTGATCCGTCACAGCTGCCGGACCAACAGAGCATTTCAACTTCACAGAAGGAGAAGAAACATAGAAAGTGAACCATGTGTGTGAGTTCACAAGATCCATAATCCTTACCAATAGGTTCTGCCTGAGCCAAATGGTCATAACAATGACAAGGTATTGTTCATGATATCAGATTATGACTGTCCGTTTGTAGCCATTCTAGAGTTCCAGGCAAGTGACTGTGTCTGACAGTGAAATTCAAGTGGATATAAATGACAACATGGTACTGCAGTAGTATTGGCAATTAAGTTGCACTTTGTCAGTTTGAAGATGCTGTTCATTACAAACACAGTCAGTAACCTCAGAAACGTATCCACATGTTGGCTTAACATAGCCACTGGCTAATAATGGCACAACTGATCAAGTTAGATATAAAACAGCAGGTGTTGTCATATTTTGTTTTAAACACAATCACCTCTGTTTGCATCCTAGCCATCACATTAGTAGCAGTGATCAGCTTCTCTCATAAAACACAGATATAGTTACCACAGTTACCATAGTTACGTGGGTATGGGGGTGGGTATTGCAGTGACAGTATGGCTATCATATGGTATATTGATGGTGTTAATAAAGCAATGTCATCAGTTTCATGACAATGTTATAATAGTTTTATTACCTGCAGTGACACTTCTGTGTGACATCAATCATGTGACACTTGAGCTGACAAAAATTTTCAATATTTCTACTTTGAATCGAAATGCAAATTTACCCCATTGTGAAACTAGTTCTCTGATATTCAGATATGTGGTGTGCGAATAAGTTCGGTAAATTAATAAAGTACCTACTTTATCAAGGACAAATGATCTAATTTGAAAATGTGGATTATTTATTTTATTGAATATATATATATATATATATATATATATATATATATATATATATATATATATATTGGATTAAAAAAATATATATTGTTTTATTTTTGGAACTAAAGAGGTCCAGGTTATTTGCAAAATGCTTTCTTTAAACAGAATAAACAAATATCTTAGATACACAATAGTGTAAGCAAAAGCCCTGTTGTGACAAAAGGTAGCTGAAGTTTCTCATTTGAACAGCTGTGACGATACCTGTGACAGTAAATATGTTAACACAACTGTCACCTGTTGTGGACCCATAGCAGAGGGAGAGAGAGCGAGATGAAGTGGGTGTCACAGTGTTTGCACATTCTTGACCACAGGGACACCCAAATATGGGGTGGCAGGTTATATTCAATTACCCCAGAGCTGTGCCTACCAGTGCATGGTTTCTTGGTGTTTTTATTATAGAAAAGGCAACCTCAAAAGTTCAGGACTAAAATGCGACACTCAATCAATGCCACGTACACACATTTACATTTTACATGTCTTTTATATATATATATATATATATATATATATAATTATACCTATGTATGCATTCACATGCTGCATGTTTGAACAGATTTATCGGGATACAAATTGTGATAAATGCGAACACTAACTCGTCAAAATTTAAATGTGTTCTAGCACATCTGATCAGGATGGAGATAAACCCCGTGACCTGTGCGTTGTAGAGAGAGATTTCTATAAACTTGTCACAGCTTATTAGACGTCAACAGGGAAATGTAACCACTTTGGAACGATTAAACGAGATATTATTATGTCAGCAAATGAAAGGATTTATTTGTTGCCATTTGTTACCCTCAGGTAGCTAGTTGACGCATGTTGTGTTTAGAGTTGCTGTGTTGTCTGTGGCACGTACAATCTGCCTGGAGATATATAGAGTTAATAGTTGGCACGGTTTGTGTGGCCAGTGGCGATTCTGTTTGAAATCTATTTGTATTGTGTGAACGGACATGATTTGATCGGTCATTTCAACCATTGTGTGGTGTCCATTGTGCACTGGCCAAGGACGATAGATTGTGTCAGGTAATCATATGTATGCTTTGTCTCTTACTGCGGTGTTAGTTGAGACCTTATTGTCACAGACTTGGGTCCTTGCACATGTACTTTATATAACTACCTTCTAGTTCCCTGAGTCAGACTTACTGTGAAACATGCATTATTCATTTAATAAGTTTTTCTATGAATTATTTCGTCATTTGTCTGTAGACAAGAACTCTTGCATGAATAAGGTGCTAGTGTGAACATATTGCACAGCACAGTGTTTACAATAGGACCTTAGCAGAGATTGTTCCTTCAGGCATACACCTGACTACACCTGTTTAATTAAACTTGTTTATGTGTATGACTGTTTGTGTGGTTTGCATCGCAAATGGTAAACTTCATGACTTTTCATCTACAAGCACTTACTTGGATGAAAAGTAATCTTTTTATTTTGTCAAATGTCTATGTAGGGTTAACATTCCACAGTACATTGCATTTGTTTTGTATATCAAGTTTATGCATGTCGTTATAGGACAATTATTTTTCTCCAAAAGGACATTACTCTGTGCTGTAACACTCAGTTAAGTTGGTTCTATTCAATTGATTCTGGAGCATGTGAAGATGGCTGAAGTTCTAAATCAATATGAGTTATAAAATAGGCTGCTGAATGACTGAATCCACTGAATCCACTGAATCCACTGAATCCACTGAATCCACTGAATCCACTGAATCCACTGAATCCACTGAATCCACTGAATCCACTGAATCCACTGAATCCACTGAATCCACTGAATCCACTGAATCCACTGAATCCACTGAATCCACTGAATCCACTGAATCCACTGAATCCACTGAATCCACTGAATCCACTGAATCCACTGAATCCACTGAATGACTGAAGGAGTGACTTGGAAGGAGATAGCACAACCACTTGCAACAGAGGAGGACAGCTTTAATGGGTTTGCCCTGAGGGGCAGACTCCCTGCTATGGGGTGTACTCCTTGGCCCTACCCCTGGTGGTCTGCACAGCAACCCAGCAGGTCTCTGGGGATATATCCTGCTCTGGAAATGTGAAACCCAGAAAGTAAAACACACCAGGTGGACTTGTACAAAACTATCCAGTGACTGGGTCATTCAGTCAAGGGTTGCAGTCCAGAAGGGTAAACCAACAGGGTGATCAGATGGCTGGGTGGTGTTTGTTGAGTCAGCTCACCCTCTTGGGAACAGGGCCACCACTTGGGAACACTTTGTTACATTGCTGTGTTGGTGTAAGGTGAGGTAGAAGTGTAAAGTTTCACTTGGCCGTGGTCTGTGTGGAGCCTTGTAATAGCTGATGCTGTTGTTGGATTCTAAAACCACCGGACAGAGGAATGTGATTAGGAGGGATAGAACAGTAACAGTTATAACAAGTGTAGGGCATAATAGTATACAGATTGAAGGGAAACAATCCAGAGGGTGCAAGAGAATGAAAGTAGTCTGTCTACATTGTGTGGAAAGAACACAACAGAATCGCTACAAACTACATATGACTGTGTGGTTTGGAGGGCCACGTTTGTGTCATTTGACATGCTAGTGTCATCAGACACATTTGTGTCATTACACCTATATAATGTGTCATCATCAGACATGTCAGTGTCACCAGTGTCCTCTGTGACAACCCCCCAGTGTGTCCACTTTGCAGCACTGATGATGTCATCACAGGAAACCAATTGTGTTCACAAAGTAAGTAGATTGAGTGGCCTAGTGACAGTGTCACATTTATTGATCCCTTTCCATGTGTCCCTCCCCCACCACACCCTCTGTGCTGGGCATTAATAACTCACTGTATCCCTGCCCATGTTTATTTAGGGAACTGTCCACAAAGGCCAGGATGCCACTAATGGGATAGTGTTACTGGGAGAGGGTGAGTGATCCCCAACAGCGGGAGTGGATGTCAGGGAGGGAGGGAGGGAGAGAGGGGACCCAACTGCATTAGACAATGTCCCCCCACTCATGTGTGGGAATCTCCCAGACCATGGCTGCCCCAGCATGAAGTCCAGCACACTTGTCTCTGGTCAGTCCCATCAGATGCTATATTACATTATTACCTTATAAGTTAATAATTTTATTATAATATTTATGTAACTTATTGTTTACTTTTCCACATATGTAACTGGTATTTTGATATTATTTATTTACAAAAAAACTGATGTAAATTGTATGCCTATTTTCAAGCCTCTACACATTTTCTTACCTGGAATTAAACAACTTGTACATATAAAAGAACATATCCTGGAGCTCTGGGTGAGTCTGCGATTGACACAACCACAATTGCTCCCTAAGCTTATGATCCTCATCTTGTGGGAAGCACCAGGGAAAAGAGGGATGGCAATAAGCTGGGCTTAAGGGCTGGAACTGGGGAGATTGCCCAAGCCCCTGCTGTGTGAATATCACTGTCAAAGTTTGGTGAGTGTTACTAATTAGCAGTCACTATGCATGTGTGTGTACAAGCATGCTGGTGCATATCATGCATGTCAGAGTTCTCTCTGGCCTTGCATATCAGGTCACCCAGCCTCTCCCGAATCAGTTGACATGACATTTTTGGTCACTTGCATCAGGCCGGGTTCATAGACTCTGCATTTGTTGAGAGATTCTCAAGCTGATTGCTTGTCTTGTTTCTATGAGCATTCTTTTGCATTTCTTTTATCTATAACTGTTTAGGATCTGTGGAAGTTTTAGTCAGCGTCTTTTTACAGTTTACAGATGTTGGTTTATCTAACGGTGGACTCAGTCCTTACTTCAGCAACAAAGAAGAGTTCCAAGAACAGCCTCTGAGGCTGTTTCTGTTTTACTGCATTACAAAGTTGTATTAATATAACAACTATTAATATAACAACTATTAATAAACAAAGTTCTATTAATATAACAACTATTAATTATAACAACTATTAATTATAACAACTAATAATTATATAACAGCTATTATTTAATATAACCACTATTTATATAAGGACTATTAATATGACTATTAATACAACTATTAATATAACAAGGTGCACCTAAAATGTAACATGTGTTGTTGCAACGTTGTTGTAATGTAGTGAAGTGCTTAAACCTCATTGCTGCAGTTTTGACCCTTGGGCAAACTCATTCACTGTCTGTTCACTGGACTGTAAGAAATGTGGATATATGTGGGTGCATCAAGTCTACATTAATTGCAGCATGGGTGTCATTGGGTGACAGTGTCCAAGAGAAGTGGGGTGGTGTTTGATTGACTAGATCTGCCAGAGAGTAAAGTGTGAAGTGTTTATCCTCAGGAGAAGATACTGCACTGTTTATGAATGAATCTTCCTAATAATGTCACTGACTTGCATCGTTTTGACAGGAACAGGCTGGCAGTAGTTGACAGTTGTTTGACTCTGAATAAGTCAATTGTGTCTTTGTTCCGGAGCCATCTGGGGCTGTGGTTTGGTTGACAGCCTTGTTAAACCTGTCATTGAAATATTAAAATGAATATATTAAAATATTAAAATGAAATGATGACTCCCCAGGCTGGCAAACAAATGTGCTCTCTGTGGTGTATGCGTAAACATCACTTCTAAATATACACCTCATTAGTGGTTTAATGGAGGACTTGGACAGTAAAACAATCAGTCTAAAGACAATGATCAGTGCAGCAGTGACTGTCCTAACTACCCCCACCCCCCTCTTGACACAGTGTGTCAGTGTAAAGCTGCCACCTAACAAGGCATAGATTAATGAGTTGACCATCAGACCAAGTCCACTACTGTAGCAAGTGGTCACTGGACAAACCAGGCACATTCAGACCTCTGATCCAAGCGTGTTTATCGCGATCAATATTTCATTGTGTCGAGACAAAACGCACCGTTCGGATCAATGCTCCACACAGCAGTGGGACAGTCTGCCAAGCAGCAGCGGCAGCTTGTGCCACTGCTGTTCTGTGACCAATTTCCCAGTACTCAGTTGTAGTTATCAGTTAATTGTAACCAATGACTTTTTTCTACCTTATCCACTGGACAGGAGTATTTGTGAGGAGTGATGGAGATAGGGATGGTTTGCACTAGATCACCATCAGTAGCCTCCCCTGGGAAGTGGGCAAGGGATTCCTCCTAATGTAATTAGCCTGTTGAATGGGGCAGTTAATGGTGTTTGTGTTTGTTTTATGCTGGCTTCTGAAGGCAGGTCCTGAAGCAGGCCCTGGACATCAGCAGTACAGCAGGGTCAGAAATAATGCTCCCTAAATGGATGTTCAGTGCTGGTAACATCTGGTATGAACAGTGTATTAGTTTACTACATGTCAGTTTTGTAACTTCTGATAAAAGCACAGTTGTGATGTGATAGTGTTAATTTGATGTGCCTGTCAAAACAATTGAGTGGAATCAGTTGTCATGTAATCACTCTAGAGGTGCAGTCTTGTATGATTACCAGGAAACAAGAACTGTTATTGCAGGGCCTATTATGAAATGGGGCCTATAGTGCAACAGTGTTTGAAACTATAACAGTCATGATAACATGTCACAAGTGTTTGACAACACAAGACAACTTGTTGACATCTGACAATGTTTGACAAGATAAAAGACCTACACATGTTGATGGCAATGACAAATCTAAACAGGAAAGTGACAGACCATAAGAACAATCTACAAGTAGTACATAATTATAGTGCGACAGTATTCAATATGGCATATAAATAATGTGGATGATGTAAGAGACGGTGGTCCCAAGAAGCAATTAAGAAGAGAACAATCTTGATGCAGATTTATATCAAACCAAAATAAGTACTGATTGGTCAATGAGAAATTTGTTGTGTATCATTTTTTTAAATACTTGTTTCAATTCTGAATAGTTTGTTGTCGAACAGTTTTGCTATTGCATGGTTGATTTGTCATTGTGTATGCACTATGATCTGTGTCATTCCAATAAGTGTGATTTTTATTTTGCCACTTCCTACTGGAGTTTGCCATTGCCGTCAACATGTCTACTAGGTCATGCAGACAAGACATGACAGTGTTTGACAACAAGATAGCATGTGACAATTGGTGTTTGACAGAACTAGACACCAGATGACAGTCTCTGTCTGTGCTTAAAAACAAATACAACAAACGACAATGATCAACAGGACAAGTAAATACTTGAAACGGGTTGACAACAAAAGACCATGTGTGACAATGTGACAATGCTTAACAAGACTTAGTGACAACATAAAACAATGTGAACAGATTTGACAACTGTGATAATGCCACACAACACGCGACATTGTGTGTGATATATATATATATATATATATATATATATATATATATATATATATATATATATATATATATAAGTAAACGTCCAAAGCTCTGTCCATGAAGGCAATATGAGGCATAAGATGTCTAGGCCACTCACTTCAGTGTAACCGTTACATGCCATGTAGGTAACTAGAGCTGGTCAGTGCTCCCAATCTGTTCCTGTGACATTCATTACCTGTCTATGTCTGTGAGCGGTGAGCTACGTCAGGTGTGAAATATCAAGGACAATTTGGTGTGTTCTGTCAATGTGTGGATTCACACCTCACTGCTCTCATTGCACTGACTTTGTCACGCAAATTTCATCAACATCTGTCTGATCTTTTTATTACATTGTACATTAAATAACAAAGTAGCTAAGTTTATATTAGGTGTAGTTTCTAATAAAATCATGTTACATCTCATAAACAGTTTAAAGATTGAGTGCATTTTGATTAGACACCTACAATGTTTTATTTCTCAGCTGCTTGAAAACATATATTGCATAAAAAGTATATTTCTTTAGGTCTGGAACCCCAACATTTTGTATTATGGACATTTGGACACATCAAATAACAGATGTTCAAAAATATATTATAATTGTTTTGTGAACAAAACTAGGGTATTAAAAAATTTACATTGCCTGAATACATAAAGTTGCTCAGGTGTTCTTATTGTGACAGTCTAACACTACCTGCTCAGATAAACCACAATTTAAAATATACTTTGATCATTATCTGTGTGTCAGTTGAACTTGTCATCGTGCTGTGCTGTCAATGTAAACAGCATTGTTGAGTTGAGGCATTCAAAGTTTACAGATGAATGAGATAGCAGTTATATTTTAAAATGTATGTGGGTGACTCATTTACGTGTCAACAACATGTTAGAATAGATAGGTAGGGTCTACAGAAGATAACAATTTAACAGTTTGTTACAGTAATACTGCTGAAATATATATCTGAGTGGGAGCTAATGAATGCATTTATTTATGTTTCACATTTCAATGACCCTGAGGTACTTTTTCCCTAGTACGTTTTCCTCACTAGATCAGAGGTACTTTTTCCCCAGTATGTTTTCCTCATTAGATCAAAGCAGTATGATGATTATGAAGTCCATATTAATAGTATTGGACCCCAAATTATTTAGGAAAATCTTGGTTTAACATATTAAAAGCAACTAAAAAAAATGCAAAATAACATAGACAGTGGGTTGTTTTATTGCTAGTAGTAACTTGAGAAATGTGTTGAACTGTGCAAAGTTCCGTCATTGTAGCTACTGTAAGATTCCTGCATTGCAGGGGCTACAATGATAGCACTGAATACAGCTTGGCGACAATTATAACGAATGCCTTAATGTATGTGAAATCGACAACAATCTATTAGAGCACACTCAGTAGGTGACCGAACACATACTCAAACATTGTATGGTGTGTCTAAGTTTACCCCCACCCTCCGTAATGATGTCCCAGGCAATAAGGCAGGCTGTGAGCAGGTCTAAATCACATACCCCTGGTTCTGTTTGCTTGTTAATTAGCAACTGTTGTAGCAACTACACCAGTGTTTAATGCCAAGTACACAGGCAGTAATGTTATGTCAACAAACCATATCACTCTACTCACCAAGCTCACTGCATGTGTTTATATATCCCTACGATCCCTGGAAAGTTCCCACCAGTGGGGGATAGGTACATCCCATGTATTCCAACAGCTAGCAGCAGTATCCCACACACAAGTGTGACCGGTCTGATGACAAGGTGTCTACTGACTGCCAGGGCTCAGCCACTGCCAGGTGCAGTGTGACACAGCTATAGTCCGTTCACCAAGTGCTTGTCAGGGAGTGAACTGCACACAACAGGCTTTATGACAGCCCGTTACTGCTGGGGCATGTTCATAACATGTGTTGGTTCCATCACTATACCCTGTTGTGAAATGTCTGTTATGCCTCACTGGGTCTTGTAATTAGAGTGGAACTATTGTATACCCTGTCACAAATGTTAAGTTTCTGATGGGTTTGTCAGCTGGATGTGTGCTGTGTGTAGTTTAGACCTGATCCTGATGTTGTCACTGCTAAACTACACACAGGACATGTGAACTCACAATAATTACTTTAACTCCACCAGGAGTGACCAGTAAGTGGTCATTATACAGGGCCCTATTATTGACCAGTATGTCCAGCAAATACTCATTATCTCCTATGACCATATGTCAAGGCTGGAACCAGATATCACAACAGACCCTACCAAAGAGGGTATATAGACAAATAAGTTAGGACTTCCAATGTCGTAATGATGTTGTATATGTAAGGTGAATAAACTGATTGTACAGTGGTTTTCTTTGGGAAAAAAAATTGTTGCTATAATTTGGTATGGTTTGTCCTATATCTCTAAATGATTCATGTCAAAGTTCACATCAGTCAAAATGTGTGATACAAACCTGACAAGATACAAGATACAAGAAGCTTTATTTAACGTCGGTTTACATGTGAATTGATAACATTAGCTCATGTGAGCTATTTTCCGACAAACAAGTGTAAAGCAACGAGACATAAAACATAAAAAACATACAGAGTATTTAAAATGACAGCAATAAAACATATAAAATACATGTAATGAGTACAAAATAAATAATACATGCATGTATAATAATAATATGTTTTTTGTTTTGTTTTTTCACTTTGGGCAATCATAGCGATTGAAAATGGTACATAAAATATGCAAAGTATATTAGTTAAAATAGAGTAAAATAATATATAATTTAAGACATTAGCATACGTATAAGTTAAAATGTAGAGAATATATGATATGTATATACAAAACTAATTTAAATAATTTAAGACATTAAAACATATTTCTGTGATTATTTGACTAAACTTATTAAATAAAAAATACTTTAAAACATTAAAATAAATAGACTAAATTAAGGCTTTACAATATTTTACACATATCCATATTGCATGTATACAATGAAAGCTATATTCATAATATTGGCATAGCGACAAACATGTTAGCTGTTAGCTGTTTACCTGCATATAGAACAATTGCATGATGGGCCATCCCAATTCCGGATCAGTCTGCGAAACTCGCCGTAGTTTACTATTTTTCGCATTTCATTTGGCAGGCTATTCCAGATCCGGGGCCCATCATTAACAAATGATTTAAGTCCATATTTAGACGTGTTTGCCTTAGGGACAACTGCAGTGTTATCCTTTCGCATGGAATACTGGGAACATTTTAGCATGATGAGATTTTGAATAAAAGTTGGAGCAATATTATTTACAATTTTGAATACTTCGCATGCCATTTCTTTTATCCTTTTAACGTGGAGGTGTTCGGTGTTAGCGGTCTTTAAAAGGTCATGATGCGTGGATGAATAATCATTGTAAATAAATCAAAGTGCTCTCTCCTGAATTTTTTCAAGGGTTTTTGGTGCTAGATTGGCTACAAAAATGCCAGATCAAAGGACAGTAGTTGAAGTTTGATGTTATGAATGATTTGAAAATTGCAAGTTTCCCTTGTCGAGTAAGGAGATGACCGAGACGTTTTAAGACCGCTAACTGTCTAGCTGCCTTTTTGCAGATGTTAGCGATATGTGTGTTAAAAGTTAACGAATGATCAATCTCAATGCCGAGAAGGACAACAGAGTTTTCACAGTGAATGGTAGTGTTTTCAAAAGTAAAATTTGTTATGTCCCTTGTTCCCCTCTTGCCGAAGCTAATTGCTTGGAATTTGGATGGGTTAGCCTTCATCTGGTTGATATTGAACCACTGTAATGTAGAAGTACAATCTTGTTGCAAGGTGTGAATGAGAGTGTCAGAATTTGAGTGAGCATAAGACGGTGTTATCATCAGCATAATTGTAGAGAGAGGACTTATCCAAAAAGTGAAAAATATCATTAATAAAAACATTGAAAAGAAGAGGGCCAAGAATAGAGCCTTTGGGGTACACCTCTGACGATGTCAGCCCACTCACTGTAGTGAGGTCCTAATTTCACTCGCTGTTTCCTGTTGCTGAGATAATTACTAACTAAACTGCATGATTTATCAGAAAGGCAGCTTGTAAACACATAAATTTAGCAACAACTGTATTTTTAAAGTGATGCTGTTGTGAAAATCAATAGTTTGAAGTAAACACATCAGTGTTGTATGTAAACATTACATGAATGACCATGTTGTGTAAAAAAACCTGGATGACCAGTGATTTACTTACACAGAAGTTACAGTTTAAATGTGACATTGTGCTTCACCACTGCTGAGATAGACCACCCAGTTACACAAGCAGTGATGAGTGACTCAGTAGTAGTGGTTGTGTGATTTATGTGAACCTTAATGACAACTACTAGAGAGAGATCTAGTGATGACCTCACTCAGCCACATCAAACAAGAACTCAGCTGTACCAGAGTCTGTTCGTCCAAGACAATGACACGCACCAGGTGGGTTCATTCTCAACCATATATTTACCCACTTTCATCTTAGTTCGCGATTCATTGCGATCTGATAGCACACATATGACTGGACATATTTCTACACCCTTACCCTGTTATTTAGTTCTCGACATGCAATAGGAACATTTTCTAAACACCCCCTGTACGCCCTCCCAACGCCCCTCCCGTGGCCCTGGTATTGTGTGCAATATATGTGGCTGCAGCGGTTATAATATTGTCTTTATGTGATCTGTTGGACTTGAGATTGTGACTGAGTACATGTTTGTAGCTGATGTAGGCCAGAGTTAGCCTATTGGCAGCTGTTGGTGGTTGCACAGTTTATACAATTATACATAAGGATTTATAATAATCAAGATGTTTTTGATACTTCTTAAATCATAGATTTAGCGAAATTGCATAGTGCGTAACTGTGAGTAGCTCACAAAACTGTTAAATACAGAGCTATGCGAAGGCAAGACTTAAACAATGGCGGCGCCAAGTGCGAAGAGAAGAGACTCAGTGATTGGATGGAGTGGTGTGAGCTGTGGGGATAGGTAATTTTTCATTTTATTAATTATGGCGAGCAACTTGGGCGCAGCCAAGTCTATTGCACCTTGTGAAGCGACGGAGCCAGGCTAAGTCTATGTTAGGCAATAAATAAACATGTTAGTTCGAAGTTAATGTGTATAACTAATTTTAATGATCTTGTAAATTTGTCTATCAGCATTTGTGCCTTGTTTTATGATAGAACCTTAAAGTGCGTTTGAACAGCTAAGGCTGAAAGAGTGCTATAAATATTTTATGATGTTGAAGGGCACACATTTTGACTTTGTTAAAAGAAAACATGTAAGTTAGTTTTATAAGTAGTAAAGCATGGTGTGTTTATTGTGTTTGTAAAATAAAACTAAATACTTGTTTCAAGTTTTACAAGACTATTTTCCAGTGTAATCACTGTTGTGAACAGGTGTGGTGGACCAGTAGAAACAGTAGTGCACTGTCCCTGATTAGAGCAGGTGTGAAGGGTAAACACATTACTTGTTATCACTGTATGTGTGGAATGAACAGAACGTAGAACCTGATCCCCTTACTCTGTACAAGTTCCTGCCATCAGG
Organism: Ridgeia piscesae; assembly: GCA_025642075.2. NCBI lineage: Eukaryota > Metazoa > Annelida > Polychaeta > Sabellida > Siboglinidae > Ridgeia > Ridgeia piscesae. The sequence goes on from JAODUO010000598.1 coordinate 206,402, forward strand.
ATCCATACACCAGAACATGCAAGATAAGACAGTATCTACTGGGATTGCACATTTTATGGTTTCATATAAATAATTACGGGGGTATATCCACATTCCAGACAGCCAGTTTGGTGTGATAGAATGGTGTATTTGTACGTGGCTGTGTATTTATAGACAAAGTATCCATAATTCAGAAGTTGTGTGAGACTTATTACAATTTACAGTTGCAACAAATAAGTTATATGGCACAATGATTGGGGTAAACTATATGCACCTAGTTAGCCAATGTCAACATCAGTGATGCATTCATAAAGCATGTGTAAAACAGTGGACCTGTTAACAGTGATATTGTTTTTGTCCGGAACTCTACAGTGCAGCAGTATGTCACTTCATAAATGTGGCTGTGATGTGCAGTTTCTAGGAGTGTTTGTATTGGATGTTTGTTGGCAGATTCCCCTGATTCGAACAGTTGTTAACAATGTTACATGTGCTTTACATGATTGTTTTGAGCAGTGTAAATCGTCCACTGACCTGTACTAGTCTGATGGCAAAATCTGAACCAGAGAGAACACTTAATAATAATAATAATGATAATGACTTCTTATGCGCCAATATCCTCGAAGATCAAGCTCAGTGGCGCGACGAAACCAAGGGGTTAAGCAATTGCGTAAACATAGAACAGTGCGTGAGTCGTTGATGGATGGACGAAGGTTCTAGGAAGCGAAGGAGGATAGGCAGCATTAAAGAGATATGTTTTTAGACGTCGGCGGTAAGAAACTATATTACCTTCTGATTTGACACTGACAGGAAGCGAATTCCACAGAGTAGGTGCAGCCACCGAGAAAGCTTGGGTCCCAGCTTTCGTCTTAACCCGAGGGATGTCAAGTGGGTTACTACTGGTTGAGCGTAGCTCTCTGGAATTCCTTGCTGGAGTTAGCATTGAGTTTAGATATGTTGGTTGTTTAGATGCGAGTGCTTGATATGATATTGTGCAAATCTTGAAAATAATGCGATAGTGCACAGGGAGCCAGTGCAATTATTTTAGAAGCGGCACCGAGCTAGAAAAATGAGGAGAACGCATAACTACCCTTGCCAAGCAGTTCTGGACTCGTTGAAGTCTTGCAATATCCTTTTTCGCCGTTTTATAAAGGAGGGAATTGCAGTAGTCGAGTCTGCTGCTTACTAGAGCTGTCGCGATGGTTTTAGCAACAGAAAGTGATAAAAAATCTGCGAATACGACGAAGATCACGGATATGGTAGAAACAGCAATGGCATGTTTTTGATATGTGCTGTTTGAAATTGAAGCTTTCGTCAAAGTTAACTCCGAGATTTGAAACTGAGGGGGCTGGTGTTACACTCTGACTTAGGATATGTGTCGGGAAAAAGCCGTCGAGTTTTGCACGCTGCATTACGGTACCAATGATGATAAATTCGGTCTTGTTTACATTTAACTTTAGTTTACTATTTTTCATCCAAAGGGAGACATCTTGGAGACAATCCCTGAGCTGGTTTAAGGAGCGGCAAGCATCTGGTGTAGTCAACGAAATGTAGATTTGGGTGTCATCGGCATAAAGGTGATGATCCAAGTTGTGACCTTGGATTACAGAGCTTAAAGGTGTTGTGTATAAAGTGAAAAGCAAAGGCCCAAAAACAGAACCCTGTGGGACACCACATGACGTGGGCAACATGTCTGAAAAGCAGTTACCTATTTTAATGGCTTGCTGTCTGTCAGTAAGATATGAAGTAAACCAGCTCAGGGCTACACCAGATATGCAGTACCATGTTGATAGATGTGTAATGAGAATATTGTGGTCGATTGTGTGGAAAGCAGTGGATAGGTCAAGCAGGGTCAGGGCGGTAACTTTTCAACTTAAGCTAAGGACAATTTGAACAAAATAAAGGATTTCCAATAGTTGTAGATGAACCATTGAAATTTTGTCACTCAGGATTATCAATTTGGCAGATAAGATATAGATTTTGAAAATACCAACCACTGAATGTTTGGCAAGTGCGATATCTATGAGAAAACGTTTTTACATGGACACATGCACGCACCCACACCCCATGCATGTACACACATGCACACACACACACGCACGCACGCACACACGCACACGCACACGCACACATACACACATACACACGCATGCACACGCATGCGCACACATGCGCACGCGCACACACACACCCACCCACACACACACACACACACACACACACACACCCACACATAATATTACACGCAAGCGTAACTATAGTTACACACATTGTTGTTGATACGGAAACAAGATGATTGTCCTAGATTTGTGTAAGTGATTTCTGTGGGAACGTAATTACTTTCATGTCTAATTTTATAGCCGTGCTCGTTTTCGGAAATGTCAGATGCAGTTTAACAATCTATAAGAGTGACTGACATTTTGGGTGATTTTGATCAATGCGTTATTCTCATGGGTGACTCCTGCAGCCAGGAATAAATCTGTGTGTTGTGCGTATATTGAATTTGGAAGTGTGTAGGCAGGGGTTGTTACGTAATGCTATGATTACACATGTGTTAATGTATGCATGTAATTAATGTGATTTCCTCATCTGGTTTAGTCCATTGTGAATTCAGGTCTTTGATGTAGAAATATGTAAGGTGTGAACCACTGACGTAATATCCATGGTTGGATTACTTTAAAAATGTACATTGTTTAGATGGCGAAAGGATTGATTTTAGTTGTTACATCTGGTAAATTGACAAAGTTAAAAGCCACCCTGGCATTTAGCCCCAAACTTTGATTTTTTCAGTAGTCTGATTTGCAAGGAAATTGGACAACATTTACATAGAAACACATTCATTTTATCATCTTACACATTCAATGAGTTTGTTTGATGGTTTAGTGAAAACGTGCATACAAAAGCTGTACAAATGTGGTAGCATTTCATTTATGGGTACTATGTGTTATTTTTGGCAGACCTATTTTAAAATGAGATTAGAACAAACAATTAATATACACAAAATAAAATAGAAATAAACATAATCATGTATAGTTGGTAGTGATAACGCACTATGGTAATTTCCAATGTTGTGCACAACTTGGTACCATACTGATAAAAAGGCAGTATTATACCGGTATAGACTTGCACTCTGTATGCATTTAACCAAAATACTGAAATGTCAGTATAAGTCACTGAAAAATTATGTCAGGAGAATCGTATAGTGAAATCAAAATCAAACTCTGATGTATGTACACACTCTTGCAATGATGCAGCTAAACACACACACACGCACACATGTGTGCGCACACACACGCACACACACGCACACATACACATACAAAACAAACACACGCATGCAAGCACGCACGCCCGCACACACACACACACACATACACATATTCACGCACACAACAAACACACATACACACACACACACACACACACATATTCACGCCCACAACAAACACACATACACACCACGCACCCACAGCACACACACACACACACACACACACACACACACATTCACGCACACAACAAACACACATACACACACACACACACACACACACACACACACACACACACACACACACACACACACACATATTCACGCACACAACAAACACACATACACACAACAAACACGTAACAGTGAATCAACTGGACAAATATGCATAGTTCCTGGAATTATGATAAACAGTTATCAGCCATAATGAGTCGACCTTATCTTATTCATGACCCAGTGATCACCAACCGTACAGACCTAGGCCAGGTTTAATTGCAGGATAACTCCAAGGCATTACAGACAACTACGCTTCATTACAGACGATTACGCTGGTCACATCTTGACAGTTTGATTACAATGAATTGCTACACTTTAGTACACTAATATCAAGTAATCACAAGCAGCCATTGTTTACACCGCTAAGGTCACAGTTCAATGATCCTGCCTGTTTGACACTCGAGTTGTCTGATTGATTTTTCCTATTTTCTGGTCCTGCGAGTTATTGAAACTATGGTCGTGTAATTACATATGCTGATAATGCATGACTGTTTCCATGTTCGTTGATTTACCGTGTAATTTCGGTGATTGTCCATGTGCTATGTACATCATGTTTCACAGCAATAGCTGTGTGTTATGTTTATTGAGCCGTTCATTGCTTAGCTGCACGCACTTATTGATACTGTGGCCTGTTCACAAGTTAATCATGTGTCAACTGCTTGATTGATGATAGTTATTAAAATTAACCCGTACAGTAGAGTTACAGACTTGTGTGTGGGATCAGTTTAATGTTCTCAGAAACAATTCTGCCTCGTGATGTTTCTTAGATATATTACATAAGACAAGAGACATACTAATGGGATTTATCAGAGTAGAGACTTTGGCTTGAATATCTGTTATCTCATATCAGTTTAAATGTTTTGCATTGTTATGTTTTGGCAGCACGTAGCTGTCTTCATCGGAATAACAAGGTACTAATACTACTATGACAAGATGGTGTCATGGTACATTTGGCAAAAATACAAGAAATAGATTGTTATTTTCATCGATTGATTGACTGATTGAGTTTATTTGGTGAAAATATATACATGACAATTAAACATAGTTTACATGAAAAGCAAATATACATAAACACACATGCATACATACATACATACATACATACATATATATATATATATATATATATATATATATATATATATATATATATATATATATATATATATATTACTGAGGATAAACACATTAAAGCACACAAACATACACTTATTTCTAATGTGGTTCTCATAGCATCCCTGTTGTCAGGGGTTAGGTTGGCCATGGTTATCGGCATCTTTTTCTTTATCTGTTTTTCCATATTCTCTATCACCAGTCTCCAAATCCTCTCATGTGCTGTTGTGCTCCAATCTCCTCCCACTCTCTCCTGGTCTACCTTCCTGCAGTCCTCCCATCATACTCTCAGTCTTCCTTGCCTCATTTCTCCCTCCACTTTCTGGACGTCTCACCTCCATCATCTCTAAGCCAATTTTGTATCTCCTGTTTCCACCTGACCGGCCCATTGCACCCTTCTCCTCACCAATTATTTTCTTAAAACTGTCCTTCCAGTTATAATTAAATAAACACATTAAAAGTTAATAACTCCTTAACTTACCACCACAAATATTTAATAAAAATGCTCACAACACAGACGATAAAACAATGACTTGTTTAACAATGTTATCAACTTTATTTGCAAGTGGAACTGTAGCGAAGATTCTGTCATATTCAGTGCAGCAGACAACCAGTCAGGGTACAAATTGGGGAAGACCTCTCCCTGAACAAGGAAGAAGCCATGTCTTGCTACTGTTCACCGTGCTTACACTGTCACATCCACTGTCCCTAGTCCCTGCTGGATCCGTCCTGCCTATTTTGACCTGCCACTCGGCCGTAAAGACTGGACTCATATTCCCCCGACTCCGATGGCAATATGTTTAGTGTTGCGGCGCCGCAGTAAATATTGCCTATCAGGCGGTTCATGGAAATTCATGGAATACTTCCGGGGACAAAAACCCAGAGATGATCGCCATGCAGCCACCAACTGGTAGTTAATATTAAGACCGGCAGTGGCTATTTCTCGCAGACCTCCTGCGATTTCTATCAAAACAAAGCCTGATGTAAGAAACCACACGTCGCTGCTTGTCACCAAAGTCTTTGTGTCTCATTCCGATGCCGATCGAGATTTTTTATCATCTCAGTGATTACAATTAATGAACAGTGTTTGTTAGTAAGGCCACCCACCGGCTGGACTCGGCAGACGTGAGGCAGACGTTGGAATACTTATTGTGCATTTGGATGCATTGATTTTGCAAATTCTCCGCAGTTTATACTGCCGTGATCTTTGCACAATCAATTTTCATGGGTTGTCATCCGGTTTTATTTGTGAATGTATATAAGAAGATTGGTCTGAAGGCGCCGTTATTTGATTGAAGTGGACAGGCTGGCACGAGAAGACGAAAGCAGGTGTCATTACAATGTCTGCTCGCATCCAGTGGAAAAGTATGCTGAAAATGTCCATTTAAAAATTATATTAGGATATTATTATTTATAGTGCTCAGAAAAAGGTTTCAATGGAAACCTCAGTTTGTGTAGTGTTTAACCTGGAAGTTTTTTTTGTTTAACAGTGTGATCATTGTTCTGATGAAATACTTTTGAAAAAGTCAGATCATTTGTTATTGATGTTTTAATTTTCATTATGTCAATATATGTAATTTTAAAATATAATACTGGTTTTGTATGTCTGTCTGTGTGTCTGTCTGTCAACCCCCATCTCCATTAGGTTTGTCTGTGATCTATTAGGCCAACCAGGTTACTTCAAAGGGGTTTGAGGATATGTCGAACTTTCTAGGTTGTCCTGTATTTAATTACACAATTAGGACAAGTTTTTTTTTTTGACAGATCTGTCCACTTGTACTTCAACCTAACTTTTCACGGAAGTATTCAACGGCACTACAAAACACGTCTCAATCCTATTAAAATAAATCAGTGGCACTTCACAGAGTGATTAACACAGATGGGAAATGTTTCGTTAGATTTAGTTGACATCTGAATTACATCTGGGAGGGTGACTCACCCGAGCTTCAAAATCATTACTTCCCATTTGGGAAGTGGGATTAACGCCTGCTCACTTCAAGCCTTATTAATGAGACAAGAATCTCACTGAGTGAATTGTGTTTAACTATCATGTTACACAAGGGATTAATGGGTGGCTGTTTGCATAATTAATGATGTGAAGATTCTGGTGAATTTGTTTATGTCTTCTGCAGCATTTTTTACTCTCACCTCTCTGAACAATGCATCTGTTGTTGAGGTTTTATCTCTTTGCCTACTTTTTATGATGCAGTTATGTGTTGCTATCCTACTGATAACTTGTTCCCATGTCCGCAGGCAGGACTTGAAGTAACATTTAATGAATTAGGGAAGAAACAGTGTCAATTAGATATCAGTTATTAAACATGTTCACAGAGGCCGACAAAAGAGTAAAATATGTTATGTCCAGATTGTGTAATTGCTGGCAGTGTGAATATGTAAATAAATAGACTGATATTTGACAAAGCCAAGTTTCACGTCAAAGAAAAATCAGTGAATGTACAGTCCATTAAACTCCAGTGGCTTTTAACGTCCATTTTACACCTGGCTTGTTGCCTTGAATTTTTTATTTTTTTTCCAAACTTTATAGTTGTAAACGCAATGCTCTAGTAATGTGGATTTTGAATGAACACACGCCCCAACACCTGTCATAATAATAACACAAGTTTTATTAGCAACTCAAACGAGTTGGATTCACATTCAGTTCACAAAACAACAAGTTGCTGATGTCACCATAAGACATGCTGTTGAACACCTCCTATTGTTTCAAACTATACATAGAATGGCAATCATGGAATAACATTTGTCATATCACTGTAAAAATAATAATCTTAACTACAAAAGTTCGAGTGAATGTACACAGAAATAGATAAAGAAGAAGGCAAAGCGTAATAAAATTGTGTATAAGTCTGTATTAATAGCATCAACACTGTTTATGCATAACAAACGACATGGTGACTGGAGAGATTAGTTTATGGTCACTGGACATTCTGTAGAAAAAAGGCATTTAATTTCATTTAATTAGTCGTCTTAGATTCCCTCACTGGGCCACAGCAGTAATATTTATGTTTTGTAATGAATTTTACGTATGATTACACATTCTCTGTAGTTGTCGACAGGACTCTAGGATGGCACTGAGTTCTGTCCTGTGGCTAAAACACACCGTGTGTCTTCCCGGCCATCGGGCAGTTGTCATGGGTGTGTCTAATGAAAGGTATTTAAATTAAAAAGATCTTAGTGTATTCAGCCCTTGTCGGTAAGATTTAGTGATGTGATGTAGTGTGGGACACACTCTACATGGATTACTAAGATCACGTGGCAGGCTTGATAAAAGCACATATTCCTGGTAAAGTAACTGTTACATTTACTTAGATCATTACCCCGGTATGTTTGGTTACTTATACTAAAAATAATTAGTCTTATATTATAAAAATCATAGTGCAACTTTAACACATTTATCAACCAGTTCTTTTTGAGATCGGCTAGAGAGGAAAGTGGTTGACTAATTTGTACAAATGAGCTACCATGTGAAAGTGGAAACCTGATACATTCATTTTAGCCAGATTAGTCTAAAACAAGACAGGTAAAAAGCAGAATTGAAGGGAAAGCTTTAAGCTGTCATGGGTTTCAATGTGCCCAGTAAATCAGTTTGGTGAAGTCGGTATTCACAGCAATAAATACTAAGAATGTGTGCATTCGATGCAATGGTTAGCTACTGCACCGGGCTTGGAAAGGCTGAGTGACATCATAGCCAATAGAGTGCACAGCAACTGGCTGGCTTGGTTCCATGTAGAACACTACTTAATGTGTACAGACTATCTAAATAAAAACATCCACCATTGTCTACAGCCATGTACTCATTCACACAGCTGAGTGAACTGAAGCGTTGTGGAGTTAATGAACTTGCCCAAGGGTCAAACAGCAGCAAGAGCATTACCTGACTGAACACCCATAGCCACTGGTCTGACTGGGTTCCACCAACAGTCTTTAAACACCCTAACCCCACCCTTCAGATTTGCATGTTTTTAATCTGACTTTGACCTTGTTAATTGTTTCACTTTCACTTGTCAGTTGCATCATATTTAATGTCAACCAGATGGTGTGCTCTGGCTTTGAAGTTGCAACTGAAGATCCTGACTAGTGGGAGACAGGTTAGGTTAGGCTGACACTCCGATAGGAACCGTCCTAGGATTACTGGTGGTTATTTAGGATTTTAGACAGTCACTGGTCACCTTGACCCTGGTCCGTATAAGTACACATTGGTGGGTGGACCTACAGTTGTGTTTACACTTCACTAGAGTCTATTATGTTTATCCTCTCCATCAGACACTGCAGGCTGCTACTTGGTGCATCTATCAGTAAAAGATGATTGCAGTTTCCCCTGGAATGAGTCTCTCTCCAAAGTAATGATTGCTTAACCCCTTGCCTTCCATGTGCTGTTGTAATCCACAGTTAGCTGGGACGAATACATTGTCATAATGTTATTTCCGCGATTCATTGTGTTGTTATTTACTGTCAATATTGTTAAGCCACTCTTAATCCCATTGTCTTGCAATGTTGTAATGTTACAAGTTGTAATTGTTGTAAAGTAACTACACTGTAGTCCTAATCTAATTTGTAATGTTATTCATGGGTTGGGTTGTAATTTGTAATGTTAATTGTCTTGCTATGTTTTAATATTACTGTTTCGCTTATGTTTTCACACACTTTTTGTAATGTTACTTTTCAGTTTTCACATGTTGGCGTAGTGTTACTTTACTTTTATTTTTCCAACTCATTACCATTATAATGTTACTAATGTGATGTTACTCTTCCATCTGTGTTGTCATTTTACTGTTCTCACGCAGAATGTTGCAATGTTACTGTTCCCTTTGTAATGTAATGTTATTCATTCCATCATTTGTAATGTTACTTTTCCAACTTTGTGTTGTAATGTACCCTTCAGACATTTATGTGACACCATTCACCGCAAAATATATTGTAATGCTACGGTTTCAAACGTAATTGGCACATGAACAAGAGAACTGTCGGCACCTGTCTGTGATCGTTAAACACTTTATTTGTTGGCCACTAACGCATTTGTCATAATCATTTGCATTCGTAATTTGTCATAATAAATGGTACAAAATGATGACTAACATATGATTGCTAACAGTCAGCATCAGATAGTCTACTGTCACATTTATTCATTGCGGTGCAGTCGCAGGGAAACAGGTAAATCTCTCTGACCTGATCGACTTATGGAAATGGGTGCAGATGTTTCTTCCTCGGTGGCTCCATAAACCTCACTCGTAGCCTGCAATTTACATATTTATGACAACGCATCAGGTTCAGACATCAAACTGACAAGATGTCTGCTGGTCCCAAGTAGATATTTACTGTAATACCAACTGCATATTCAGTTTTTGTTTAGACTAATCACATTTGAGATGGAATTATGCTGTACAGGTTTACTGTAGGTGGCTGGTTTTAAGTGGGTGGAAATTGTAATTTTAAATCATAAAACTGAGCATCATTCCACTGTCTCTACACCAGCTACCGGATGAACTCAACTCAACTCAACTCAACTCAACTCAACTCAACTCAACTCAACTCAACTCAACTCAACTCAACTCAACTCAACTCAACTCAACTCAACTCAACTCAACTCAACTCAACTCAACTCAACAAGCATCAAAACAATAGTGAGATAATGTTAACCACTAAAGATTTGAGAGTTTGACGGGTTAGACACTGCACCATGCACATCAATTCAGATGATCCTATAACTGGATTTCAATGCAAAATTTTAAATTAAGAACTTGCACCTTAAATATGGTGTTTTCTTTAAATGCCATGATTTCTTTGTACATGTACAGAGCATGCAGTCAAAGCCAAAATCTCACCCCACCCCACCCACTGCACCCCATCCTTTTCACACAAACCTAGTTGAACCAAACAGGAAGGATAGTGAGGAAGGGACAAAGTTCAGACCTCATGGATGGGCAGATACACACACCATGGGCATGAGATACCTCATGGGTAGGAACAGGCAAGGCCTCATGGATAGAAGGAGACTGACCTCATGGGTATGAGGAGACAAGACTTGAGGGTAGGTGGAGAATCACCTCATGGTTAGAAGAGGCAATACCTCATGGTTAGGGGGATACTCATCACATGGATACGAGGAGACGATGTAACCTGAGGGGCAGGATGAGAAAAGGCATCGTGGGTGTGAGGAGACTGACCTCATGGATATGAGGAGACAAGACTTGTGGCTATGAGGAGACTGACCTCATGGGTATGAGGTGACAAGACTTGTGGTCCTAAGGAGACTGACCTCATGGGTATGAGGTGACAAGACTTGTGGTCGTAAGGAGACTGACCTCATGGGTATGAGGTGACAAGACTTGTGGCTATGAGGAGACTGACCTCATGGGTATGAGGTGACAAGACTTGTGGTCGTAAGGAGACTGACCTCATGGGTATGAGGTGACAAGACTTGTGGTCGTAAGGAGACTGACCTCATGGGTATGAGGACAAGACCTATGAGGAGACTACCTCATGGTTAGGTGGACTTGTGGTCGTAAGGAGACTGACCTCGCATGGGTATGAGGAGACCAAGACTTGTGGTTGTGAGGAGACTGACCTCATGGGTATGAGGAGAAAATACTAGCGGGTAGGGGGAGACTGACCTCATTGTTAGAAGACAATACCTCATGGTTAGAAGACAATACCTCATGGTTAGGAGGATACTCATCACATGGATACGAGGAGACAATGTAACCTGAGGGGCAGGATGAGAAAAGGCATCGTGGGTGTGAGGAGACTGACCTCATGGTCAGGAGGAGAAACGGACCTTACTGAAGAAAATATATGGCATGCCAATGTTCCAGTGCAGACTGTTTGGTATCAGCAGATCTGTGGGATGGAGTTTGTCTCCCTCTGATAGGCATCTGCACGCCCCAGTGGGAACTTCTCTAGCTGCTCCTTGTAGCATAATTAGGAGGCAGTCTGATGTATCTTCCTCACATTGTTACAGATCTGGACGAGATAACAGAAGCACTGAGTTACTGACTACACCCACATGCTGACTGGGGTCTTATTGGGGCTCTCTCCAGGGCTCGATAATGGCATTGTCGTCATCATGGGTTCTCTGGAATCCCTAGAAGCGGGGGTATCTTCCACACTGGGGATACGAGGCAGGGCTGTCTTGCGTAGGTTGTGATGGCATCACACATTTGTAGTGGCGTTGAGTCTCTCTTGGTTGGTTTAGTCTGTCATGAATTAGCTTCATTGTTGCTCTACTGTAACATTTAAATAGCTTATGGGAGCCTGTCTCTGTCTGGATCATCCAGGAGTGGTCATTATTAGCAGGAAGTGGTCATTATTAGCAAGAAGTGGTCATTATTAGCAGGAAGTGGTCATTATTAGCAAGAAGTGGTCATTATTAGCATGAAGTGGTCATTATTAGCATGAAGTGATCATTATTAGCAGGAAGTGATCATTATTAGCAGGAAGTGATCATTATTAGCAGGAAGTGGTCATTATTAGCAGGAAGTGATCATTATTAGCAGGAAGTGATCATTATTAGCAGGAAGTTATAATCATTATTATTATTTTTTATTTGCTGTGTAATCATTATAATACTAAAAAGTAAAGTAAAAAGTAACACTTGTTTGGCACCTGTATTCTCAGGGTTTTGTTTTGGGAGCAGCCGTTGAGAAGTCTGTGTACACTGTACACTGTAGTTGTTTTGCCTGTGGGAAAATTTTAATTGGACTGTATTTTCAAACAATTTCGTGTGTACGGTTAGATTTAAAATCCATAGTCAGAAGTGACTATATTGTGATTTTATAAGTGCAGGTAAGGTGTAAACAAACAGTTATATTTTGGGTCAATAGTCAAAGAGTTTCATAGAGTAATCGCCAGACTTACACCAGCAATGCAGATTTATATTGTGGCCTTACAGTTATCATTTCAGTTTTGTTCCAATGCAATAGAATGTAACAACATTGGGGTAAATAGTTTATTTCTGTAATAGGGTTGCTAAACATTTGTCCCACTGCCCAGCTGACATTGTGACTGCCCTGAGTCATGTCACAGGCTACTGATCCCCGTCGTGCGTCAACAACAAAGCTGAATTCACTGATTTCTTTAATTCATACCTGTTGGACTATATCAAGATAAGTATTGCTTGATCTCTGGTCCATATAAACAGATCGTATCAAGATCAAAGTATTCAGAATCAGTAAACACTTGTGTGGGAACTTTTGACTTCAGTCATGTGCAGTAGTCAATGTGTCTGAGTTGAGGCTTTCATTGAGGTGTTCGCCACATCACCTGCCAGTTACCCCACCAGTTACCCCACCCCACACAATAGGGTCTGCTTGTTTGCCCTCTGGTAGTGTAATCTAGCCACATGCATCCAGGTGCTGACCAAACAACTTATGTTCCATTTTATGCTATGTGTTTCATTTAACAAAGGCAAACATTAACTAGTCAACATGTTCCTGCTTGGTCGAGAAGTCAGTGTGTGAAAGTTTGAAAAGATGTCCAGGAATGTGGTTTGTGTTATTCCACCGTCAAATGGGACTGTCGCGTAAACAGAGTATCAGACGTAGTCGGGAAAATCTGGGTTCAAATCTTCTTATTGCTGTTTCAAAGCTTTCTCAGCAGTTTTGTTCAGTCTACACTGCCTCAGTGCATACAGCCGTGTAAACGAGTACTTGGCTATAAACAGTGGTGGATATGTGTGATTGAATGATGTTTGTACAATAATTGCATCATGGCTGAATGCTTCCCAGAGACATTGTGATGGTGTTTGGTTGAACAGATCATCTGTCATATGAAACGTAAAGCACTTTCAGCTCTTCCAAGTACAGGATATGGTATTACTTTAAAAACACTGTTTTAGTGGTGACAAAAGCCTTTTCTACATAGGCAATGCTCGTTTTTCACTGGCCACCCTCATGGTAGATCGCACCTTCAGGGCACATGTAATCCACCCTCTTCCTAATTCATTTATTCCTGCGTCAGCCACAGAGGGCAATGAGATTCATGATCTTCACAGAGGAGACTTCTGTGAACAATCCACACACAAGCTGTCTTTGTGCCCTCCAGTAACTGATCCCTGGCATGTTGCCACTCACTGACAGACCCAGCAATCATGGCCCTGTTGGATTTAAATCAACCCTCAGTGAAGGGGTAATTTGCTAAACCCCTCAATGGATTGGTGAAAGTTGGGGGTGTTTTCTGGATGAGTGAAGTCTTGGCTGTGTCAGGGTAACTCAACACCCCTTGTCTGGGTCTGATGGTGGTTTATTGTGTGCAGGAAGACATGGAAGCTTAACCCCTCTACAGGGGTTGGGACAGCTTTGCTCCTCCACAGGGTGAGGGTGCTGGTGTCCAACCCAAATTGAGCTGTTATGGGACAGATAGGGTTTACTTGGTGATGGAGTATTCAGTAATTTTTCCCCAGCAGGAGTGGTATTGACCCAGCATCTTTTTTAGTGCAGGTTTTGTCGTTGAGCCAAGAGAATAAAGATGTACATGCATATTCATTAGCACAGTCTCCTGGTACATGTCTACAGCAATACGAGACATCTGAGTACATATCCTGAGGCCCTTGGTACCTGCATCCAGGCACTTCTGCTTGGTTCAGTTTATATTTAATAAATGAGGCCCTTAGAAGTATTCTACATCTTCAGTAGACCTGGGTATATCTTGTACTGCCTAGCAAGGCGAGATTCATGGCTCAGGCTTCTGGCACAAGCCTATTCCTTGATAAGTGAAGAATGTCTTGGTTTTGTGTAGGTTCATCGAGGTTGCACAGCTTATCATTGTTACTAATGTGCTGTGGTTAATGAAGGTAAACAGTGCACAAGGATGGTTATGACTTAGTCCAGCAAGCTAAACAAATCGTAACATAAGCTTTCACATGCATTCATTCACATGAACACTCATCCAGGAAAAGTTTAAGAACACTATTGAATGCAGATTTGAACACCTGAAATTAGCTATCAGCTGTGTGTGAAAACATTGCATTACGGTGGAAAAGAAATCAGTAGTGGCACCTGTGCACTTTTTGGGGTATATGCCACAATCACTAACACTTGATCAAGGTGTGTATAAAATAGATGTAGACAATAATGATTTGTGGAGTTTTGTATGTTCTGAAATGTAGTGTAGTGGAGTCATTACATTAATGCTAGACTTGTACTGTATTCAGAATGTGAACTTTTTACAACTACCAGGAAATTCAGGAATACGACTATTGCTAGACCCAGACCACATCTAGGCTGCAGCCGCAACAGAAGCAGCCAACAGTTGTGACAGTGAAATGACACTGATGTTGTCAGAGAAACATCTGGTCAAGGGATGACTACATGTGTGATGTCCCCTAGATGCTGTCATGTCCAGCTGCCATGTCCAGGCACTATCTTCTGGTCAGTTGATTGCCTGTAACTGCCACATTGGTCTTGCAGTGATTACAGCCTCTGTCTGTCCTGACAGTGTCTGGGCCCAGCTGAACCTATGTCTCTGTCTGTCCTGACATTGTCTCTGCCCAGACGACCTATGTGACTGTGTCTCTATGTGGGTTAATACAGTCACCTACATTGATTGTCCACTTTGGTGACAGTGGACACCTGACCAGCGGTACTGGTGACAATGTACATGACAATGCATGGACACTTGACCAGTGGTACTGGTGACAGTGGATACTTGACCAGTGACAGATTAGTCCACCTTAAAGTATGTGTGATCAATGTTTCTTACAGTTTATTGCAGAATAATAATGTTAATCAACATTAAATGTTTATGACAGGCTACTTATGTGCTAATATAATGGATATTAAATTAAAATGTGCTGTTCTAATTGTTTTCATGGATGTCACAGTGTCCTGTCTTCACTCATCCCAGGTGTCATTGATAGGGTTCTCACTCCCTACAGCCCCCAAAGTTGGGAAGAGAAGCTGCCAATCTCTTCCACTTGGATCTGGCTTTTATCAGGAGCTGGCAATGAACAGGAAGGGCTTCCAACTTCCTGTCATCCACACCACCCTAGGTCTCTCCCTGCGCCTTAGCCTCCCTCCCAACCTGTCACCAACTCCCACACACCCTGTCCTAGTAACTTCCCTTCCCATCTCCTGTATTGTTGTCATAATATAAATACCACTTTCATAGTTGCCCTAATAGAAGGGAAAGTGATCTTTGTTGTATGGTATTGAAAGTGAAAGTGGTCTTCTTTCTATTGTACCGTAACAACAGGAATAACACAAAAATAAGCCAAAATGTCAAATTACTGCAAATATTATACATAATCGTAAAGCAGTAACACAACTTCTTGTTCACGTATTAATGAGACAAGTGTAGAATGCAATTTTGTTTACTACCCCGAGGTAGTAACAAATGAGATCGTGATGACATCATCACAAAACAGACATATCCCCCGGGTAGTCAGAGATGACAATGAGCAACCATTGGATCTCTTAGCATAGATATCTAAATATATTTATATACTTCTCTATACATGTGTGACTTTCTGTAGAAGTCTGCAGAGTATAATGCATTATTGTACACAACAAAATAAATATTTCTAGTTAATTATATAGTATCTCATGCATTTTGATATACTGTGGTGTGGTGTCACTTGGGTTGTTATTTTGCATGCAACAGTAACACTTATATGGAAAAAAGAAAATATGATCTGAACCCACCAACAACATGTATATTAATTTTATAAAAACAATTATTGGGTCAGTAGTGTGTTGCAACAAGCAATGACTTCCTCCATTACTAGACCCTAGTATTTTGTTACTTTCAATGGTACAGATTGCTCTCGCTAACAAAGTCCTGTCTGCATGTTTTGATTTAAAAGTCCACAAGTCTATATAATTGTGTCCAGCAATCGCAAGTCCACAACTCTGTATAATTGTGTACAACAATCTCAATCTCCTGCCAGTAGTCAATCTCCCCGATTAGATAGTGTGTCTCAACAAAGCAGTATCAGTGATCGTTGTCTCCAAGTCCTCCGTATCACTCAGACAATTCTTTATCTTCCTGGTGCGTTTAAAAAAGTAATGGGGACGTTTATCTTTTTTCGGCTGAGTGAATGTTTTTTTGCATTGCATAATGATGGAGCTGTCTCTTGTAAAGTGGACAAGTGGTAAACTCATTAGAGTTATTCACGTAATTGTATACATAATTATAGTCGAAAGCGGCCAAACAACCACCCTTCTGAAACGACCTCTATCGCTGTCTGTTCCTGTCAGATCTCCACATCTCTATATCTCAACAGACTGGTGTAATCAGACCAGGAGTTTTTCACGCACTGTCTTAACTTGATCTCAGCCACTTGGGTGGTCCCTTAGAAGACTTCTGCTGTACATACTAATTTACACTGCATGTATTAGATCAATTTGTCTGCGTTTTTATCTATGCTGGTTAATTTTTAACTTAAAAAGGATGATGACTCATGATATTATTTAAAGAAAAGAGTTAGGTTTATAGAAAATATTTGTGTCAAGTGTAAAAGAATTAACTCTTGTAAATAGTGACGACATGAGTCTCACCTGAATTGTCGTTTGATGATGTCGCACACTAATTGTTCGTGTATCCACCTGTTTAGTTGACGTCTTCCCGGGGACAGGATACTAAACCGAATGCGGTGCTCCCTGGGCGGTGCTCAGCGCAGGCAGGCACCACATTGGCGGTACCACTGGTCGGATGGTGCCCGACGCAATCAATAACCACATGCTCGCATTTTGTGTTGTAATGCATGAATATTGAGAGGGAACACAAGGAATTAAGACACACTTCGACACGGCTGATTGGGGGCCCAGGAGGATGGGGGAACAAGAGCACTTCCCTGTGGGTTTAACCAGAGTGCATTTTCCCTGCCCGCAACCTCAGGACACCACTTTGGTGGCTCGGGAAAGAATAATGGATGACCAGTGAAAGGGCAGATGATTAGTGAATTAACACAGGCTGTAAAAACTGATAACAATGATCGATTGATGGAAGACGTGTGTCTCACTACCCCACTCCCATCTCCCAGTCCTGCTCCTTCTTGGGAAGTGGCACTCTTCCCCGGTGGAAACGGCAGCATCCCGGTGGTGATAAAAAATTTACACTGATTTTTTGCAGATGCATTAACCGTGTTTAGAAAGATCAAAGGTTTAAGTGTCAGCGCTTGACTCACAGGAAAGTGGCAGTGACCAGGGGTGGGTGCCTGGATCAACTGTCATGTCAGTGTCATTGCTGTCAGTGTCATTGTTCATTGTTATCAGTGTCATTGTTGTCAACTGTCTTTTGTCTTTGCAAATGTCAGTGTCACTGTCCGTGTTGTCAGTGACATTTTGTTGTCAAATGTCATTTTGTCATTGCTGTCAGTGTGTTTGTCAGTTTCATTGTTGTCAAATGTTATTTTATCATTGCTGTAGGTGTCATTTTGTCCATACTGCCCCATAACTGTTCATTCATTTGTGTAGACCATTTATTTCTGCAAACATAATTATTTTTAGTTACATTTGGAAACAGTCTTAACCACTTTGTGATGGTCATTATAAGTTTTGCCATGTTGACCCACGTGAAGCAAGTGGACCAGTTTAGTTTCTTTTGCAAGGAACAGTTTCATTGATGTACACTGTGAGCATACTGGCTTGGAGGACCCAGTAGACCTGCCAGGCCATGGTCCCTTGAGAATGGGCTATGTGGTTAGAAGAGGTGGTGTCTGAATGGTCCCTCTTTATCCAGGTCTAAATGTAAATGTCTTTTGTCAAAGTTGTACTTGGAGAGTTATGACTTTACTTAGTTATGTTTGCTTGGTGCTGCGTTATTAGCTGAGGAATAAGACTAAAACCAGGAGAAATTTTTCTCGCAGTGATAGTTATCATTTACACAGAAACCGTCAAGAAACTCGGAAATATTCAAAAGTTAATAATAAAACACAACCAACAAATCTGCTGAAAATCATATATTGGTCAGAGTAAAATTACAATCAGGGTTTATTATGGAACACAAGACTGCTATTTAAGAACTCTCGATTGACTGCCTTGTAACTCTATTTGCACACATGCAAGTATGTGTGCACAGTTGCACACACGTACATGCACTGAGTTGCGCACACGAGCACACGTGCGCGTGCGTGCACACACACACACACACACACACACACACACACACACACACACACACACACACACACACACGTATGCATGTATGTGCACATGAGCATGCACACACACATGCTACATACAAAGATACATACACACACTGCAATGCATCACACATGCACACACATGCACGCACGTAATACACACACACATATTCTTCATTGTGCAAAATCCACTGAAGTTAGACAAACATTGTGATACAATATAAAAATAAACTAATGTAATTTTTCAACGTTGATTGGTTTCTTTTAAGAGTTTCCCCACAGACGGGAGCCAATCACGCAACATCAATGTCAGTTATTCCCAACAGACTCTGATGGATGAACGCTTGTCATATCGATAATAGTCTAAATGATTTGTGAGAGTTTAAGGTACCTTGCGCCTAGTGCTATGATGGTGCAGTAATTATGTGTAACAATTGAAGTGGTTGCAGTGTTGTATAAGTTTTTAATTATTGGTCACATTTAGAGTTGAATTATTGATTAATAATTTTTTCTTAAAATATTTGTCTGCTAAAATCTGACAAATACTGACACATTATAAATGTTGTTATGGCAGTAACTCAAGCAATAACAAAGGAGATTGATAATGGTTTTGGAAATGTGCCAAAAGAATACTGGAATACGAATGTCACTCTTGTTATGTTTCATTGCCAAAGACTAGGACATTCTTGCTATCGGACAGCTAATACAGTCATCTGTTAAACTTGGTTACTTAATACCATACATGAACTGGATTTTCCTGACCTTTTACATCATGATAATAAATAATATCAATTACATGTTCATCTTAGCCATGCAGTTCTAAAACTTCTAATCTATATTGTGTTGAATGAAACAGGCTGACAGTTGAGTTTCTGGCTGTCAACTCTGCAGGATTCACCTTACCCGGTTAGCTTAATGGGAAATATAATACAGTTTCATCGGAAGAAGTTCAGTTGACATTCAGTTGACAAAGCAAACACAAACAGACCTTGAGCTTATCTTTTGTCATGTTCTCCAGAGCTCAGGTGTTGAAGGACTTGGGCAGACAAGAATTGTTATCATATTTGTATTGTTAGCTATTCAGAATATGGCAATTTCTATGAATTAATCTCTTTCTGAATACACCTGTACCAATGCACCATAACACAGATATTCCATAAATAAGAGAAAGGTCCTATAAACAGCTGGCTGCATAAGACAAAGATATGGACTTCTGCAGAATCTTAAGTGTCCTATTACCAGGTGTGTAATCTTTGCCCTGGGTCAAGTTTCCCAAGATAGACCAAGAACATTGCAGCCAGTGTTGCCAGAAAAAAGATGAAAGACCATTAGTCACACAGATATACACCCACCCCTGTCCATGCATAAAAAGGCATGCGCACGTACACATGCATGCATTTCTCACAGCTTAGCATTAGAAAGGATGGAAAGCCCAACACACGTATATATTTGCACAGACATAGGAAATCCATCTCAGAATATATCCTCCCTGGGTCTCTCAAGGCTAGGATTTCACTAAGACCAGACAAAAGTGATGTTGTTATGCATGCGCCATGACTGCATCTGGCATTGCTATTGCTGTCTTTTGACTGTCTACAGTAAACTTGTATAAAAGGTCGACATTCAAATGGTTATATCAATATCTCAGCAGAAGAATCCATGGGTACTAAGCTTTTTTCAAGTATCCTAAAACTTATTTTATACCCCATTAACTCTTGGTTTGTGGAGATGCAAGTATCTTTTTCGTAGAAACATAAACGCCAAATACTAAGCGGTTTGACTATAAATGTTCCACAGCTATATTGAACATATACCTGGTAGCTGTTTCTTGTCAAATGAATGTTTTCTTCTCATTCCTGGGTCTAGTGGCAGGGATGCGTCCACGTTTAAATAATATTTTTTCAAGCTACTAAAATATGTTGTTGCCAGAATTGGTGTGGAAGGGTTTACAACATTACGCATCTGTGTGTGGGTTAGTATTGAAATAAGAAATGTCTCCACCAGTTACACAGTGAAATGGCAAACATATATAGATACCAGCTGATTGCTGAATATTATCAACTACAGCATATTTAGATTGATTTGTTAAAAAACAGGTAGGCCATTCAAAAAAATATGTGTCTTATTCAACATTGATTCAGTATTAATACTGAACTGTACGTTAACATTGATCCGGCCTATATCATGTGAAATTTATAAAATTATCTAGTGTCCAAGAATTGCCTATTGTCTCAATGTGTTTTTGCACCTGAACAGAAATTATTTGCCAGCATTTATTAATTGTCAATAACGTTTGGTTCCTATCAGTGTTTTCTCCCACTTATACATTGAGTCATGCCAATATCTATGTCTAGTTCTTGAGAGTCATCACCAATATTGGTGCTATTTATCACTTCCTGGTAATTAGTTCACAACGTCTTGTATCATTCAATCTCCTGCACCCATTGTTCATTGCCATACGTCATATTTTGTTAGGCTGATTCAAATTTTGTTGGTGCCAAATGTTTCATTCATGCAGTCCAACCGCCATCATATACCAATAGAACTATGTCAATTAAAAATTAATTTTCTTTGGACTTATTTTGCTGTCAATTACCTTTTATCCTGTGACCTGCGAAAATAAGAAAAATATAACTCATTTGAAGCAGTCAGACTGGTGAACCTCTAAGTAAGTCATTTACTGTATTAGTGTGAACACAGCTGATAGTTTAATTCAACTTGCTGGGTAGAACTCTACTAGTTATAAGCCACCAGTTAATATATATATATATATATATATATATATATATATATATATATATATATATATATATATATATATATAATTTTATTAAACGACATGCTTACTTGTGTATTTGTGATCTACAAAGTATTAGTATTTATGATTCATTGATAGATATATCATCAATCTACTGCAACTACATTTTTATAAATCTGCTTTATATTTTCATGCACAGCTTCTAATACACAAACCTATACATAACATAGCTTTATTTTAATATTGTTTTATACTTCATGTTGTATTCCATAGAAAGAAAACCACTTCTGTCAGGTTGCCTGTTTTAATAATTCCATTATTAATTGATGTGTGTATGTGTTTTACATCACTTGTATGAGAGCGAAGTAATCTGCTCAAACTTTGCCAACAACCTCCTTTCCTAGTTGACTCACATCCCAAATAGGATGTTATCTGGGTGATAGCTATGACTAATGCATCACAAAATACTGGTAAAGTGACTAAGTTAAACCCAGAAGAGCTTAGACTACAAAGAATGTGTCACTATTTGAGTAGATGGATGCCTCAGGTGGAAATTGGGATTGTGTTTTTGTTGCGTATACCACACTGAGGCATCATTGCAGATGGCTATCATGCTCTTATTTATATAGATTAAATCAGGCAGAATAATTGTTGTTAGCGAGTATTAACTTACTTAACGGATGAATAAGTACAGAGAAGTTTGTCCACGGACTTATATGCATATAAGTCCGTGGTGTGTCTACTGACAAATGCTTCAGATACACAACTGTGCCAAGTGGTGTTTGTCTGACAGTGCTGCCACCTAGCAGATAAACTTGTATGACATCAATAGTGACAACCTGCAGCGTCATCTGATTGCCTCCACCTTTGGTGTGATTGATGGGAATGTATAGCTGTGTGTGTCACTCTAGAATGTACTGATGTTCTTATCTCCTGGAATGTCAATGTTTCTGTAGTTCTGTGTCAAAGTATGTCACTGGATGTATCACCTGTAGTGATGTGAGTGCTTTGATGATCGCCAAGGGATTCAGCTGAATTGTCCTACGAGATAACAGCAGTTTCTTGAGATGTTAAGTCATATCAGAGATGTGAATAAGTCTAGGTATTATACACGTGCAGTGTCTCTGGCTGTCTTACTGTGTCTGTCTCTGGCTCTCTTACTGTCTGTCTCTGGCTCTCTTACTGTCTGTCTCTGGCTGTCTTACTGTCTGTCTCTGGCTGTCTTACTGTCTGTCTCTGGCTGTCTTACTGTCTGTCTCTGGCTGTCTTACTGTCTGTCTCTGGCTGTCTTACTGTCTGTCTCTGGCTGTCTTACTGTCTGTCTCTGGCTGTCTTACAGTCTGTCTTTGGCTGTCTTACTGTCTATCTCTAGCAGTCTTACCGTGTCTGTCTCTGCCTGTCTTAATGTCTGTCTCTGGCAGTCTTACTGTCTGTTTCTGGCAGTCTTACTGCCTGTTTCTGGCAGTATTACTGTGTCTGTCTCTGCCTGACTTACTGTGTCTGTCTCTGGCTGTCTTACTGTGTCTGTCTTACTTTGTCTGTCTCTGGCAGTCTTACTGTGTCTGTCTTACTGTGTCTGTCTCTGGCTGTCTTACTTTGTCTGTCTCTGGCAGTCTTACTGTGTCTGTCTTACTGTGTCTGTCTCTGGCTGTCTTACTTTGTCTGTCTCTGGCAGTCTTACTGTGTCTGTCGCTGGCAGTCTTACTGTGTCTGTCTCTGGCTGTCTTACTGTATCTGTCTCTGCCTGTCTTACTGTACCTGTCTATGGCTGTCTTACTGTGTCTGTCTCTGGCTGTCTTACTGTGTCTGTCTATGGCTGTCGTACTGTATCTGTCTCTGGCTGTCTTACTGTGTCTGTCTCTGGCTGTCTTACTGTATCTGTCTCTGACAGTCGTACTGTGTCTGTCTCTGGCAGTCTTACTGTGTCTGTCTCTGGCAGTCTTACTGTGTCTGTCTCTGGCTGTCTTACTGTATATGTCTCTGCCTGTCTTACTGTACCTGTCTCTGGCTGTCTTACTGTGTCTGTCTATGGCTGTCTTACTGTATCTGTCTCTGGCTGTCTTACTGTGTCTGTCTATGGCTGTCTTACTGTATCTGTCTCTGGCTGTCTTACTGTGTCTGTCTATGGCTGTCTTACTGTGTCTGTGTCTGGCTGTCGTACTGTGTCTGTCTATGGCTGTCTTACTGTATCTGTCTCTGGCTGTCTTACTGTGTCTGTCTATGGCTGTCTTACTGTATCTGTCTCTGGCAGTCTTACTGTGTCTGTCTATGGCAGTCTTACTGTGTCTGTCTCTGGCCGTCTTACTGTATCTGTCTCTGGCTGTCTTACTGTGTCTGTCTATGGCTGTCTTACTGTATCTGTCTCTGGCTGTCTTACTGTGTCTGTCTATGGCTGTCTTACTGTATCTGTCTCTGACAGTCGTACTCTGTCTGTCTCTGGCAGTCTTACTGTGTCTGTCTCTGGCTGTCTTACTGTGTCTGTCTATGGCTGTCTTACTGTATCTGTCTCTGGCAGTCTTACTGTGTCTGTCTCTGGGAGTCTTATTGTGTCTGTCTCTGGCTGTCTTACTGTATCTGTCTCTGGCAGTCTTACTGTACCTGTCTCTGGCTGTCTTACTGTATCTGTCTCTGGCAGTCTTACTGTGTCTGTCTCTGGGAGTCTTATTGTGTCTGTCTCTGGCTGTCTTACTGTATCTGTCTCTGGCAGTCTTACTGTGTCTGTCTCTGGGAGTCTTATTGTGTCTGTCTCTGCCTGTCTTACTGTATCTGTCTCTGGCTGTCTTACTGTGTCTGTCTCTGGCTGTCTTACTGTATCTGTCTCTGGCAGTCTTACTGTGTCTGTCTCTGGCTGTCTTACTGTATCTGTCTCTGGCTGTCTTACTGTGTCTGGCTCTGGCAGTCTTACTGTGTCTGTCTCTGGCTGTCTTACTGTATCTGTCTCTGGCAGTCTTACTGTGTCTGTCGCTGGCAGTCTTACTGTGTCTGTCTCTGGCTGTCTTACTGTATCTGTCTCTGTCTGTCTTACTGTACCTGTCTATGGGTGTCTTAATGTGTCTGTCTATGGCTGTCTTACTGTGTCTGTCTCTGGCTGTCTTACTGTATCTGTCTCTGGCAGTCTTACTGTATCTGTCTCTGGCAGTCTTACTGTGTCTGTCTCTGGGAGACTTATTGTGTCTGTCTCTGGCAGTCTTACTGTATCTGTCTCTGGCTGTCTTACTGTGTCTGTCTATGGCTGTCTTACTTTGTCTGTCTCTGGCTGTCTTACTGTATCTGTCTATGGCTGTCTTACTGTACCTGTCTCTGACAGTCTTACTGTGTCTGTCTCTGGCTGTCTTACTGTATCTGTCTCTGGCTGTCTTACTGTATCTGTCTCTGGCTGTCTTACTGTATCTGTCTCTGGCTGTCTTACTGTGTCTGTCTCTGGCTGTCTTACTGTATCTGTCTCTGGCTGTCTTACTGTATCTGTCTCTGGCAGTCTTACTGTGTCTGTCTCTGCCTGTCTTACTGTACCTGTCTATGGCTGTCTTACTGTATCTGTCTATGGCTGTCTTACTGTACCTGTCTCTGGCTGTCTTACTGTGTCTGTCTCTGGCTGTCTTACTGTATCTGTCTCTGGCTGTCTTACTGTGTCTGTCTCTGGCTGTCTTACTGTGTCTGTCTATGGCTGTCTTACTGTGTCTGTCTCTGGCTGTCTTACTGTGTCTGTCTCTGGCAGTCTTACTGTGTCTGTCTCTGGCAGTCTTACTGTGTCTGTCTCTGGCTGTCTTACTGTACCTGTCTCTGCCTGTCTTACTGTACCTGTCTCTGGCTGTCTTACTGTGTCTGTCTCTGGCTGTCTTACTGTGTCTGTCTATGGCTGTCTTACTGTATCTGTCTATGGCTGTCTTACTGTATCTGTCTCTGGCTGTCTTACTGTGTCTGTCTCTGGGAGTCTTACTGTGTCTGTCTCTGGCTGTCTTACTGTGTCTGTCTCTGGCAGTCTTACTGTGTCTGTCTCTGGCTGTCTTACTGTGTCTGTCTATGGCTGTCTTACTGTATCTGTCTCTGGCAGTCTTACTGTGTCTGTCGCTGGGAGTCTTATTGTGTCTGTCTCTGGCTGTCTTACTGTGTCTGTCTCTGGCTGTCTTACTGTGTCTGTCTCTGAAGTCTTACTGTATCTGTCTCTGGCAGTCTTACTGTGTCTGTCGCTGGGAGTCTTATTGTGTCTGTCTCTGCTGTCTTACTGTGTCTGTCTCTGAAGTCTTACTGTGTCTGTCTCTGAAGTCTTACTGTGTCTGTCTCTGAAGTCTTACTGTGTCTGTCTCTGAAGTCTTACTGTGTCTGTCTCAGGCTGCTTTCCCTATACATCTCTCTGTAATTGTTGCTTCTTGCAGCTTTCCCAGCCTGTTCCCTGCCTCACCTTTCCTCACTTCTGTTCTTCCAGTAAGTCAGCTCTAGTACACCTCTCCCTCTTTTGCACTCTCCATCTCTCTTCCACCGGTCCCTCATCTCCACCCTCTTGATCTCATTCTCATCATCTGCCTCCCTCCCTCTACCCCTCTTTCTCTCCTTCCCTCTTCCTCCCTCTCTATGGCTGGCTGCAACTTGTATTACCAGTACCAAGAATACATTACTAATTTGAATGTTGTCACTAATTGTTGGTGTTTCACTTTTAGGGCCTGAAAATGAGGAGCCCGAGAACACACCTGAGCTGCCTGAGGAGTCAGGTGAGTGACATCTGTCCCAGGGTTAGTTGACACTCTCGGTTGTTGTGAAGTAAAATCTTTCTAAATGCACATGTAGTAAACTCAGCCATATTGTATAAGCCAGGGTAAAGAAATAACTGGAAAACAATGGAGCTGTTGGCGCATTGAAGTTATTTATATTTTGCTGGGTCATTTATAAATATTTTATGCACAACATGTGTATTGTTCTATATGTTTTAGATTTAGAATGAAATAGGTGTATATTCATTGATAAAATATAATTTGTGTACATATTTATTTATTAATAAAAATGTACCCTTGGTAAACCTGTCAGATCATATTCTACAAATTGTTGTAAAAAGTGTGCATTGCCACCTTTAATTTTACCATAAATGTAACTATTAACTCGGTGCATAATACACTGTGTGCACAAAATTGCAATTAAGTAATACATATGCATTGTTTAGTTTTACCAAAAATATAACAATAACCTAAAATCAGAGCACACTACATGCACCAAATTAGAGTAAGTAATTATAATGTGTTCATTGTTTGTTGCATGTCTACTTCCAGATGGAGAGGATGAGTTGGAGGAGTCTGGTGTGAAAGTATCTGAGGAAGAGTTCAACTTCAACTCATTTATACTCAGGTACGCAGCGTCCAACCATCTACTGTAAAAATCGAAAAATATCTGGGATCTTTGTGTTGCATTCTTCAGGCCTTACAATTTTCAAATGTGATTGTTTTGAAGAATTGCCTTAAAAAAAGTCTGACATCTGAGTTAATAAACCTATACATCGGCAAAGGTAGGATGCATAAAACGAACAGTTTACTTTGTTAATAAAATTAACCACTTTAATTGTATGCATATTGTTTAAGTTGCCAGTCCTATTACTGGGTCATATGCATCTGTTGGAACCTGAATAAATACAATACAATATTAATATGCTTCTTTTGGATTATCCTCTCTTCTCCTCCAAGATTCTCTTCGCAATTTGGTACATAAAAGAACCACTGCAGAAGACAAGCATCCAGGCCTATGTCACCCTACTGGCCCAGTACAAGACAACATCAGTCTCTAATACAGTCTCTCTCTGTAGATTTGTGAATCCACAGGTAGTGCAGGCCTATGTCACCCTACTGGCCCAGTACAAGACAACATCAGTCTGTAATACAGTCTCTCTCTGTAGATTTGTGAATCCACAGGTAGTGCAGGCCTATGTCACCCTACTGGCCCAGTACAAGACAACATCAGTCTTAATACAGTCTCTCTCTGTAGATTTGTGAATCCACAGGTAGTGCAGGCCTATGTCACCCTACTGGCCCAGTACAAGACAACATCAGTCTGTAATACAGTCTCTCTCTGTAGATTTGTGAATCCACAGGTAGTGCAGGCCTATGTCACCCTACTGGCCCAGTACAAGACAACATCAGTCTCTAATACAGTCTCTCTCTGTAGATTTGTGAACCCACGGGGAGTGCAGGCCTATGTCACCCTACTGGCCCAGTACAAGACAACATCAGTCTCTAATACAGTCTCTCTATGTAGATTTGTGAACCCACAGGGGAGTGCAGGCCTATGTCACCCTACTGGCCCAGTACAAGACAACATCAGTCTCTAATACAGTCTCTCTCTGTAGATTTGTGAACCCACAGGGGAGTGCAGGCCTATGTCACCCTACTGGCCCAGTACAAGACAACATCAGTCTCTAATACAGTCTCTCTCTGTAGATTTGTGAACCCACAGGGGAGTGCAGGCCTATGTCACCCTACTGGCCCAGTACAAGACAACATCAGTCTCTAATACAGTCTCTCTCTGTAGATTTGTGAACCCACAGGGGAGTGCAGGCCTATGTCACCCTACTGGCCCAGTACAAGACAACATCAGTCTCTAATACAGTCTCTCTATGTAGATTTGTGAACCCACAGGTAGTGCAGGCCTATGTCACCCTACTGGCCCAGTACAAGACAACATCAGTCTCTAATACAGTCTCTCTCTGTAGATTTGTGAACCCACAGGGGAGTGCAGGCCTATGTCACCCTACTGACCCAGTACAAGACAACATCAGTCTCTAATACAGTCTCTCTATGTAGATTTGTGAACCCACAGGGGAGTGCAGGCCTATGTCACCCTACTGGCCCAGTACAAGACAACATCAGTCTCTAATACAGTCTCTCTATGTAGGTTTGTGAACCCACGGGTAGTGCAGGCCTATGTCACCCTACTGGCCCAGTACAAGACAACATCAGTCTCTAATACAGTCTCTCTCTGTAGGTTTGTGAACCCACGGGTAGTGCAGGCCTATGTCACCCTACTGGCCCAGTACAAGACAACATCAGTCTCTAATACAGTCTCTCTCTGTAGGTTTGTGAACCCGCGGGTAGTGCAGGCCTATGTCACCCTACTGGCCCAGTACAAGACAACATCAGTCTCTAATACAGTCTCTCTATGTAGGTTTGTGAACCCACGGGTAGTGCAGGCATATGTCACCCTACTGGCCCAGTACAAGACAACATCAGTCTCTAATACAGTCTCTCTCTGTAGGTTTGTGAACCCGCGGGTAGTGCAGGCATATGTCACCCTACTGGCCCAGTACAAAACAACATCAGTCTCTAATACAGTCTCTCTATGTAGGTTTGTGAACCCACGGGTAGTGCAGGCCTATGTCACCCTACTGGCCCAGTACAAGACAACATCAGTCTCTAATACAGTCTCTCTCTGTAGGTTTGTGAACCCACGGGTAGTGCAGGCATATGTCACCCTACTGGCCCAGTACAAAACAACATCAGTCTCTAATACAGTCTTTTCTATGTAGGTTTGTGAACCCACGGGTAGAGCAGGCCTATGTCACCCTACTGGCCCAGTACAAGACAACATCAGTCTCTAATACAGTCTCTCTCTGTAGGTTTGTGAACCCACGGGTAGTGCAGGCATATGTCACCCTACTGGCCCAGTACAAAACAACATCAGTCTCTAATACAGTCTCTCTCTGTAGGTTTGTGAACC
Organism: Ridgeia piscesae; assembly: GCA_025642075.2. Classification (NCBI taxonomy): domain Eukaryota; kingdom Metazoa; phylum Annelida; class Polychaeta; order Sabellida; family Siboglinidae; genus Ridgeia; species Ridgeia piscesae. Next base: position 235,583 of record JAODUO010000598.1, read on the forward strand.
CACGGGTAGTGCAGGCCTATGTCACCCTACTGGCCCAGTACAAAACAACATCAGTCTCTAATACAGTCTCTCTATGTAGGTTTGTGAACCCACGGGTAGTGCAGGCATATGTCACCCTACTGGCCCAGTACAAAACAACATCAGTCTCTAATACAGTCTCTCTATGTAGGTTTGTGAACCCACGGGTAGTGCAGGCCTATGTCACCCTACTGGCCCAGTACAAGACAACATCAGTCTCTAATACAGTCTCTCTATGTAGGTTTGTGAACCCACGGGTAGTGCAGGCCTATGTCACCCTACTGGCCCAGTACAAGACAACATCAGTCTCTAATACAGTCTCTCTATGTAGGTTTGTGAACCCGCGGGTAGTGCAGGCCTATGTCACCCTACTGGCCCAGTACAAGATAACATCAGTCTCTAATACAGTCTCTCTTGTAGGTTTGTGAACCCACGGGTAGTGCAGGCCTATGTCACCCTACTGGCCCAGTACAAAACCAACTCCGCCCACACCAACCACTGTCTACTCAAGATGCTTCACCGGATTGGCTTCGAGTGTGAGATGATAGGGATGCTCTTCCAGGCTCGTCTCTTCCGAGTCTTCCAGAGCGTCTACGCTGACCCCGCCTCCACAACCCGACACTTCAAGGTCAGTCAGAGCTCATTCGGATTTTTGGCAAGTTGACCTGTCGGTGTACAATGGTTTTGGGTGAAGAAAACTAGTTCATTAGTAACGAAAACTGATAAGAATTTGTTTAAGCTCTTGATTCAAGTGAGTGTGTGCATGTGAATGCACAAAAACAACTGAGTGTGTGTATGCATGTGTGTGTGTGAGTGTGCGTGTGTGCGTGCGTGCATGCGTGCATGCGTGCGTGCATGCGTGCGTGCATGCGTGCGTGCATGCGTGCGTGCATGTCTGTATGTATGCAAATGTGTTTGTATAGTGCTATAACCACACCATGTGGTTATGTCGAAAATTATTGTATTATCTTTTTAAATTACAAGCAACTCTCCCTTTATGGCACAGTAGGGCACTCTTGACTTTCCCATTGGCAGACATGTTACGTTTTGTCAGATTATAAGGAAACCGTACCTGAACAAATCTCTACGATAGTTACTACAATCATGTCACTGATATACTGATCAAACTTCATCAAAATCACTTAGTTCTGACTCTTAAAATGCAAGCATGTGCACTGCCTGTCAATATGTAAAAACACATTTTCTGCAAGCACAGGATTACGTAAAATAAAATGGCTAACATTCACTACACTAAGTACGCTTGTCCTAACATGTGTCATTGCACTGCAGATATATCATAACACTGCCTGCTCTAGTGGGTTCATTTGCACCCAAAAATAATTTATCAAATTTCAGATAACAATTCCCATGGTACTACATTCGTGTGGGTGAGACCGTGAAGCATAGCTTTATGTAGAGACCCATCCACCTGTCATTTGGACGGCTAAAAATGAAAATGGACGGGTAGAAATATGGTGGACGGGTGGTGGACGGGTAAAAAACTGAAGGAGCAATAAAAAGGTCTTCCCAAACCATGTGTGTTTGTAGTCTATTTCAGGTCATCAGACACATTTAAAAGTTTATAAACTGGCTTAACAATTAACATCCATGTGTCCACCAAAACATGTGTGACTGGCAATAATTTTTTTATCCTGTATAAAGCCCTGCCATGAAGTCTGATGTGCTCTGACCCTATATAGTTTCTTGATGAGTTGGCAATGACGGTGGTGGTCTCACATGGTGGTCTCACATGGTAGTCTCACTTGTTAGTCTCAAGTGGTTATCTCGCATGATGGTCTCACATGGTGGTATCACTTGGTAGTCTCATGTGACAATCTCACATGGTAGTATCACTTGTTAGTCTCACATGGTGGTCTCACTTGTTAGTCTCACATGGTGGTCTCACTTGTTAGTCTCACATGGTGGTCTCACATGGTGGTCTCACATGGTGGTCTCACATGGTGGTCTCACTTGTTAGTCTCACATGGTGGTCTCACTTGGTGGTCTCACATGGTGGTCTCACTTGTTAGTCTCACATGGTGGTCTCACTTGTTAGTCTCACATGGTGGTCTCACATGGTGGTCTCACTTGTTAGTCTCACATGGTGGTCTCACATGGTGGTCTCACATGGTGGTCTCACTTGTTAGTCTCACATGGTGGTCTCACTTGATGTCTCTAGGAGCTGGTGGGGTTCAGCCAGCATGTGGTGGGCCGGTTCATTGAGGTCGCCCAGAAGAACAGCAAGGTCTTCATGGAGCTGTTCTTCTGGAAGTCCGTGAGGGACGTGCGAGACATCACAGAGGGCTACGGCTACACAGAGCACCAGTGAGTAACAGCTCCAGCTGACTGGTGTCAGTGCTTCTTATTTCTGGGGTCTTGTTCATTGCCGGGTCGGGTAGAATTGCAGGTTTTTAATTTTACTGGAGTCCAAGACTCCTTGTTTCAAGTACAGATCTTTATATATATATATATATGTATATGTATATGTATATGTATATGTATATGTATATGTATATATATATATATATATATATATATATATATATATATATATATATATAGACAGACAGTTTAAACTGGATGATGTTAACATTGTTAAGAACTCCCAAATCTGATGTTGCTCTTTAATATCAATTTTGATCCTTAACAGTGCTCTTGAATACCTGAAAACTGGTGTGCCATGGAAATAGTATTCTCAGTAATATGGAATTGGATATTTGCATTTTGAAAGAAATCATTTAACCCATTAGACCCCAGCCGGTTAAATTGACTAGTGCTCCTGTTCCCCAAGCTGCAGCCACTGATTTCACCAGTTTGGGGTGCTTGCAGATTTTAAGCTGTATCTTCAAAACTACTGATTTTCTATAATTGCAAGTTGTGTTTATTTTAATGTTCATTTAATTATCTTTAAATTGGTGTAACTTTGGTGTATGTTGGTAAAACATATGTTGTTATATATAGGTGACAAACATAGAACATTACTATTCTGGACAACAATACAGTAGAATATATCATGTTTTATTCACATAAAATGTATTATATTGTTCTATTTACACATGCTCTGCCTTGTTTAGATATGGTACTATGTAAATCAGTTCATTTTGTCTGGATATGGACAGGAAACACAGCTTTGCAAGACTTCTATCTTGGTTGTCATCATCCTATATGCGACTTCTGTGTCATGCCAATGACGTGTATGTTGACATTGTGATCACTGGTATTTTGACACCTGAAACAACGAAATGTCAACCATTAGGAAAATTGGCAATGTTACCTAATGATTTGTTATAATAAAACACCTAATTTTCATTTATAAACACATAATCAACAGTTTCGGTGCTGAAAACCCGACTACTGGTCACCCAACCTGGACAACGAAACATAAACAAAGCTCCGATCATTCATTTTATCGCTCATTCAGTTGTATTTCGTACGTAATGTAAACTTACCTTCAGTTCAATGCCAGAAGTGTCCAATCCAACGATATATAAGCACAAACTTAATCAGTAGTAACCAGATACGATGTCCAAGGCGCCGCCATTTTTGAAGGTCCACGGATGATGAACTTCAATCACGAAAAACTCAAAAAATTTCAATGCAAACCATGACAAAATTACCCAGGATTCATAGCTGAGATATCAAAGAATCAGTGGGAATTAGTCTCTTAAGTATCCGCAAGATGGGGCCACCGTTAGAGGCTTTATCTCCGCCGGACGCTTTCGGGCGCTCTGGGGAGGAGACACCCGGGCGCTTTTGGACGCGTGGGGTCTAATGGGTTAAATCATTGGTCAAAGTGTCGGTGTGGGAGGGAGTTCTTCCAGGGAAACTGACATGCTGCCACCTTTGAGTGTTGACCTTTGACCTGTGACAGGTCGAAGAAGGTGAAGCAGCTGTGGACAGAGGAGGAGGACATGGAGGTGCAGAGGCTGGTGGAGCAGTTCACAGACGAGGGGGTCCAAGGTAGGACCATTTGTAGGAGGTCCAAAGTAGGATCATTTGCAGGGGGTCCAAGGTAGGACCACTTGTAGGGGGTCCAAAGTAGGATCATTTGCAGGGGGTCCAAGGTAGGACCACTTGTAGGGGGTCCAAAGTAGGATCATTTGCAGGGGGTCCAAGGTAGGACCACTTGTAGGCAGTCCAAGGTAGGACCATTTGCAGGGGGTCCAAGGTATAGGACCATTTGTAGGGGGTTCCCATGTAGGACCACATGTAGGGAGTCCAAGGTAGGATCATTTGTTGGGGGCCCAAGGTAAAACCATTTGTAGGGGTCTGAGTTATGACCATTTGTAGGCACATGGTTTAGGACCATTTGTAGGGGATCCACTATAGGACCATTTATAGGAACCCAATGTAGGACCATTTGTAAGGAACAGAAGGGAGGATCATTAAATTATATCGGGTACCAAGGGAAGGTTATTTATAGGATTATGACTATTTGGGTCTAGAAACTGTAAACAGATAGGTTCCTGCAGTAAGAACAAATGGACAGTTGTTGGTGGAGAATTAAGTTGAACTATTGCAGAAAATAATTAACATGTGTCGTTTTACCTCTGTGCCTGAAGCACCTATACAGTGACCCAAACATTAATCATTAATTTGATAAGGATCCAAAGTAGAACCATTTTAAAGTCTTCAATTTAGCATATTTTTTAGGAAACCTAAGGTAGGACCATTTATTAGAATGAGGAACCCAACGTTAGACAAGGGATCAGCTATAGGACATTCTATAGGAATCCAAGGTAGGACATTCATTGGAAGGACCTGAATTTTAGGACATATTAAAGAAGACAAAGCAATCAGGGATCAATTATAGGGACCTAATGTAGGACCATTTCAAGACAGAACCATTGTAGAAGGACTGTTTATAGGTGAGTCAAAGTAGAAGTTTGAAGGGTCTTTAAAAAAGTTTAAGTAGGACCATTAATATGTGACCAGTGTTGGATATTTATAAAAGACCCCAGTGTAGGACCATTCATTGGGAAGGACCAACATTTTAGGATCTTAGATTTTAATAAGTGCTTACATATATTACATATGTTTTATTTTTTTTCATCAAAAATAATACTTAATTGATAAATTAAAATAATACAATTATATTTCTCTTCCACTGTAGCCCAGGAGAATGTATATACGTGTGTACACGTATTGTTACCCTCCAGTGTAGCCCAGGAGAATGTATCCATGTGTACATGTGTTGTCACCCTCCAGATGTAGCCCAGGAGAATGTATCTGTGTGTACATGTGTTGTCACCCTCCAGATGTAGCCCAGGAGAATGTATCCGTGTGTACATGTGTTGTTACCCTCCAGATGTAGCCCAGGAGAATGTATCCGTGTGTACATGTGTTGTCACCCTCCAGATGTAGCCCAGGAGAATGTATCCGTGTGTACATGTGTTGTCACCCTCCAGATGTAGCCCAGGAGAATGTATCCGTGTGTACATGTGTTGTCACCCTCCAGATGTAGCCCAGGAGAATGTATCCATGTGTACATGTGTTGTCACCCTCCAGATGTAGCCCAGGAGAATGTATCCATGTGTACATGTGTTGTCACCCTCCAGATGTAGCCCAGGAGAATGTATCCATGTGTACATGTGTTGTCACCCTCCAGATGTAGCCCAGGAGAATGTATCCGTGTGTACATGTGTTGTCACCCTCCAGATGTAGCCCAGGAGAATGTATCCGTGTGTACATGTGTTGTCACCCTCCAGATGTAGCCCAGGAGAATGTATCCATGTGTACATGTATTGTTACCCTCCAGATGTAGCCCAGGAGAATGTATCCGTGTGTACATGTGTTGTTACCCTCCAGATGTAGCCCAGGAGAATGTATCCGTGTGTACATGTGTTGTCACCCTCCAGATGTAGCCCAGGAGAATGTATCTGTGTGTACATGTGTTGTCACCCTCCAGATGTAGCCGAGGAGAATGTATCTGTGTGTACATGTGTTGTCACCCTCCAGATGTAGCCGAGGAGAACGTATCTGTGTGTACATGTGTTGTCACCCTCCAGATGTAGCCCAGGAGAATGTATCCGTGTGCACATGTGTTGTCACCCTCCAGATGTAGCCGAGGAGAATGTATCCGTGTGTACATGTGTTGTCACCCTCCGGATGTAGCCGAGGAGAATGTATCCGTGTGTACATGTGTTGTCACCCTCCGGATGTAGCCCAGGAGAATGTATCTGTGTGTACATGTGTTGTTACCCTCCAGATGTAGCCCAGGAGAATGTATCTGTGTGTACATGTGTTGTTACCCTCCAGATGTAGCCCAGGAGAATGTATCCGTGTGTACATGTGTTGTTACCCATCAGATGTAGCCCAGGAGAATGTATCTGTGTGTACATGTGTTGTCACCCTCCAGATGTAGCCCAGGAGAATGTATCTGTGTGTACATGTGTTGTCACCCTCCGGATGTAGCAGAGGAGAATGTATCCGTGTGAACACGTATTGTTACCCTTCAGATGGGGACATGGTGGACTACGTCCTGGCCAACCTGATAGACCAGAGCAAGACCCGGCGCCAAGTGGTCCGTCAGTTGGTCCACTTAAGTCTAATTGGCAGCGCAAAGGAGCTGAAGAGACGCAATGGGTGTGTGACACAGAACACACTAAATGTGACCTTAGTTCAGTGCTATGTCCTGTTAATTTCATTAATCAGTCAAAATATTTATTAAGTTAATCAAATTACCTTGATTAAACTAAACTAAATTCTTATGCACTTCTATTATTTTATTCGAAATTATGTAAATCAGATGTTAATAATGTGTTGACAATGTTAACTATATCATTACAGGTATCACTGATATATGTATCATTACTGGTTCAAAAGATTGCACAATGGCCATTTTCATGATCAAAACTAAAACAATTATTATAATTATGTAAACATTCCATGACCCTGTATTGTTTAAATAAAAAATTCATTAAACGTGTACTACTAATAAACATGTATGTGAAACATACATTTGGGTTCCTGTAATCATCCTTGTTTCCCCATAGCCCCGTGCGCTCCCGGGAGTGGCAGATGGAGGAAGTGGAGAACTTGACCCAGCTCCTGGAGGAGTTCAAGGACAACGACTGTAAGTGACCCACCAACTCCCGCTCCCTCTCCCATTCCTTCTCCCTCTCCTAAACACATCCATTGCCATATTACAGAAGACAATATTTCATGACACACCAGTGACAAAGTCAGCTGGTGCGACACGGAGTTGGCTGTCTTCAGATAGTCAAGATCATAGTTACGGATAAAAGTTGGTTTTAAAGTGCAAAGTTAGGATTAAGAGCTCTTAATAACATTAGTGACCTGGTCCCCTGGTGTCATACCGTAAACAACTGGTGTGCACCAAATGTAAACTTAGGATTTAGTCAATCATATAGCATTAAAAAACTGGATGTTATTTTGCTGCTGTTAATGTTTCTACTGCAAGTAAATAAAATGTTCATTTGTATAAATGTACCATTTGGAGAGAAAAACATAATTCACATCACTGTCCTATTTTCAACCAGTGAGACACATTAGTTGGCTTTGTATCTCGCAGATCCACTGACGGACATTTTGGCGAATCTGAGGGTGAAGAGGTCAAGGCCAAAGGTGATAGAGAAACTTCTGGAACTTGGCCTGATCCAGGATAAGAATGAGGTGATGAAGAAGAGGAAGTCGAAGAAGGGGAAGAAGGGAAAGCAGGGCTATGAGGAGGAACCGGAGGGGTTTGAGGAAGGTACATGGAACAAAACGATGTGATTATTTATAGCATTAAAGGAGATGAAACTAAGCAAATTTGATGAATGCAGTGTATGTAATTAAATTATTTTCTGTTAAAGAAAAGATGTGTGTGAATGAATATATTGCAATTCAGGTATTGTTTAATTACTAACAGCAAGTACACCATTATGCCTACTGTTAATATTATGCACATGTCATCAAGAAATAAATAAATAGTGCTCTTCTGTTTTCTCCATTTCCATTTGAACTTTGTATTTATGTGTACCGGTAGATGTGATTTTACAACTGAAAATGAAGAATTAAATTTCTAAGAAGTGCATCGACTGACCCTTCTTCCGTATCAGTTTTGTATTTAATACTGTAATTCGTGTGAACATTATCTCTGTATTGATATGCTGCTTTTAACTAGCTAACTTTCAATTTAAATAACATTGAACTCAATGCCTGAACACTGACAGACAACCCATGTAATCGTCATTCCATGTGTAATGTGTAATGATGTAGTGTTCCTCTGTCGACATTGTCATCCCCTACAGAGCATGCTCTAACATCTGCCATTGTCATCCCCTACAGAGCATGCTCTAACATCTGACATTATCATCACCTACAGAGCATGCTCTAACATCTGCCATTGTCATCCCCTACAGAGCATGCTCTAACATCTGCCATTGTCATCACACTACAGAGCATGCTCTAACATCTGCCATTGTCATCCCCTACAGAGCAGGCTCTAACATCTGCCATTGTCATCCCCTACAGAGCATGCTCTAACATCTGACATTATCATCACCTACAGAGCATGCTCTAACATCTGCCATTGTCATCCCCTACAGAGCATGCTCTAACATCTGCCATTGTCATCCCCTACAGAGCAGGCTCTAACATCTGCCATTGTCATCCCCTACAGAGCATGCTCTAACATCTGCCATTGTCATCCCCTACAGAGTATTCTCTAACATCTGACATTATCATCACCTACAGAGCATGCTCTAACATCTGACATTATCATCACCTACAGAGCATGCTCTAACATCTGACATTATCATCACCTACAGAGCATGCTCTAACATCTGCCATTGTCATCCCCTACAGAGCATGCTCTAACATCTGCCATTGTCATCCCCTACAGAGCATGCTCTAACATCTGCCATTGTCATCCACTACAGAGCATGCTCTAACATCTGCCATTGTAATCCCCTACAGAGCATGCTCTAACATCTGCCATTGTAATCCCCTACAGAGCATGCTCTAACATCTGCCATTGTCATCCACTACAGAGCATGCTCTAACATCTGCCATTGTAATCCCCTACAGAGCATGCTCTAACATCTGCCATTGTCATCCCCTACAGAGCATGCTCTAACATCTGCCATTGTCATCCACTACAGAGCATGCTCTAACATCTGCCATTGTCATCCCCTACAGAGAAGGCTCTAACATCTGCCATTGTCATCCCCTACAGAGCATGCTCTAACATCTGCCATTGTCATCATCCACTACAGAGCATGCTCTAACATTTGCCATTGTCATCATCCACTACAGAGCATGCTCTAACATCTGCCATTGTCATCCACTACAGAGCAGGCCCTAACATCTGCCATTGTCATCCACTACAGAGCATGCTCTAACATCTGCCATTGTCATCCCCTACAGAGAAGGCTCTAACATCTGCCATTGTCATCCCCTACAGAGCATGCTCTAACATCTGCCATTGTCATCCCCTACAGAGAAGGCTCTAACATCTGCCATTGTCATCCCCTACAGAGCATGCTCTAACATCTGCCATTGTCATCCCCTACAGAGCATGCTCTAACATCTGCCATTGTCATCCCCTACAGAGAAGGCTCTAACATCTGCCATTGTCATCCCCTACAGAGCATGCTCTAACATCTGCCATTGTCATCCCCTACAGAGCATGCTCTAACATCTGCCATTGTTATCCCCTACAGAGCATGCTCTAACATCTGCCATTGTCATCCCCTACAGAGAAGGCTCTAACATCTGCCATTGTCATCCCCTACAGAGCATGCTCTAACATCTGCCATTGTCATCCCCTACAGAGAAGGCTCTAACATCTGCCATTGTCATCCCCTACAGAGCATGCTCTAACATCTGCCATTGTCATCCCCTACAGAGAAGGCTCTAACATCTGCCATTGTCATCCCCTACAGAGCATGCTCTAACATCTGCCATTGTCATCCCCTACAGAGAAGGCTCTAACATCTGCCATTGTCATCCCCTACAGAGCATGCTCTAACATCTGCCATTGTCATCCCCTACAGAGCATGCTCTAACATCTGCCATTGTCATCCCCTACAGAGAAGGCTCTAACATCTGCCATTGTCATCCCCTACAGAGAAGGCTCTAACATCTGCCATTGTCATCCCCTACAGAGCATGCTCTAACATCTGCCATTGTCATCCCCTACAGAGCATGCTCTAACATCTTACATTGTCATCACCTACAGAGCATGCTCTAACATCTGCCATTGTCATCCACTACAGACCAGGCTCTAACATCTGACGACGAAGAGCACATGGATGAGGAACCAGAGACAGTGGTGACATCTAGTGATGAGAGTGTTGGTGACCAAAGTGACGTTGATGAGGATGAACCGATATACATTACAAAGATACGTAAGGCGGCCAAGCGAGCGATAACCAGCGGTATGTATACCTGGGAATGTAATTACAAAATGAGCAACTTTGTAACTTGAACTAAATGTGACTGATCAGGTGTCCCATCTGGGGATGTCACTGATACATATTTATGGTATTTAATTATATTTAAACAGCAGTAAAATCTTCGCTTGACTTATAGTTGTTACGTGTAGTGTCAGTTTCAATATATATTCATACATGTCACAGATTATACTATTTGGAATTATTTATGAATGTGTTCTTTAAGGAATTACAATAATTTTTCACAGTTGCATTTAGCAAATTGGATGTCACTGTTCTAAATACAAGTTATATGAATACAGCAAACGTCTGTAAATTTGGTTGTAAATAAAAAAGTTTATGTTACACAAGTGATCTACTCTTGTTCCTCTCATGTATAGAGAGAGATATGTAGATTGAGGAAGAAAGTAGACCGAAGGTTTATTAAGACTTGTGGTGACACCTGGTGGTTGACTTGCAGGTCTGCGTGTTGCCGTCCAATGGATCTGTGAAACGCTATCAAGGACGGCTGATGAACGCGAAGAAGATGGTAAGTTTGCCTGCCTGCCTGCCTGCCTGCCTGCCCGCCCGCCCGCCATCCCTGCCTGTCAATGTGTCTGCCTGCCTGTCAATGTGTCTGCCTGTCAATGTGTCTGCCTGCCTGTCAATGTGTCTGCCTGTCAATGTGTCTGCCTGCCTGTCAATGTGTCTGCCTGTCAATGTGTCTGCCTGTCAATGTGTCTGCCTGTCAATGTGTCTGCCTGCCTGTCAATGTGTCTGCCTGTGTCTGTCTGTCTGTCTGTCTGTCTGTCTGTCTGTCTGTCTGTCTGTCTGTCTGTCTGTCTGTCTGTCTGTCTGTCTGTCTGTCTGTCTGTCTGTCTGTCTGTCTGTCTGTCTGTCTGTCTGTCTGTCTGTCTGTCTGTCTGTCTGTCTGTCTGTCTGTCTGTCTGTCTGTCTGTCTGTCTGTCTGTCTGTCTGTCTGTCTGTCTGTCTGTCTGTCTGTCTGTCTGTCTGTCTGTCTGTCTGTCTGTCTGTCTGTCTGTCTGTCTGTCTGTCTGTCTGTCTGTCTGTCTGTCTGTCTGTCTGTCTGTCTGTCTGTCTGTCTGTCTGTCTGTCTGTCTGTCTGTCTGTCTGTCTGTCTGTCTGTCTGTCTGTCTGTCTGTCTGTCTGTCTGTCTGTCTGTCTGTCTGTCTGTCTGTCTGTCTGTCTGTCTGTCTGTCTGTCTGTCTGTCTGTCTGTCTGTCTGTCTGTCTGTCTGTCTGTCTGTCTGTCTGTCTGTCTGTCTGTCTGTCATTGCGTGGTCCCTGTGGCTGTCTGTCCATCATCTCTTCCTGTGTTATGATCCTCTCTATGCAACCCTAATTGATTTATTTAAATAATACAAGTTATGCCATATAATATATATATATATATATATATATATATGTGTGTGTGTGTGTGTGTATTACGGTCGGGTGAACAGCATTCGCCAAGCACAGCACCGTGACATCTTCAAGGGTAACATTGGAACATGATTGAAGAGATAAGTCTACAACTCATGCGCACTTTCAGCAATGACATAGAAAGGAGTTTATAAACATCACGTACCGGGACAGAAAAACAAACATCTGGGTAAGAGAAAAGACCAAGGTCACAAACGTAATTGAACAAGTGAGAAGATGGAAGTGAACCTAGGCGGGGGCCGCGGGGCGGGGCACGTCATCAAGACACGAGATAGCCAATGGACACTGCATATCACCACCTAGAAACCCTATCAAAAGGAAAATACCTAGATGAAGACCAATGAGATGGTGGAGAGACAAACTAGATCACTACTGGCAGTGGATAGTGCAAGACAGGCAGATGTGGAAGCAGCATGGTGAGGCCTTCGCCCAACCACCGGACACTACGGCTGCAAGATGATGATGATGATGATGATGATGATGATGATGATGATGATGATGATGATGATGATGATGATGATGATGATGATGATGATGATGATGATGATGATATATATTCCATCATGAATAATGTAGTTATTTCTAATTACTCCTCCTTTGTATCAACAGAACAGAAACATTTGTCCTTGTAGTCTAATTGTTTCCCACTCGTCTTCCAACAGGGGATGAGGAGCCAATCCCACTTGTTCCCATCACGGAGGAAACAGAAGAAGCCATGGAAAACTCAACCTTCCAAACCCTCCTCAAGAGACTTGGGGTAAAGTCCCCCGCGTCCGAGCAGGTGAGTGTCCAGACCCCTAGTGCCAGCCCTCTAAGTCACCCCAGTGCCAGACCTCCAAGTCACCCCAGTGCCAGATGTTTATGTCACCCTAGTAACATACTTTCAAGTCACCCAAGTGCCAGATGTTTATGTCACCCTAGTAACATACCTTCAAGTCACCCCAGTGCCAGTCCTCCAAGTCACCCCAATGCCAGTCCTAGTCACCCCAGTGCCAGACGTTTATGTCACCCTAGTAACACACCTACAAGTCACCCCAGTGCCAGTCCTACAAGTCACCCCAGTGCCAGACCTAGTCACCTCAGTCCCAGACATTTATATAACCCTAGTAACACACCTCCAAGTCACCCCAGTGCCAATCCTTCAAGTCACCCCAGTGCCAGTCCTCCAAGTCACCCCAATGCCAGTCCTCCTAGTCACCCCAGTGCCAGACGTTTATGTCACCCTAGTAACACACCTACAAGTCACCCCAGTGCCAGTCGTACAAGTCACCCCAGTGCCAGACCTAGTCACCCCAGTGCCAGACATTTATATAACCCTAGTAACACACCTCCAATTCACCCCAGTGCCAATCCTTCAAGTCAGCCCCAGAGTCTTTAACTAGGATGTAAAAGAACCACTAAGGACAACAAGCACCCTGAGTGTGTGAACAGGTTGGCTTGGTGATAATTTCCTAGAAAGGCTGACTTGTTGAATTATACCTTGTAAGATAATTACACTGACACCACAAGATAGACAGAGTAGTCGGTCATTATGATGTTACCAAGACATATTCTTGGATCAAATAGACACTACCATAATGACTGCATAATTGAAAAAGAACATACAAAACATAAAAGTAAGTTATATTTGTAAATGTTACAGTTATGAAAACCTATTGTCCGGACAGGTAGGTTACATTATGGTAGCGTTGAGTTCATCCAAGCCAACAGTACACAGTGCAAGAGGCAGTAATGTTATAAATGTTCAATTTATGTGACCCACACAGTGTCCAGAAATGTACAGTTATTACAGTAGTGTTTAATTCATCCAAGACCACGACAGTGACGTCCTAAGGATTTGCACCTTCTTTACAGGAGATGTTCTGGCGTATCTCTGGTAGACTGTCTCCGAACGACCTGAGGAGTCGAGTCGAGCCCCTCAAGACTTGTCTGTCGCCGGACAGCAGTGACTCGCGCAAGACAGGCGGCCACCTGGAGGCACTGAGAGCACTCGCCAAACAGAAACAGACCGACGGTGGAAAGTGCAAACGGTGGGTACAAGACACACGTAGTAGTATTTATTTATTTTATTATGACCACTTCCACGTTGTCGTTCACATCTGTGTCACATGCATCGTTCCACAGATGCTACATTGATGTACAGATTTGCTAAAGTAGGTTTAAGGTATAAAAAAATCAGATAAATAAATAATTATAATAAAATAGTGTACTTAAAATGTCCATGTGATATAAAAAATATATAAATTATTGTTAAAATGTCGGTAGAAATTGTAATGAAATTGTGTAGATATGTAAATAAATAAATATTTTAAAAGGTCCAATTCCCAGATACCATTTTGTTCGTTCTTATTGTGCTAAATCTCGGCCCAACTCTCGCCACAAAGTAGTATTAATAGTTCATTAGGGTTTCACACAAGTGTGTGAGCATTAAAATACAAAACACATACAATACATACAATACATTCAGAACATTAGCATTGTGTTCTAGGACCACTCAAAAAAGAGTTATGACAGACATGTAAAAATACAAAATGTACAAATTAATAAAAACAGTAATAATTTATTTAAAATACACATGTGGTAGTTTTGTTGTTGCGTTGTGTAATCTAGTATACAATAACAAAAATGTGTTGAAGGTGCTGGCCGATCTACATGTTATATTGTCATTACCCAATAGATATACAGATTTGTCTTGATCAGACATATTTGGGAAAGCTAGATCAATGGTTGTTGCAAAGTCTATTAAGTCATGTAATTTTATAAATGATACCTCATTAAAACGTGAAAATCGACGTGTTATTGACCTGCGATCATATGGAAATCTTACGTCTTTTTGTAGTTTAGATAGTACGGGGGATTGTTGGGAAGTGTTTATCAACTGTTGTAATGGTCTCGTTCTAGTGGTAACAGTTTTGCAATGATTTTGTAATTATTGAAATATGGTACAACTTTACTGATACGATGAGAAAAGCAGTCTTGATAATGCATAATAATGCATAATGCATGCATAATGATTCAAATAGTGACATCACACCAAACCTTTTTAAAATAAATGCTCTTTAGTACATGTCTGGTATGTAATATATTTCATTTTTTGTACAGAAGGTCATGAGTTGTATAATGAATATCCTTCCTAGGATAATAAAGTGAATTTAATTATTTATATTATGTTCATAAATTATGATTTAATAGAATAAAAAACAGGTATTGAGAGTATCACAAAAAACACAGGTAATCGATATGATTTGTCAGCTATTTTTGCTATCGATAATTCAGTTACTGTCAGCAGTGGTTAAAATGACTATGACATCTGTGGTTAGTTTGATACATTGTTACCTTTTTTACCTTCTCTGGAAGAAGTCCAGAGAAGGTAAAAAGGTAAAAGGTAAAGGCAAGTTCTTATATAGCGCAGTACCCAGTCCTCAGGACCGTTCAAAGCGCTTTACACTTTACTTCCCTGACAGACCTGTTCACTCAGACACCACCTCAACTTCTCTGGGAAACATCCAGCCGTATGTTACAATTAATATGCGAAGGCTGCTCGTACACATATCCATCACTGTCTATAGCCAGGTACTTATTTATACAGCTGAGTGAACTGGAGTAATGTAGAGTGAAAAAACTTGCCAAAGGTTTTAATATCGCACACAAGATTCTCGTAGTCGAGAGTCCGAAGCTCTACCCCTGAGCCATTGCGCTCCAAGGAGAAGAAACTACAGGACTGTTGTAATCTCAGTTTTGTCCTGTTCAGACGACACAGGGGACACACAGAGAACAAAGGCAGTGAGGACCATGTGATGGCTGAAGCTGCGCAGACAGAACTGGTTGAATCCAGTTCAAACCAGTCCAGTCCATCAGGAGGTCGTCAGGCTGGAAGGTCAAGACTGAAGAGGTCACTGCCTGATTTCAGTGAAGACGAGAGGTAAACTTGACTCACTTCCAGAATAACAAGGCTGTCGTTGTCGTGCCTAGGATTAACCTGGAACGTTTCGGCCGATGAGCTTTTTCAAGCACAGGACCGTCACTTTGGAACTCGCTTCCATTACATCTGAGGTCACAAGGTGTTTCTGGACTGTTTTAGGAAGGACCTGAAAACATTTTTGTTTAAACAGGTCTCTACATAATTGTGTACATTGTGTTATTATCGCAATGTCTACTTGTAATCTGCTGATCTGTTGTAATACATAGGTCCTATACACTGTGTTGTAAGGGAATTTTTACATTTGTAACCTATTTTTACCGTGACGTGTAAGCATCCCTGAATCTACTTCATAGAGAAATAAAATTGATTGATTGATTGATTGATTGATTGATAAATTGATTGATTGAATTGATTGATGGATTGATTGATGGATTGATTGGTTGATTGAGATTGATTGATTGATTGATTGATTGATTGATTGATTGATTGATTGATTGATTGATTGATTGATTGATTGATTGATTGATTGATTGATTGATTGATTGATTGATTGATTGATTGATTGATTGAACATTCATGTGTGAGAAGTTTTTTACTAATATTTCTATTGCATTGTTTACTAGTACAAGCAAAATATATAAATCATTATACTATAAAACTGTAATATCTGTACATGTGGACACGTAAAGGTAAACTAAATTTCCTGTTGTCTGGTGCACAACAACATTGTATTTTGTTGTTGATGTTGAGGTTGTCAGAATACGTGCTGGAATACCTGGTGAAGACACACCTTAGTTGGACCGGGCCACCACGTCTTGTACGTGACGTGACGGTCACTGAATGTCACAGTTGGCCAAGGTGTCGAAAACATAAAATACACAAAAATAGTAACTTTGTATATTTTGGGGTGTCTGAAAACAACAAAATATAATGTTGTTGTGCACCAGACAACCGGAAATTTAGTTTATCTCTGTGGCCACATGCATATATATTAGTTTTATAGTATAATGATTTATATATATATTGCTTGTACTAATAAACAATGCAGTAGAATACTTCTCAGAAACTAATCCAAGTAAAAAATATTGGCTACTGTTTTAGTGACAATGAGCGACTTGTCATCGACACTGACGCACCAGCTGAAGCCGCACTGCAACCTGCCAAACGTGCCAGGGTTGTTGACTCTGATGACAGCAGTGACGGTGATGACAATGTTGGTGACACTGTCATAACTCAGTCACAGCCTGTCAAGCGTGTCAAGGTTGTTGACTCTGATGACAGCAGTGACAATGATGACAATGTTGGTGACACTGTCAAAACTCGGCCACAACCTGTCAAGCGTGTCAAGGTTGTCGACACTGATGACAGTGGCGCAGAGTCTACACATGACAATGACACAGCGGCAACAGCACCACACACAGAACTGAGTAAGTATGGCAAGTGTCTGCTATAAGGTCTCTGTCACTGGTAGTTGTAGTTCTTTGGACCAAAGGTCCAATGGACTTATGGCCTCACTTTAGCTTATGGTCTCACTTTAGCTTATGGCCTCACTTTATCTCTCAGATGTCGAAAACCATTGAAGGTCTGTTTTTCAAATTTTGCATAGCCTTTTCTTTACTTCTTTTTAGGGTACTATCACTATGTACAAGAAATGTAAATTTGATTGACATATTTTTAAGCCTCCTTGTGTCTTTTAGGGCCTAAAACCTGGTACATTTTAAGTTTTCCTATTTCATTCAAAAACTTTCTGAAGCATTTCCTCTAATTTTGCATAAACGTATCTGATTCGCCAAAACACATTTCATTCATAATTACCAACTCACTATATAGTGCAAAGGATTTCAGGGCCACTTAGCCCATTTTAAAGTAATGTTATGTTCTTATTAAGACTTTCAGACATGTTGAACAGATCCTGCCTCTAACTTTTAAACCGTTTGCAGTTTGACAGTTTCCACTTTCAAAAGAAGCGTTATTGCCAATATTGCCAAGGGAAGCTGAGTTAACAACGATGCCCTTTCCCACATTCCTGACAGCTTGGGAACTTTCTATACTTTTGATCACTCAGTTTTTGGACGTTGGTAGATACTAAAGCGACATGGTCCGTTCGTGGCTTTTTATTGCAAAATCATGTTATACGGTATAAATTATACTTATTATAGCATAAAGACAGTCAAAATATGATTTCATGTACCATTATGGGTTGAAAATAGACGCAGTAAGGGCGCTTAATTCTGTGTACACATCGACCACGAGGCGTTTTTGAAACCATTGTAAGCGTGGCTAAAAGACTACAATAGTTATAACATATACTGATTAACATGATTTTGCAATAAAAATAAAAAGCCATGAACTGATCATGTCGCTTTAACTGACAATGACAGGTTCAGCAGAGAATGTCGATGTTGGAGATGACAGCCACAGTGTTGTCCGATACTGGAAAGACATGAGTGTATGCAAATTAGGGCATGTTCACTTAATGGAATGGATGTGGCACACTACTAATTAATCTATCTCTAATAATTCATTCAACATGTACAAGTATGTGTAGATTAACACACTCACAAACGCACTTGCGTGTACACTCACACACCTCCATGCACTTTCACACTGACTGTTGTTTCAGGGTCCTTCCCGGCCACCATGTTGTCTCAGACCCCAGATGAGTCAGACTCCGACATTGACGACCACATCCCACTTAGGAAGGTCACCAAGAAGTGTACCATTGAAAGTGACAGTGATGACGATTAGGAAGAATGTCACCAAGAAGTGTACCATTGAAAGTGACAGCGATGACGATTTCGAAGAGTGTCACCAAGAAGTGTACTATTAAAGGCGGCAGCAATTACTGATGATAATTAGGAAGAATGTCAACCATAAACTGTACCATTGAAAGTGACAGCAATGACGATTAGGTAGAATGTCACCAAGAAATGTACCAGTGAAAGTGAAATCGGTGATTAATGAAAATTAGAAAGAATGTCAGCATGAAGTGTACACTTGAAAATGAGTAATTATTGGTCATAATCAGGAACAATATCAGCATTAAAGTGACAGCAGTGACAATTGGAGGGAACGTTGTTAAGTGCACTTTTGGAAGGACCAACCATTACAACTAAGGAGAATATCACGTGGCCGTGTTGACAATTAATTAGAATTGTCACTATGAAACATGACTGAAAAAGAACACTATCAATTAAACAGTCACAAGAATTAATGCTTCAAAGTGACACTGTTGATTGGTAAGAAGAAATGGCTCTGACATGATGTATACTTAATGGAAAAATGACTCGACTGATCATGTCTGCAGATAGTACGTTTATCATCTAGAAAGACTAATAATTGACATGCATAATGCTAATGCCAGAAATTGAAACTATTACCTGTTATATGCAATAAAGTTAGTTTTCTATTAGAAAGTTACAAATGTAATGTGTTTGTTGCATGTACATCTTCTGTAGTGGAACTTCACAATTAAGGGCAGCGACCTGAATAGAAAGGTGACTGACCAAATTAATAACAATAAACCAAAATTCCAGTGATGTCTGCATCCTCAGGCGTCTAGCTCAGCAGGACGACATGAATGTAACAGTACCCAGGGACATGTAAGAACCGTTATTACAACAAGGGATCACCGAAGGCCTAGAGGGGTGTAGCTGCAAACAAATGTTGAGTTTTATGCAAAACGTGGCTGATGTTTTTCTCGTGATAAGGAATCGATTCTAGAGTTTGGGTGCACAGCTACCTGGCGCAGCCACGTGGTGCAGCTACACGGTGCAGCCACGTGGTGCAGCTACGTGTTGCTACAGAGAAAGCATGCTTTCCGAGGTTGAGCTTAGTCTTAGGAACAAAAGTATGGTTTGAGAACAGTTGTAAGGTTTCTGGAAAAACGCCTGAATAGACAGTGTTAATTAATTAATGGAACTTGCTTCATATTGTTTGCTGTGGGAATAATTTGTGAGTCTTAGTGATTTAATTGTGAAGTGACTGCATTACTGATGTAACTATAACGAGAGGTTCAACTGCAAATTAGACTTTGATATTGCAGTTCCTAGATGTAAAACAAACCAAACTGTTCCTCTGTCATAAATAGTTTATATAGGACTTAACAGGACACACCATAAGAGTGGATACAGTCATTGTTCTGTCACACAATACCATCTGGTACATGACATTTCTCTGAGAAGATCATGACTAATTCAAAATGGCAATATAATGTATGTTTAATGACAGAATTGATACAAAATTATGTTCATGACACATTTATTACATGTACAAAACGATCCTCCTGAGATCCATTTTCATATAAATAACACAAATTCTGATTTTTTTAATCTTGTTTTCTTCAAAACCTGCCATTTGGTTACGACCTCATCATTTATCTCGTCTTGGATACATCGAACCCACACACAAACATAATGCTGTGACCGGCTTGCGTGTTAAATAAAGACAGTTTAACACAACTTTAACACAGTTTTGGTGACATCATCAGATTTGGTAGTTTTAAAATCAGAGTGAATCAGAGTGAATAGAGGAAAGAGCTAATGAGGTAGTTGTAAAATACATGCAAGTTATTTATTTATACGATTTTACGAAAGTACACTTTATTAGGTGCATAAAACAACACTACAAATTGCAATATCATCGGTTCAATCCACTGGCGTGCATTAACTATCTCAAGGTATTACACCCATGCCGTAAGGAGGCCAAGACCATGGTGTCTACACTTCAAAAGCAAACAGTAAAAGTGTACTGTCTGTAGCCACACATAAGTGCTACGGTGGAGAGGTGGTGCGGTCATTGTTCAGTATCCTTGTGCGCACTGATATAGTCCCACAGTAACTTTTCTGCTTCTGCTCGTCTCGAGAGTTTATTCGCCTTGCCCTGGAACCTTCCCTTTTTCCCTCCTCCTTTTCCGTCCAGGATCTCCGCAACTCTGGAAACGGATAACATTACAGGATTTACCAGGAACTGTTGTGCAAACTGTACTCATCAGAAACAAGTGTGTGCATAACATGGTTTAATGAGATAGTATCAAACCAGGAAGTGAACAACTGAGGTGAACTTTGAGGACTTATCCAGGTCAGCTTCACTAAGCACTAGTGGGAGAAAGTTAATCTTTATTTTACAGCGTATACATCCATAGCATTCACAGCACTTTACATATTACTTCATTAAAACTACAATATAAACATTTTACAAGCTTATGTGAAAAATAGGTCACTGAAACTGAGGCTACTTATAGCATGTCTCAGTTATGACGGTTTACCTGGGTCCCAATTCTCCTACAATTTCTTCCCTTCCCGCCAGCATGAACATCCCTGCTCCCTTCTCATCCCCAGTCGTCAGGAACAGCAGCACTTCCTGGGAACATACACAACAGATGATTTAATTTGTAATATATTGGCTTCTCTGGCGGTCTCATGTGTGGAAGAGTTAGAAGACCCAAGGACCATTTCACTAACATTTTCAAGAGCTCTTAAACCCAATTTTTACTTTAAAATCAATTTTGATCCTAAATACTGATCTTGAATACACGAAAATGGTCAGCACCACGAAGCACCTGGTGTGTCATGGATATAGTGTCCTCAATAATATCGCAATCTATATTGATGCTTTAAGAAACCTGATTTAATTTAACATATTTTGTTTGACGAGGAATGTTCCTCAAGGGCTATCTTAATGATACAGTACATAGACGTCAGGACTTACCAGATTTGCTATTGGGGGAAAGGGTTGGTAGCAGGGGAGAGGATCAGTACCCGGCAGACCAACTGAGAATTATGAAATTATTCATACAAATTTACTATATAATAATTTGTAATGACATCATACAGTGATATCATACATCATAAGCCCACAATAAGGGGTCAGACCACCATTCTCCGATGAGAGTTCCCAATAGAAATGTTACGTAGGTTGTTTGAATTTCTGTGAGGATTTGTTTAGTGCTGAGTGAGTAGAAATGATGTGTTTGTGCAGCGCGGTATCAGAGCTGTCAAATTAGGACAGATGTCAGTCTGTGTTTTTCTGCGTACAGATACATGTGTCATTTTGACTGGTGATGCGAACCAGGCAAGTCAGTGTCTGGTTCTAGCAAAAATGAAAGCGTGACCTAATTTTCCCACAACCCAATCTCTAACCTGATACAGTGTTAGGTTAGAGACTGGATTATGGGAATATTAGGTATTATTTAGAATTTCACGAATTGTATATGGCATGTGGATGAAGGCTAATCAATGTCTAAACATGTGAATACATTAGCAGAAAATACCTGTCATATACGGGTGACTTAGAGACATCTCTTTCATAGCATATGTTTAAGACTAGACATTCAATATCGTAGGCAATGTGAACTTGCCTCATCTGCCAGACGCTGTACGACACTGTTCATGAACTCAGTATCACCCTCTCGTCTGTAACAAGGAAACACATCTGTAAGAAACAGTCAATGAATGCAGGAAGTCAAGACGACATCCATATGGATAACTACACGTGTACAACATAGTCAGTGTCTTACAGATGCTATCTTCTGCTTTCATCAGACAACGACCGTGGTTATGATATGGTCACTGCCTGATGCTTCATATCACTTGGCGTCACTAACACCTCCCGTTGTGCTATTTCGGCTACCGTTTTTGGTTTGGTGTGAATTATGGTTCTCTGTTGTCTGTCACAGCTCAATGTAGAGTTACTCTAGTTAGTTCTGTAGTATTGTCTTAATGTTGGACTTCTCTACCCTACGTGTCTAGAAGTGTAGTCAGTCTGTCTTGGCCTAAGATAATGTGTCCTCGCTGATTGTCCTCAGGTGCTTTGGTGCCACAATGGTTTCTCACATGATCTCACGGGTGTACTTCCTTATGTCCTACTCTGCTTTCCTTTTGATAGTCTTGTATATTACTGCCAGTTTTATTCGTTTTCTAATGGGCAATGTTTTCCATAATTTCTCATTGTTTCTTAAGGACTCTGTTGGTGACAATATCCTACATGTGACATGCTTATGGGTTGTCTTAGCTATGCTTTTCCTCACTCAGTGCTGGATAATAATGTTTTGTTCAGGGTGTAAATGTCGTCTAGTTCTTGTAGTGTCTCAAATCAACGTCTCTATAGAGACTAGGCCCACAAACCAAACAAGACACTGATGAGATTTTAAATACACACAATAGGCAGAGACAAATATTGAATGTCAAATGTTAATTGCATTCAACAAATGAAATATTACACAAGTATATGCAACTATGCACACCTACATGCATACAAACATACACGTACATACATAAGATTCCCCTCACTCTGAAGCTGTCGTTGCCACCTACCTGTGTAAGACAAACAAAGGTTCCTTGTTTGTCTTCGCTTTAAACTTGTCACATTCTAACTCTGCAACATCTCGCAGCAATGACGTGGAATGCTGAAGACAAAGATATCACCTATCTGTAAGTAGCTCACATGCACGCATGCATGCACACCATTATAATTTATTATGTATATTAATATTCAATGACACTAAACTTAAACATACCTCATTACTGAGGACATACCAAGGACATACCGAATGACTAACTATTTTACACTATCAATTTCCAAAGTAAGCTTGAAAGTATATTCAAATATCAACATCAACATTTAACAATCTCTATCTGGGTAATAACACAACATGTTGCACATATTTTAAAGCATAAGAATGAAGTCACATCACTGATCTAAACATTAACTTTTTATTGTAACTGGTTACACTACATGTAGTTAATATCAATGTTAGGTGCGTAACATTAAACACTTGTCATTTGTTTCCCTTTAAAGCAGTCTAATGAAATGGCGCCTATGAGATCACCTTGTTTGTGACCCTGTAAGACTTCTGTAATTTCTCCACCAGTTGGAGATGTTCTTCTGGGCAGCCACTGGAAAATATGAAACCAACACTTTCTTACATCCACTAGCAAACATGTCCCCCCCCCCTCCTCTGGGTGCTGCTACAGGTGCACAAGATGGCTTCCTTGGCTTCACACACTTCCTAGTTGAATTTTGCTATGAGCATTTTTTGGAAACCTAAAATGTTCCCTCATTATTTACACACCTCAGAACAATCAAAGAAAACATGCATAGCATCGTAAACAATCAAATTACGTTCATTTAACGTCTGGTATGAACAGTTTTATATATACGTTTCCTCAGATGGATTGTAGGTAAAACCCTGAAAATTGTGCACAAGTATCAGAAATCAAACTTCTAGAATGGCTGCATACAAATCAATTATACAACCAATGGTCAAACCAGTGATGAAAGTGAAACCAACTTCTGACGCTACAACTTACCCAAGCAGTGTCGTGAATGACTTCTCTCTCGCGTAGCAGCGTCCCAAGTATCCCAGCACCCTGTCTCCCACCACAAACACCAGGTTCTGCTTCCCCTTCTTCCCTTTCTCCACCGCCAACAGTTTGATCACCTGAAATAAATCAGGTCGGAAAAGAATTGTTGCTGTTGAAACGACACATTACCTAATCTTTGTGTGTTTACCGTGAAGTTAAGTATTTCGTTTAGACTGGCACTATCAGAGGAACTGTTAAAACTTGATTCTGTCAGGAAGGAGAAAGGTCCTCAAGAAAAAGCACAGCAGTAAATTACTCTGTATAAATACCATTTTTTAATACATCCCCAGCTGACAGATCAAAGGTTTGTTATCCAAGGAATCAAGTGCGAGGGAGAGAGGGCGGGAGATGATCAATGGGGAGAGAAGAGGTAGGAAAAGGCAGTGGGAAAGAGGGTGGGAAAGGAAGGCATGATGAGATGGGAGAGAAACAAGGAGGGAAGAGAGAGGGAGAGGTAGGGTTTATTGGAGACGGGGAGTGAGACAAGGAAGGGAGAGAGGTTTATGAGAGATTGAGAAGGAGAGAAGGGAAGAGAGAATGGGAGGGATGGTGAGAGACTGAGCGGGAGACAAGGAGGGAAGAGAGTGGAAAAGGGAGGGTTTATGAGAGATTGGGAGGGAGACAAAGAGGGAAAACATAGGGAGAATGATGGCGGAAACGACGGGGAGAAGTATTGGGGAAGGCAGGGGAAAGGGAGTTTGTCCTACCTGCAGGTGAGAGAGATTGGAGACGTGCGTCCCACAGCACATGTTGGCGTCCAGCCCTTGTATGGCCACTACTCTCACTGGCCCCACATGGTCATCGGGCAGCCCCCTTGTGTGAGCCTATAGCCAGCCGGTCAAACTCAATCAGGTCAAACCCATTAAACCCAAACAATGAAACATTACAATGTTGTCTAAACATACGCCTACAACAATATCCATCTGCAGTCAATTTAAAAATTTGAAGTACCACAATGAAGTTTCCAAGTTAGCTGACTAATTTTAATTACACACAATAAGCACTTTCTTAAAGGGAGGCAGTTAATTCGTAATAGGAATAGTTAATATGTAATAGGACAAGGCTGTGTTGAACATGGAAAACTTGGTATCCAGACATTTTGATAAAGGACACTTTGGTAATGGACGTTTTGGTAACTGACATTTCGGTAACAGGACATTTCGGTCACAGGACATTTCGGTAACAGGACATTTCGGTAACTGGACATTTCGGTAATAGGACATTTTGGTAACAGACATTATGGTAATAGGACATCTTGGTAATAGGACATCTTGGTAACCTACATTTTGGTAGCATGGCATTTTGGTAAAACCAATAAATATTCTATAAAGGCATATTTCTTTTTTTTAAATTACCTCTAGCTTCATAGGTTCAGGACAGTGGTTGTGATCAATTTTTAACACTGGATATGCTGGTAGCAAGTCTGTGTATGCACTAGCAGGGCAGTGCTTGCTTGCACGACATGTACAATGCCACCTTATCGTGTCATTTTTCTCTGTATGCTTGGTATAGCCATTCCACAATAGCTTTGCTTTTCCCCTGGTTGTTGTTGATAGCTCACGTATAGCTTCACCTTATGTGTGTCTGGATTTAAATGTTTCCTGCTAGCCAGAGATTTGCTGTAGTGAGTGAACACTTTACTGAGACTTTAGCCACCACCACTGCTATTTGCAAGCCATGTTCCCTTCAGAGGCAAGCACTACTTTACACCTTGTCTGACTACTGATATAAAGCTAAGTTCCATGTCTGGACCATCCTAATTTACAAATGGTTTAACTGACTGACATCTCAACAGGTTACCTCCTAATATGGCAGACTGGACTCTGATTATTTTCAGTAGTTTTACCAAAATGTCTTCATTATTACCAAAATGTCTTAATTGTTACCAAAATGTCTAGTTACCGAAATGTCTAGTTACCGAATTGTCTAGTTACCGAAATGTCTAGTTACCGAAATGTCCTGTTACCGAAATGTCTATTACCGAAATGTCCATTACCAAAGTGTCCTTTACCAAAATGTCATGGATCCGGAAAACTTATATCGCTGAGCACCAAAGCATATTGCACAAAATATAGCCTACATTTCCACTGCCTTGGCAGTATTGATAATACCATGTTTTTGAACTAGACTTTTTGTATAATTTGAACACATCACGAGTGGAAACTTTCAAACAGTGAATACTCTTACAGGCTTACAAAACAAAATGTGACAGGAAGATGTTAATTTAATTTGATGGAAAGGTGTTAATTTAATTTGATAGGAAGGTGTTCATTTAACTTGTTAATTTTATTCAACAAATTTAATTATTATAGTCTTAAGAACAATATATTGTTATTAATAAATAAAAAGGTGACTAGAGCTGTCGTTTTCATTGATGTAATACAGAGTATTTAAGAACCCTACCAGGGCAGCCTTGGTATGCCTACCTCCAAGAGTTCTGGCGCTGACTTGTCCTCGTACAGCGTAGTAGACACAGACAGACACTGTCGGATCATCTGGTTGACATCTGTCTCCAACTGTGACATCAGGTCACTGGTCATCGAGTCTGTGTCCAGCTCAATGAAGGACGTCTGCCCCCCAAGATTCCTGCCACAACCAATTGATGGACGTCACATGACCTATTGCCAAGAAACTGGGTCGTTCAAACTTACAAAATGGATGATATAATTATATATATATGTGAGGATTCCACTGTACATTTTGTTGAAATCTTTTGTTGTGATAAAAATGAAGGGAAAACCTGCATATGTGAGAAATATGTATGGGAAAGACTGGTGGGAAGGTTTGGTTAGTGAAACTGAAATTGTTTTACGTCACTAACCATGATGTTGTCTTATAACCAAATGTCCGCTCAGCCACTGCCGTGATAAGATGTTGTCCTGCAACAGTCACATACAACCTTCATCAAGTTGTGATAGTTCTATAATTACAGCTGCATCAGACGTGCCTATAGCTGCTGAACTGATCAATTTAGTAATATTCTATATAATTCTATTGTAGTGAGTTGCACCAGTGAAGGTGACCACTGGCTAGAGCAGCTACTGTTGTTTTAGAGCAATTGGTCAGAAGTCAACGGTGAAATGAAGCAAATGAAGATACAAGGAGGCAACATGACCTCGGCCATTCAAAGGAGATGCACTTACTTACAGTTGGCATATTAATACCAAAGTTTGAGTGAAAGAAGTTCATCACAGTGCGACGTTTCATTCACCTGAATGTTGCTGCATGTGATCCCATCTGCGTGCCCAGTCCAGTGTCACCGCGGCATCACTGTCGACTGCCACTGCGTCAGTGACAAGGTGGACAGCAGTGGCGCCACGTCGAGTCACTTTCACCACGTCTACGTCATTAATCTGCACGGTCAAACTACTGCATTTCAAGTTCTGGTTGACATGTTTTGCCATGTGCTGAATTATTTATAAACATTTCTACTATTTGTCTCTCTGGGAGATACGACTCTGGTGAAACCTTGTTAATGTAAACAGAGAAATTACTGCTGTCAAACCTCATAAATGCGAACACATCAGTTCACTGTTGCACATAAAAAGGTTTCCGGATAAAAGAATTACAGGAATGGAAATTGGAATATGGAATTAATTTCCTATGGAATGTTCAAAAATGTCCGGGTGTCAATGTTTGTGTCCAGGTTAGCAAGGCTGCACTGAATAACGAATCTCAGGAAATAACGTCAATGATACACAAACCATTTGAATCTTAAAATTGTACTTTATTGCCAAATATTTTTCTGTGTATCTGAAATAACTGCAAAGAAACATTTAATGTAGACAGAACAAAGCTACATATCATGCACCATGTACTCTCGCAGATACAGTGAAACTTTCCTTCACAGCAACATGTCCATAACATAAACTTGTATACTACACATACAACATACACAGGTGAACATCCCAAATGACTAACCCGGTAGTTTGAATTCTCCTCTACTTGTCTATTGTAGCAATTTGGCCAAATTGTACATATTTCACAGCTTTTTTATTGTCCAGGATTTACTGATACTAATATGACATTTTAATTACAAATGTAACGCCTACCTTGCCATGGTCGTCAGGCTGAAAAAGTAATGCAAAAATACTAAGAATATATTTAATATCATCAGTCCATGAAAATATATCACTATTCAGCGATTTTATTTTCTTAATCTCAAATTACCAGCACAGCGTGTATGCTAGAGAGTGAATTGTAATAGCTGTGGTTTATATACAATTAAACATTCATAAATACATAAATCAGGAAATAAAAACATCTTAATTAATTTTATTTACATTCATGTGGCAGATCCAACACTGCGGTCCATGGAACTACAACCCTAATGATGGATGTTGTTCTTAAAACTAACCTTTAAACTCATCTGACTTTTAGAAAATTATGTATTCATAAAAAGTTGCCACTGTTGGTATCTTGAGTGATTTTCCAATATTCGTACTTCGTACATATATAAACACGTTTGGTCAATTATCTTTTCCAAAATGTCTATTACATGACCTGAGTATTGAAATACAAACTAATACTCCTCTACTGTTTTTTCCTGTGTAACATAGCTTCATGGAGGGACCTTACCTGTCCACCCATTATTTGAACGGGTAAAACCTGTTGTTGACAGGTAGAAATATGGGTGGACGGGTAAAAATGAAGGAGCAAATAACATCTCTAAAAATTGATACTGTCAGTTATGCCTCAAACATTAGTGTACATGGTGTCACATGTGTGTTTGTAGTTAATTTCAGGTCATAAAATGCATTTCAAGTTTCTCCACTGGGTTGTATGTATGTGAGAGTGTCATGTGTCCACAAAACATGTGTGACTGGCAAAATGTTATCCTGCATAAGTATAATGGACCTATACTTGGAACTGTCCTTTAAAAAGTTAAAAAGTTTTAAATTACTTGTGTGTGACCTAAATGATCTAATGTACTTGTTCTTAGAAATGAGCTTGATCGAATGTTCTTAGAAATGCGCTTGATCAGATGTTCTTAGAATTGCACTTGATCGAATGTTCTTAGAAATGCACTTGATCGAATGTACTTGACCTCCTAACCTTTGTAGAATGCAACTGTTTCTTTAATATATTGACAGCATTGATATATAAAGGCTCGAGGATGAAGATATGTGACACATGCCACGGTCACCCAGGCCTACCTGTCCTCCTCCTTCAGGGAAGAGAATCGTGTCTTCCAACACCACTTCATATCCCTTCACTTTCTTCCCATCAACCAGTGCAGCCTTCTTGCACTGGTCACATGACTTCACTCTTGTGGTCAGCTTCAACAGGATGCATAAGTTCCACTAATGGCTTTATTTTATGCAAAACAGATACTCTGTGAACTATAACGGTTAGACTCGAAGATGAATGGTCAGCAAATTAGCAGTTATCACCATTAATGTAGGGACCTCAAAAACATCCAAATGGCACCCAGGAGGTTCACAACATGCCTTGAAGACACTACTATAAATAATTATGTGGCACTTGTGCAGTTGTGTGTAGTAGTTGTTTTTTTGCCTACATTTGATAATTCTGTGCGTTAATTCAATTCTTAGCATACATTAAAGGTCCTGTTTTATGCATTCTATGTTACATGTGACAGTAATTACAAACAATATCCTTAACTGTTCAATTCGCGAGCGTGTTCAACTGGCGGGTCATTGACTATAACTTTATATATATATATATATATATATATATATATATATATATATATATATATATATATATGTATATATATATATATATATATAATTATATTTATATATACATATACATATATATATATACATATATTTTATATATATATATATATATATATATATATATATATACATATTGATACATATATATTATATAATTATGTGTGGATATTTTATGATGTCAGAAGTTTGGCATTTGTAGTGTAGACTACACTATTTAAGGCAGACTACACTGTAGTCTGCCTTAAATTGTCTTGTCGGTATACTGGTCAACGTACACTCCTGGTGCAGTCAAACGGCCGTTTTCATGGTTAAAGATCGCACAATTGCATGATAAAGTGGCCAAAATCCTGGGAAAAATCATGGCAGTTTCATTTTAGTTCATTAACAGGCAGTGAGCCGGGAGGAATATTGTGTATTCTGACAGTAGTGACGCTACTACTACTAGAGACGTCTGGCGAACGGACTGGCAAAGTAGCGATCTAGGACTAACTCTACAACTGACCAAGCTTTGATTTTGTATGTGATGTATCCAGACATACATAATCACAGGTCAGACTGTAGCATAATTAGGTAAAAGATAATCTGAACAGTATATATACCTTCTGTAAATAGCTGTCACGTTGACAAGCCAGTGCCATGATGCAATCTTGCTTCAACTCCGGTTCAGAACGAGACCAATACAACGAGTGTCGCCATCTACCGAACAAATGTAATACACACCAGATGGTGACATTATTTCTCAACGGCAAGAGCCATGTTATTGTAATCTCCGTAATAAATACCACGCAACACTCCTGGCCAATAAGGTTGACATAGTGCATTTTGGGTTAAATGTGTTATAGCATTGAGTGAGTAGACATTATGGTTTTGTGCGACGCGTGGCATAGCTGTCAAATAATGGCATTTGTCACAAGGTAACTACGTATATATATATATATATATATATATATATATATATATATATATATATATATATATATATATATATAAGGCTAAATGCTGCACAGGGAGACCAGTGCATATACGACCGCCTACAGGAGACCGGCCGTATATTTTTATGTAACTGATTTTCCAATTATGTCTAATTGTGATTTTCCAATTATGTTTAATTGGAACATTGTCTGTAATACAAATACACACCACATACTTACAATATTGTTATGATATTGTAATAAATAACATTTACACCAAAAGTCGGTCTCCTTAAGACCTATATGCTTAGATGCCGTTAATATTGTGATATATAATATATATATATATATATATATATATATATATATATATATATATATATATATATATATATATATACATATATATATACACATATATATATATATACATGTATATATAATGTATAAAGTGTGAGGACATTTCCTATGCTGACCCCCTCAGGCTAAGAAGTGGGGGGACGCATCCCCCGTCCCCCACCGATCGACGCATGTGTAGAACTTCCCAATCCAACATTTTGGAACAGAAATTTGTCATCACTCATATGGGAATAAGTTACACAAAGTTCAGGAATCCGCCGCTTCTGCCGTAGGCGATAAGCATCAAGCAGGCGAAGGGTGAAAGTGCAACATAAATGTCATAATTTACAATACGCATGATGGCCTATAAATAATATCAACATAAGGTTGCAAACTGAGAGAGCCCGGCAGCGGCGCGGCCCGGCATGATGATTATTTACTAAAGTAAGATCAAGTTGCGCGCTGTGGCCAGGCCCAGCCGAGCAATTTATCTACTCGATTTTTCTGATGGATGATCTGAACTTCATATTGCGAGTTTATTGTCTAGCTAGTCCTGTGCAGCGCCTGGTGTCAGTTGCTTAAGTTGGTCGGTTACATGTAACTGCATATGTAACTTGTTATAGTCAATTCCAGGAGTTGCTTCTGATCGAACTCTGGAACTTCAAAATGATCGTTATATATGGCTTAGCACCACACACAAACGCACCCAAGCACGTACTCATTCACCCACACGACGCACGCACACACACACAAAATATATATATATATATATATATATATATATATATATATATATATATATATATATATATATATATATATATATATATATATATATATATATATATATATATGCGTATGCGAGGCGTTTACAATGGAAACAGTACCAATGCATTCAACACCTGTGCGGCGAGATCATATCGCGTGAGACATTGGATTCGCCGTCCACTCGACGGAAACCATCACCTCAGAGACGTCTGTCTTTTGGAGCAAAGGGTTCGAACAATCAACGTGTTTTTAACAGCGAATCGTGGTGTGCCTGTCGGTTAAAATAAAAACCTTTGTTCTCAACGAGCCCTGTAGATCGGCTGTTGTTTGTACCCTACCCCAAATAACCGACGATGATCCACGTCAAAATATCGAGAGTACACATTTCTTGTGTTTCCTTGGCACGTTTTGTATTTTCCATGTAATTTTTTGATTTTTTTTCAGGGGGGCATCTGCCCCCCTTGCCCTCCCCCCTCCGGACGCCCATGATCAATAGGAAGCGTTACAAGTGAGCAACTGCGTAAATATACCTTGTTACTTTGCAGCAGTTTAAGTACAAACTAGTATATTTGCTAAAATATTAACATTGACGTTAGCATTTAGATTGGTCTTAGTAGGGGTCTCCCATTCCACAACAATTGGTTTTGCTTTCCTTTTACGAAAATGTATATTATTATATTTTGATTGTATTTCTGTAGTTGTGTACTATTGAATATATTGCTACATATGCCAATACACGTATATGTACAAACAAACAAACACACACACACACACACACACATATATATATATATATATATATATATATATATATATATATATATATATATATAGTATATATATATATATATATATATATATATATAATATACATATGATGGCAGTATACTATGTATATATATATATATATATATATATATATATATATATATATATATATATATATATTTTTATATATATATATATATATATATATATATATATATATATATATATATATATATATATATATTTTATATATATATATATATATATATATATATATATATATATATATATATATATTATATATATATATATATATATATATATATATATATATATATATATATATAGCCCATTTAACAACGTTCGGTGAAATGTCATTCTAAAAATTACGCCGACTCGACTAAATTCATAATTAGTGTTTGCATCGGCAACGATACCACTTCGGCACGGGTACAAGCTCGTCGAAAGTTCCTTTGCCGACGCGACCAAATTCACCGCCGACGCGTCCAAATTTTCCGCCGACGTGTCCAAACTTCCCACCGACGCGTCCAAGACTTCTCGTCGACGCGTCTAAACTTCCCGCCGACACGTCCAAGGTTTCCCGCCGACGCGACTATTTCATGGTAGTGCCTTACTATCGTTGGTCAAAACATCTTCGCAGGTCATGGTTGTTTGTCATGCAAAAACAGCGCAACTGCCCGCCTCAATTTTAAGACGAATAAAGAGTCTCTGTGAATCCTCGTGTGACAACCCGTCAGCCCACTGCCAATGGCAAGAGCTAGCAGCCTTACGGTCTTGTTTACTCGAGTATTTGCTTCTGCATCACAAACACTGCATTTAACATGAGCCGCCCAACATTATTTCATGTGTTACTTCTGCTCGGCCCCCCTCTCCGCCGTGTATGCGTTATTACAAGATTGTTCGGGCACCCCTTTCTCCGTTTGTATAAAATATGCCAACATTTATGTAGGTTGGTAGGTAACGGGCAATCACAATTTATAATTATTAATTCACAGGGATTGCCACTGTGCTCAGACAACATTGAATGAATTTCACTTCTTGTGCACAGAAGGTAGACAATTAATTAAGATCTATGTACCGATTCAACTACGTCGTTGACATTGTGGTGCTAATTAAGGTTTATAATATACGTTATATAAGTATTAAAAGTAACTAGCTTTGTCTGACGCAGGACACAACATATACCTGTCCGCGGTGAACTAGATGGTGGTCACTTGATGAGGAATCTTGGGTATTGCGAGTATTTTGCGCATTTTCTCAAACTGCGGGTTTTCAATAAAGGAATATAATCTTTGGTAAAAAGGTTAGGTAAATAAACATATTATATTGTCTTCATGTTTAGAACACGGAGTCTGTCCGGACCTTCCACATGTTCCTGGCGGCTTCAGGACACGCTTTGGCTGATGGAACAGATGGAAGAAATGTTTCAGAAACGTACACCGGAAGTGGAAGAGGTGGAGGTATAGGTTGGTTCAGGAACGTGGAACGAGCAACTTCCATGGCTATGTCGACCTTTGGTATTCGTGTACGTTGGTAGGTGTGGTTACACACGTTGGTAGTTGTGGTTACACACGTTGGTGGCGTGGCGAGCAGTCTCTCACTTTGTGGAACAGTCTGCTCGCCACGCCATCTAGCGAGCAGTGACAATTCAGTTCCTGATGAAAACCGCCGATGGTGGCTGAAACGTGAGTAGAAATTACAAGTTGTGTAATAATAAATATTGCTTGAATGATATACTTCCAACTTGATGAACATTTTCACGAATATAGGAAGAGAGTATGGACAGAACACAGTCCGGAGAATACGTGAACTGTATGGAGTTGTATGAGAAGAAAATCGCGCGCGACACAGAAATCACCTAGTATTTTCCTTGTGTTACCGTTATGAGAATGTAATACCTCCCAGTCTAAAGCTCAGTTGTGGCATCAAAACCCAGAAGGCGAGATACATTATCAAGAAAGCAGTAAAATCCCTGATACGAGAGCGAATCAGCCTAATAAACAACAAACTAGTTGGTTTTAAAAATCAGAACGTAGCGATTACGCGCGAAATCAATGAACGGTTGTCTAGCAAATTCTAGCAACGTGTTCTCGCACGTAACGAGAGTCCGTGAGAGAGAGTTTGAAAGTTCAAAATGGCGACAGGTAAATAAACTGAAAAGACTGTTAGCGAAGACAGCGCCTTGCGACAATAACAACATTGATCCTACGGGCACGTAACTCAAGAAATGTGTGGTGAACATATAAAAGTACAAGCTAAATGATGTCCAAACGAGAGTACTAGATAAAGGACAAAACTAGGCAGTAACACCAGACAAATGTCCAGTCGAAGATTGTGTCGTAGCCACCGAGCAAACATGCCGTTCTTTGCCCATTGATAAAGCAGTCAAATTGAGGTGGAACTGGGGAAAGAAAAGAGCACAATGATCATGCCGGCAGACATGGGGAAAGCAACAGTTATAAAGGACACTGACGAATATGAACAGAAAGTTACATCCAGGTTATCAGATGACAAGACCTATGAGAAACTGAACAAAGATCCTAATCCAAAATATAACAGGAAGTTAGTATCCATAATAAAGAAGCTGATAGACGAGGACAAGGTCACAGATGAACAGTACCTGTACCCTACAGCAGAGTATGTTCCAAGAATGGTCCAAGAAAATATCAGCCGAAAATCCATAGTAG
Organism: Ridgeia piscesae; assembly: GCA_025642075.2. NCBI lineage: Eukaryota > Metazoa > Annelida > Polychaeta > Sabellida > Siboglinidae > Ridgeia > Ridgeia piscesae. The sequence goes on from JAODUO010000598.1 coordinate 270,906, forward strand.
AATTTGTTATATGCATCGGCAAAATACGAAGAGCCGAGCTGAAACAGCAACTCAATTTTGTTTTTAGGAGATGTGGTACTTCACCGGCGTTACAACCAACAACACTCATTTGTTAACGGAACAAACGGTATGTCAACTAATGTATATGAACGTTTATTCAGAACACTGTACTCAGAACATTGTTAACAACACTAAAATACAATACAAACATGCAAATACAACTACAATACTACAATCTACAATGTTTGAAAGGGGGTAAATTTGAAGTCAATAACTTTTGTGTCAATTGACCCCTGGCACATATTTAAGTAATGGTTACAAATTCATATTCAACATATAACATAAGTAAACATCTTTACACGTAATATAGTTAAGCCAATCTGAGAAAAATGGAACCTTCTGTGGAAGGTAGGCGCACAGCACGATTTAGCTGCAAGATACACCCTACCGAGAACATCTTGTCTACACCAATTCAGCAAGAAACACTTTAAAGCAAACTGCTAGATGTTCTTGACTACTGGTTTAAAACCTTGCCAGGACATTCAGTTTCATCAGACACCAGAATCGGTCGAGACGTGTTATCTATGACGGAAGGTAAAGAACAATTATCCTGAAATAATGTTGGCAGAGCTGCATCCATAACAGCTGATAAGAGCCCACCATGGAACAGCTGGGTGACTGACAGTGCTTGGGAGAGGTTTGTAAAAAACATCGACTTTGTGACTCTGCAAAGCACTGTAATAATAATAATGTACAATCGTGTATGTTTCACATAGTGCCACAACCCTAATTGTTAGCGTTGCTTTACAACATGTTACTAAAGGTTAATTAAAACAATAAGAAGAATACTAATATTTTAAAATAAATAATAGAAATACAAATATATGTCCATATATATATATATATATATATATATATATATATATATATATATATATATATATATATATATATTACTAAAATAATACATATCAAATAACGTAGCATTTCTTTAAAAAAAATAAAGAAGTACGTTTATCAATGCTCTACCAATTTGTCATAAAAATATATAATATCTGTATCTGTATCTGTATCTTAACTGGCAAAATGTCCTAGGGACACATCACGCCAGTGCGCATGGTGGGTCATCTGACTTAATTGTTAAAATGTTGGATTAAACTATTCTGAAATGATTTTAGTGATTTACTTGAGACAGTGTTTGAGGGAGAGAATTCCATTCCTTAATTGTTGTTGGGAAGAAGCTGCTTCCAAATATGTTTGCAGAGTATCTAATTTGCAAGAACTGACTGTCATGTTTACGTGAGGTTCTAGTGTTGTGTTGGATATAGTGATCTAGCGGGATATCTATAAGGTTATGTTCCATTTTGTATATTATGCTAAGTCTTTTAATTTTTCTTCTTGTTTGGAGGGTGTCCCACTGGAGGTCTTTAAAAAGTTGGGTTACTGTTCCTGGTTCTCTAGAATAGTTATGTGTACAAAATCTGGCAGCTTGTCTTTGGATTCTTTCTAAGGTTTTAATATGTTTTAGGCAGTGTGGATCCCATGATGCTGATGCATATTCAAGTATTGGTCGGACAAGGGTTGTGTAGGCTATTGACTTAATGTGGGTTGGGCATTGATTTAGATTTCTCCTAATGACTCCTAGAGTCTGTTGTGCTTTCCTAGCGACTGAGTTGCATTGTGCTGTCCAATTTAATGTATTTGATATTTGTACACCAAGATAACAATGTGATTGAACAGATTTAAGTTGTTGGCCACAGAAGGTGTAAATATTTGGTGTCGGTTTTCTTGAGGCTAATGTCATTGTGAAGCATTTGGTGGGATTGAATTTCATAAGCCAGGTGTTTTGCCATTCCTCAAGTTTGATTAGATCATTTTGGAGGAGAGAAATGTCATTGTCTGATTTAATTGGTTGATATAGTAGGCAGTCATCTGCAAAAAGGCGAACGTTTGAAGTGAGATTGTTGGGTAGATCATTTATGTACAGTAAGAAAAGTAAGGGCCCCAGTACGGTTCCCTGTGGTACCCCTGAGGTGACTTTAATTGGTTTGGATGCTGATCCATTTATTACAACCTGTTGAGTTCTTTCTGCAAGGAAGCTTTCTATCCATGACGATATTGGGCCTGTGATCCCATAGTATTTTAGTTTGTGGATTAGTCTTTTATGTGGAACTTTGTCGAATGCTTTAGTGAAGTCTAGAATGGCCATGTCTACAGATTTCTTTTCATCTAGATATTTGCTTATGTCATGGACAGTTTGAATTAATTGAGTTTCTGTTGATCTTTTTGCACGAAAACCATGTTGGTGGTCAGTTAGGATGTGATGTTGTTCAAGGTGTTTCATGATGTGGCTATGAATTATGTGTTCAAGAAGTTTAGAAATCAAGGTGTTAAGGATATTGGTCTGTAGTTTGAAGTTTCTGCCCTGTTTCCTTTCTTGAAAATTGCTGTTATGTTTGCTTCGTTCCAGGCTTTGGGGACTTGACCAGAGTCAACTGATGATTGGAAGATATCATGTATTATTGGTGTTAGGTGGTAGGCATATCTGTTTAGAAACCATGGTGGAATGCCATCTGGTCCTTGCGATTTAGAGGTGTTAATTTTTGATAGTTGGTCATGTACTCCTTTAAGTGAAATTGTTAATTCGGGTATTTTTCCATGTGGGCTGTCATTCAGATTTGGCAGCTTGGAATTTCCTTCATATGTGAAGACACTTTTGAACTGATTGCCTAAGGCTTCTGCTTTTTGCTTGTCATCGCTAATTATGTTAGTTAATTAATAATAATCCATCTAGCAAATAATTCCATAAAATAATACTGATAATACTGTCTGCCTATTTCGCGGCAGTATATCGACGATAAAGCGTGAAGTGGCGCGATTCCGACGTCAACGTTGTGACGTCACACGCCATGATGGCGCTGCGTCTCGTGACGACGTGCTCACCAACCACCAACGATGGTAAGACCCGGGCAGAAACGGAAGACGACACTAAAGGCTGAACGTGAGAACGAAACGACAGAGAGAAATATTGATAAAAGACGAAGACAGGGTGTCGAAGGGCCTGTCGGGAGATTACTATCGGAGCCTGGGAGCACACCCCACGAGTACTCAGTAGGTAGATGGACAAGATAAATAGACATAGAGTCGATTCTTTCACGCGTTGATTGTGCGTTGCTTGTTCAAAATGACCGCAGTAACTCGTCAAAAACGCAATGCATAAACGGTTATGTAGATGTAACTGACGTTGGCGACAATCCTCGACTCGTTTACATTGCGTGCAATGTCCTTCATTAAATATTTATTTATTAAACTACAATTAATGTACGCAAGGAATAACTCGCGAGCTCGTGGACACATAACTGTTACTCTCCGATTAGACCCAAGTGTGTGAAGTTCACCGAGCAACTACTTTGTGGCAATATCACGAAAAGTGCCTGTTTAACAATGTCATCCCAGGATACATTGCGTGCTGGTCGTTGTGGTCCTGGTCGAAAAGGTCAGATATAACGGGCCCCGCTTGATCAATGTAGGAGACACATTTACCCACGCTCCTACCTACCATAAAAATGGTTTGTCAAACACACACGGACGGCTAATAATATGTTGCATTTGTAGATCATTATCATCAGCACTACAGTAGTCGTCTTTTAAGACAGGTGTCTGGAGAGGATGTTGTAAAAAAATGAAATCCATCGTATCAGCCACTTTGGGTATATTTCAGCGTGTCCCTTCTGCCATGCCCCATGCTTGTTCAAGTTTGATTAGTTGTCTGTAATGTTTAAACTTATATTAAAAATAGACAATAATAACTTATTGTTATTAGGAGAAAGAACAATTATTTACGTACAAGAGAAGAAAAGCGAGCTGTAGTTCTTGTTTGGTAAGAGCTGGCGCCACCTGGCGAATGGTTGATTATCCATCATGCCCACTGAAAAAAATGTAATGAAGTACAATATAATGGTATGCTTAATACATCGGCTTAGTAACGAATGAACACAGGACGAGACGAATGGAAGTCAGAGGAAAGTATGCCTTTAAGTTAGCTTTCTAATAATTGTAAGAAATTATTTGTTAATCAGATCATTGATGCGATCTACCAGTAAGCAAGAGAGCCTTAGCCTCGATTAAACTCCGTGAGGTGGCAGCACGTTTCAGACATTATAGGCAAATAGTGTAATTAAGTATTTTTTAACAATTAAGGCATTAGTTGCTCGAATTAATAATTAATGCAACATGGCATGGCAATTTAAAATATGTCGTCATTTCAACTTTGCGCTTATAATCGTTTTGCTACTGAGCCATGTATGCATTAATTACTAGTTGTATTAAAATTGCTCTGGTGTACGTGTCAAGATAATTTAACTACTTATGTCTTTGCTGTGCTGTTTCTGCAAAAAAATAAACGTGACCAAATTTAATAATGTGATAGAATGCACCACCAAAGTAGCATCTGTCGAGATAAATGAGGTTCGATTAGCCTCTGATTGTGCGCTTAGCTCCACTCTACATGTTTTTATATATTTATAAATAAAATATAACAATAGTAATACATCGTGTACACAATAACATTAATTAATACCATAATTTAAGCGATCGTGTCCAACATTTATGAACACATATTGCAAAGCTATATAAATAAATTTAAATTACAAATCTAGTCTGGTTCGCGTTCTTCTCTGTGTAGCATACGGAACCCATTACAAGGTAGTAAATCTACTATAACGCATCCTTAAAAGCGCAGCTGGTCGTCGATGTAAGAACATTAGTGATTGGTTGAATGTAGGCGCTACTCCAATAGCGATGACTGTACCATAACATTCTGGAAAGTCGTAGACTAATGGCGTAGCGGCTGGAATGTTCAGTGGCCGCTGGATAGAATTTGTGTCTTAGATCAAATATAAGGACGGTATAAAATGGCAGGCCAAATGTATGGACGACACGATATGAACGGAAACCCTGGCGAAGGTTTACCAGAAGGTTGGGAAATGCTTTACGATACAGGAACGGGCTGGCCGTATTTTGTCGACCACAACACTCGACGAACAACATGGCAGGACCCACGTCAAGGAAGCCAGCGAGTGAAATCGGTGGGTAACCGTGTGTGCTGCTTACTTTTAATTTAATGCAGTGGATCGGTGCCGAAATACTTTCACCAACCAACTAAACTTGGCCATACTCAGTCCGCAAATGTCACCTGATACGGTTTGGCTTTTGGCAGTTTTGCGATCTGGATTTTTTTACTTTGACTTGAGTGACAGCCGTCCCCCATTGGGTAGGCATGGCATAGCGATGTCAGCATAGCCGTAACCCTAGCCTAGGCATACACAATGGCGTAGAGAAGATTCGATTTACGCTATACCCCTCCATGAAGATATAAATAAGCATTACGACGACACAGCTTCTAAATCATAGGTGCACATCACAACTGCCTTAAATTAATAAATTCAGCAACTTCAAGTAACTAAGATTAAGTCATATATAAGACATCGAAGAGCCTACCCAAGCTACTGGCACTGCCAGTTTAGAGTAGTATTACTGGTCAAACGATCATGTCAAGACTAAACTTGCTAGTGTTAATGCATTAACTGTTTCAGAAATTCCTTGCCAGCCAAAACAGCAGTGACGTACATGAAGTATGTGTCAAGACTTTTTAAAGACTTGCACGCCGTTCTAAACTTTGTTCTGTTTAGTTCCAGTAATGTAATATTCAGATGACACATCATAATATACTTACTTTCACTAATACATGTTTTATAGCTTTATTCAGAGACCCGTCCACCTGTCATTTGGATGGTTAAAAAGAGTTGTGGATGAGTATAAATATGGGTGGACGGGTGGTGGACAGGTAAAACAATGAAGGAGCAAAAAAGGTCTTCCAAAACCACCATAGATATTATCAGTTATGCCTTAGAAGTCATATGTGTGTTTGTAGTCCATTTCAGGTCATCAGACACATCTTAAAGTTTGTAAACTGGCTTAATAGTTAACATCCATATGTCCACCAAAACATGTATGACTGGCAATAATTTGATTCTGCATAAACCCTGACGTGTTTTGACTGTCGTTCATGGTTATGACGTTTGGTTTATTTTTATAATAAAAGTAATGCTAGGCCATGTGTAATTGTAAAAAAAACGACTGCCAAACGGAGGAGTCTCTCTTTTGTAGTGATTAATCTTATTGGTCAATTTAAAATGGTGTCATGAACACCACCAGCACACCGACATCTAACAAATGTTTGAAAATGATACCGGTACAATGAGCTGCATGGCACTTCTTGACAGCACTGACCAGCTGTTCTTTGTGGCACAGAACCAGCGTGATAATGAACACCTGCTAAGTTCTGTATGTTTTGCAGCTTTCACAGTTTAGTAATTTATTAATTTGTATGGATGCAGTATAGCTGTCACCAGGCACAGTTGAATAGGTCTTTTGCTGGCCATACTATCGCTACCATCAATCCTGGTACTCCAAATAATATATGGCTCAGCTCAACAGACATGGGGTCAAATACATTGAAATGTATTTAAATACAAATACTCTTGAGGGATACAAATATAATTACAAATACTTTTAAATGCAAATGCATTTACAATACAGTAAAACATTATTTATATCTATAAGGGCAATTACATTGTTTTTCAGACAAAATACAAATACAGTGGAAAGTATTTCAAATACTTTTTGAAATAAATTTCAAATATAATTAAAAGAAGAGCGTATCATATATATCGAGATGGCTATATGTTCATACTGACAATGTATTTGAAAAAGTATTTGAACATTTCAAATACTTTAGGAAAGTATTAAAATACAAATACACTTGTTTTAATTCATAAATGTCAAATACAAATACTTAAACAAATTATTTAAATACTTTCAGATAGAAATGTATTTCACCCCATGTCTGCTGCTCAATGTTAGGCCAGGGATGCGTTGCCGACATCTCAGTAATAATACTAATAGTAATAAGCATTTATTTTGCAATATGTATCCTAGTAGTCCATGTGAAATACTCAAAGGTGCTAAATATATAAATATTTCATGATAAATTGATAAACATTACATTAAGACAATAAATACACTAAAATACAATAGAAATTAAACCATATTAACAATACCAATATTACATGTGCTATTTGAACTAATCAGTCACAAATCAATGATGTTCACACTATTGCGGTAAAATTCACGCAATTATGACAGGTGCAGCTCTGTTGAGGCCCTGACTCCCACTCCCAGTGTTGCAAGTATGAATATTTGATGAGAACTGAGACGTTTAAATGTGTATAGGAAGTCTGATTCAGTCTGTGGATTGCTGTTGTTGTGTATGCAGTCTATAAGTGAACCATTCACAAGTTGTCTCGCTGTTTACTAAGAACACTAATGGCACAATAAAGATAGGGTAAAGGTAGGTTCCTGTAGCAGTGTCCAGTCGTCATAACTGCTTTGACAGCGCCCATAACTTGGTGCAATATCATCAACACTTATACTGACACAACGCCTTTGTGTTGCAGCATCCTTCAGTTCAGCAGCGATACCAGCAGCCAGGATCTGTCGAGATCCCGGTGATGCACGTCGGCGGTCCGCAGTCCCAGTACCCAAGTTCTTCTGGCGTCAACATACCGGTGCAGCACATGGATCCGAGGCACACACAACGACAGGCCCACAGCCCGTCCCAGTTCTCACCCGGCTACCCCGTTGGGCAGCCCACGGGCATGCCGATGCCTGGCACCAACCCGGTGCCGCTACACCACCAGCAACAACCCTTCCCTCGGCCTGGCACGAAACAACCAACAGCCTGGGAGATCCCTGTCCAGCGTGAGGCGCCACCGGTCACGAGGCACTCTAATCACGGGACGACCAGTGGACAATACCAGACGGAGTGGAGCGCCGGTCCAACGGTGACCGCTAACCAATCCGGTCAGAAGCTTGGCCCGGAGACGGCGGCGAGCGAGCCTTCATTGTCACGGGGGGCGTCGCCGTCACCAGTATACATGAGTCCGCTGGAGATTGTGCAGCAGATCAACAAAGAGGCCGACGAACTGCAGGAGAAGGTGAACCAGTTCGTCGGGATAAAAACTGATAAGAACTACCGCTTCCTCGAGGAAATGCTGACGCGGCTTCTGCTGAAGCTCGACAGCATCGAGTCGGACGGCAAGGAGGAGATCAGGACCATCCGAAGGCAGGCTGTCAAGACTGTGCAGGCGTCTATCGACCACCTCGAACTGAGGGCCATGTCCAGCGACGTGCGGTCGGACGGCCAGGACGGAATGGCAAACTGCAACGCATCAAATAATCAGAACAGTGACGAGACGAACCAGGTTGCGAACAGTGGCGGCAGCGCTAACGCACAAACCAAAACGGGTGTCACTGAAATGGTTCTCGACTCGGAACAGCAGTGTTAGTCGGACGACCGGTTGCAGCAGATCCGCCAGAGGACAGCAGCTGATGCTTAGATGTGTGCATTATGGTATAAATTATGCGCAACCTCGATAGTTGATGAGATTTCTCTTGTTACAGTTGTAGGTGAATTGATGCCGCCGTACAAACGCACAAAGAACTTTGGGAGAGCAATCTGTGATCATGGTTTCACTTGTGTTTCCCCCGTCTCTATGTCTGTGCGGTAATTCACACCGAGAGACAGCGTCTGTTGTCTCTTGTAAGGTGTCTAAAATTGTGCCTCTAATATTGTGTGTATGTGTATATATATATATATATATATATATATATATATATATACATGTATATATATATGTATATATATATAATTTATATATATACTATATATATATGTGTGTGTGTGTATATATATATATGTGTGTGTGTATATATATATATATATATATATATATATACATACATACATACATACATACATAGATAATACACAAGAAACTTTGCAGTGTAATAAACAACATGCAATTTAAAAACATGGCTTGCAAAGAGTCCTCAGTCGAAGGAAAAATGTAGCGTAAAATCTACCGTTGTCTGGTTTATTTTGTGATCTAGAATACTTGCATGGGACAGACGTAATGCATGTCCACTTTCCATGCGCTTCGTTACACAATTGTGATTTCAGCACTTCATTTGTTCTGTGTTGTGCCAGTGTGTGCTTCTGCGTTAAAAAATATTCAAGATTGTATTTAGGGAGCTAATTTATGAAAGAGAACAGATACAGAGGTTGTCAAGTAAACACACCCATCTGTGTGTGCTGGTGGACAAGTTGGTGGTTCTGCAAACGGGGGTGTTTCTATCTTTGATCCTGGTTATGCTTCAAGCGTGTGGGTCTGACGATGGTTACACACATGCCATTCTAGGGGATCTCGTGTTGTCTCTAGGGAAATTAAATTAAACAATTTGTAATGTTCGGTTTAAAAAATGTCACTTACCATTAATGCACTTAAATCTCTATATATAATCTTTTATATATATATAATTGTGCTTGTTATCTTAACCCGGCTGATTAGCAAACACAATGCATTGTTTACATTTGTTTGCGTCGTCGGAGAAGATGTTTCTTGTGTTAGTGTTAAAAGCATTTAATCGCTGGCCTCCTTGCTTCGGTGGCTGGGTTCTGAAGTTAACAAATATACCAAAGGACAAGATGGAATTATAAATACTGACTGTATTCAGCTAAATAGTGTAACTCATGCAAAAATATTGTTATTTGCCATACACGGAATCATGTAAATTGTGTATTGTTTTAAATACAATTTGTTTACCAGGTCAAGCCTTATGTTACACCTATTTGGGGAATGGGCCCAAAAGAGAAGGAGAAAAGGGTACACAACTAATTTCTTATGCCTTAGTGATATGGAGATACCCAAGACTGACACTAATTAGAACCTCCAATTACACTCTCCCTGAAGCTCCCAAAAACCTATGACTGCATCCCATTGAGACGTCCAAATGCACCTCTGCTGATATTTCTGTCAAGTCCCTCCAGCTGCACCCTATAAGAGAACTTGAGTGGACCTCGCCTTGAAATGTATGCATGTAGTGCAAGTAACCCCCTTCAAACGTATGAATGCAGTGCAAGTAGCTTCCTTGGAAGGTAATTTGGAGAAAATATGAACGGACTTTCGTACGCGTTTCACCGGATTATCCAGGAAATGTTTATGTGGAAGGGGGAGGGACGTCTTAGCTTATGCAAAGTGGCTTATGAAACATACGAGTACTGTCCTCCTTTCTATCGTGGTTTTCAGGGTGCTGGTGTCACTGGTGCCCACACCTTTGAAGGGGACACATACACGCACAAACACGTACACACGCACACACATACACACGCACACACATACAACAATTAAGCCGATCTTCCAGTTCTATAGTCTTCTCGATATGCACCAGTCTGCACATCGAAATGGTCATAGCACTGAGACGGTTGTGCTGAGTGTCCTTGATGTTAGTTAAGGTGGGTGAGAAGCTTGTCTCATTGGTTGTTTGTTAGGCCGGGAGCCAGGTGCAGCTCTCAGTTTTCTGCTGACTATTTTTCACAAGTATTTCCTGATAACTGATACATTGGGCAAGGTGGTAATGACCACTCCCAATTCGGGGGCTTTTGGTTTCAGGGAGCCAGAAACCCCCTTTCGGGCCTGAAATTATGTAAATTTAAACAGTATGGCACGGTGGGACCAAATATAGGTGTAGAGACACCAAATTTGGTAGAAAACAGCCTGAAACATTGCGGAAGGCGGTGGTGTATGACTTAGTGGTTTGCCAACAACTCCATTCCGTTGTGTGAGCCATTGAGTCCACCCAAACTGAAAACATTGTCCTCCGCCTGACAAGTTAGTGTTGTAAATTAATATTTACAAGTATTTTGATGTAATATAATAACACTTTCCTACGGCCATAAACTTCGATTTGATACGAATATGTCCTCTCTATCTCGAAAACTATGCCCGCTATGAGTGAAAAGCCTAACGCACCCCTAAATCACAGAAATTGTAATTATCGAATGTTGGGTCTTCGAATGCGCTACTATCTATCTATGCACATACAAATACACATACACACGTTCACATACATACTCACACACATACCCATTTCGTCACTATTCTACACATCTATATATGCACCACACCATCAACACACACACAGACACACAGACACAGACAAGACACACACACACACACACACACACACACACACACACACACACACACACCACACACACAAATATCTCGAAACATTCAACATTTCAGAAAAAAATGTAGCTTTAATTAATCCTCACGATTTGCTGTGTCAACATCTTATGTCTGAATGACATCTGTATTCATATACATCCAGACTCTGCCCGAAATTTGGCGCTGCTGGTCAAAAATATATTTTCTGCTTGTTCACTGCTACATTTAGTGCGCACAGAAATCGACACAAACAGCGCAAATGCCGTTCTACTGATTTAACAAGATTGCCACCTAGAGATTCAACTCTAGATGGCAGGTGGACTAGGAAGCCCTTTGGCTTATCGAGAGTCCAACCTATCTATCTAAGTATACCCCGCCCTTCTTAGGTATATGTCAATTGTATTTTTAAATGTATTAACACTACTAGCACCTACACAATCAGCTGATAATCTGTTCCATTTGTTTACTGTTCTTTGTGAAAATGAAAAGTTACTAATATCCAGTCTACACTGCTTCTTTGCTAATGTAACTCCATGTCCTCTAGTCCTTCCTTCTTCCTTGACTGGCAGGACTATTACGAGTAGTTGCGGACTACTACACATGTATACCATCGAAACACATATACATACATCCAAACATTTATCCAGGGACATTAGTACATATGATGCCGAATATGAATCGACATGTCACTGAAGTCTGCAACCGTCTGTACACAAGACTTTGGAACAATGTGTTTATTATCGTGCTTGACATGTGCGCATTCTGATCCCAGTGCCCTATTGTGTACACATAATAGACAGTGAAACCCCTAATTAAAAAAATTATTGCAATCTAAATATTTAGTTTAAAATATTCTGCAGTATCAGAGTCCTTATAGAAATAAAATATATGAATATTACCTTCAAAGAGGGTTGTAAATCACAAATCAACTACCCATGGGAATAGTGTTGCTGATAATGGCTAACTTTGAGGAAATCAAGTGCACACATACAGTTGCACTAGCCACAATAGCCATGATGTTTGTGGTATATTAAACGTGTTGAGTAAAAGTACTGAATTACATTATAAAAATGGCATAAACGGGCCCCCACTTTTTGTGCTGATGATTCAACGGTATCCTTCGGTTTACTGACGTAAAAAGATGATACAGCTTTGCAACTCAAAAACGAAGATTGTACACAACGTCAGATAGAGTGTATGAGTTCAAATATTTGTTAATGATCTTTAGCTATATTTATTTCTGAACGGAATGCCGCGAATTAAATTGGGTCCCTTTGGTATGTAGAATGCTTGTGCCAAGTGTCTTGCTCTTATCTAGCCTCGATTAACTCCGTGAGGCGGCAGCACTTTTCAGCTCAACTCTGCCTGGGAAATTTATGGGCTGCTGATGTAACCGACAGGGCGGCCTTGCCCCAGATTAGGGTAGAGACGCTGATTGGTTCTCAGACCGAATATGAAATAATAAATTAAATAAGGATACCTTTTTATCAGATAATGCTGTATTTAATTATAAACACTATTCAAAATTAAACTTATATTAACACAAAAATTGTAAAAAAATATAAATTTGCAGTTGTTTACAAAATAGGAATTACGACAGGATTAACCAGTATCCGTGTGAGGTGGCAGCATTGTTTAGCCCCACACGGATAATATTCAAAAGCCGGCAAACAGTGTTCTCAGCGTAGTTACGCAGCCGACCGACAGTCTAGCTCTTACCGGAAAGCGTATGCTGCAATCGTTTCACCTATTGGTCCAGGCTCTGCCCTATAGATCCGTAGATATTTGTTGATTTGAATCATGTATGCACATGGCTTTAAAATTCTACTAGGTGAAATTTTCAAAAATTGGGCATAACGGGGCTACGGCCATTTTTTAAATGGCTGGCAAATTCAATATCCCCGTATCTAAATAAATACATCACGCATACCCTAAGGGCTGTGCAGGTATTGCAGTACCTCAGGTATTGCAATACCTCAGTGAGTTTGACGCCCCTGCCATGCAGAGTTGTAAACCATTGCCTTGTGGTACAGGTTCTTGACAGAACCGAAGTCCAAGGCAGCAATAAAGGGAGGGAGGGATGGAGCGAGGGAGCGAGAGGCAGAGCCGCTATAGTAACTTGCCCCCTTCAACACTGTTTGCTTCCGGCCATGAAGAGTAAACATGGGATTGGGAAATGCAACTCCAATATGGCGAGCTTCTACTGGCTGTGAGTTCGAACTGATAGTGACGAACACCATGTTCAAGCAGAAGGATGAACGCAAGACCACTCGGATGCATCCTCGTTCCAGACACTGGCATATGATCAACTTTATCATCACGAGGTGTCGGAATAAGTACTCGAGCCATGCGTCGAGCTAACGGCTGAACCGATCACCGAGGTCACAAGTGGCTCTCATAATACGACAAAAGCACAACAGGCAAGGGACAAGTAAGCCGATCAAGTTCAACACAGCAAAATTAAGTACCATCAGCCATAGGGAGAGTTTTGAGCAGGAGATGGATGGACAGTGCTCTCGCCCAATGGGAGAAGGAAAACTCAACACCAGACGAGGAATGGGCAGCTCTGCAGCCATATCTTGGCAAGCCAGACAGAAAACACCAGGACTGGTTCAACCACAACGACCAGGAGCTACAGACTCTTATGAACAAATGAGACCAAGCCCAACAGAGAGTGTTGCAAACCAGGAGCACTAGATGCACCACCATAAAGATGCCTGCAGAGTGCTACAAAAACTCACCCGTGCAATGAAGACAGACCGGTGGGAAAGGAAGGCAGAGAGCTGCTGACAGAAAAAACATGAAGGGCTTCTACAATGGACTGAAGGAAGTGTGGGGACCCAAGAAGGGACCTGTTCACCTGAACTCAACAGATGGAATAGAGACCTTCTCCGACAGCTCAACATCCCTGGTGACATAGATCACGAAGCTCTGGACAACATCCCGCAGCACATTACCAAGACATGCCTTGATGAGATTCCAACCATGGATGAGATGGCTAGAGCAATCGCCGGCCTGAAAGATGGCAAAACACCTGGGGGAGATGGAATTCCTGCTGAAGTATGGAAGCACGGAGGAGACAATCTGTTGAGCAGACTGCACCGTTATTTCGGTCTCGCAGCTTTGTTTGTGGCTAACGTGTGCTATTTTAATGGAGTCACTCGTACCTGTTCAAGTTTCATTGTAATGTCATAAAATATGTCAGCAATCATGTAGGATGTTTGGTCAAAGGTGTGTTGTTTCACTAGGTTGTCTCCAGGGATGATCTCGTCATCAAACAGGTGTCCCCTGAGGTATGTGTCACCGAGGCAGGTGTGACTGGAGGCACCTCTTGCCGGCCTCGAGAGGGATGTGGATATGTGTAATCGGAGGTGACATGGAGAGTGAGTTACAATTTTGCGAGACTATTGCGACACAAACTGAGGAAACGCATTCACCATATGCATAGTTTGATTAGTTATTTCAATGATGTTTGTTTGTTTGCAATCATCAAAGCTTTGATAAAATACGACAGTATGACCACTGCAAACATATTCCACGTTGTTATTGTTATTTCCACAAAAGGGTTTGCAAAATATCAATTCTTTTGTAAATAAAAACCCAGCATATTCGTCTTAAAAAGCTAATTTATTGCATCCCAGGTTGTATTATATTTAGTTTCATCCGTACAAATGTATTGTTATCGTCACTAAGTAAGGAAGTGTGCAATATGCTGAAGAACAACTAACTTGATAAAGTATTTCTGTTGTGACTGTCTACATTCATCACTACACATGTCCCTGCTGCAGCAAGCACTGACAGTGAAATATAGTGCTGCATTTAAGTTGATATTGCCCTTTGTCTTTTCACCAGGTGACCCATGATGCTAAATACGTCACAAATCACGTCACAAACCACATCAAATACCAAGTCATAGACTAGTCACATTTGCCGTACCTTGGTCCTCTATTAACTCCATTGAACCCTTCTCTGAATTTTCGTCACTTTTCTGCCATTGCTTACCAGATTCTTGTCAATTCCATTCCAAGGCTTTGATAGCCACCGCCTGTCATCGGGCATGCAGTAAATTAATCTTATCGCAATAAATGTCGTTAATATGAAATACAGCTATCAGAATACTGTGGATATCATATGAATGTCGATTTACAGTTGAGTTGTGTTGATGTCTGTCATTGCCACAGATTACATCAGTCTACGTGTAGTGCATTGTCCTTGTCATAATTCCATCATGTCGGGGGGAATGCAATAGAAGTAGTACTGTGTCATTGTATTTGTCATCACTCTGTCACCTCGCGGGTGACTAGTCGACGTGCAGTGCCATGGCTCTGGCCATCATTCTGTCTGTCATTGGTGCGTCCTCTTTCAGTGCCTTCCGCTCCACCAACAAAGCCCTATCGACAGATACGTGGCATCATTCAAGGTTCACTGACAGCAGAATAAACACAGGGGACGCAGCAGGGCAATGTTGTGAACATATCATAAATAATGTCACAAACAACATACATAGAATAGTAATGAACTCATTACAGAAGTGTCAATTACAGCCTGTTGACAACTGGCATTGTTTATTGACTCTGAGGTCGATTAACCCATTTATTTTGGTGCACCTCTAAGCTAGGACTTGGGCACAATGGGAATTACATTATTATTATAATAACCTCTGAATAAGGACATTTCCTAAATGCATTGATATCGAAGCACACGAATGACAGACTGCTGACATACGAACTTGTACGACAGCACCAAGATTGCATTGTATAAGATAACCACTTATGATAACTACTGACCTATGTCATGGTCATGTCTTTGTTGTGTGACATTTTAAGTTACACATCTGTAGTTTTCATAGAAAAAATTACCTTGCCAGGCGGTGGTGTTTTGTTAGTGGCGATTTCAATGCAGCATTGATCAGGAACAGATTGAATAAGTCACGCTGTAAAACAACACCAAAGCAGGGTGAAATGTACAACACAGTAGAAACATGTCGCACCATTTTTGTGTTTGTTAAAACAAGTATATTGATCGGGAATCTGTTTTTGTTATATAATTGTTTGAATGCTACATATTATATATTTTGTTTTATGTGTTATTCTTGTCTTGAAACGATCACCGATGTATAACCTAAGTACTAAGATATATCTAATATATATCTATATATATATATATATATATATATATATATTATATATATACACGTGTATATTTATGAATATAAAAATTATATATATATTATATATATATAATATTATACATATATGTGGGTATATATATATATATATATATATATATATATATATATATATATATATACATATATACATAAATGTGACAGTGACAAATAAGGCAGGATGTAGAGTTGAGAGTAGAACTTCTTCATAGAAAGTGCAGTGAAACAATTATAGTTTTGATAATCAAATACAGCCTGCATGAGAGAGATGAGTTGGTGTCATAACGTCCACCGAGCCGTGGAAGGAGACAGCTCCCAGTAGGACTTATCTCATAACATTAACTTTAATTAAATCTTTAACTTGTTCCTACCGTCCATTTAGTATGATGCACATACCAGTGCTGCCCTCTGGTTGTTACTCAGTGTACACGTTGCTTTAAGAAAAAACACCAGGTGCAGGTGTTTATTGAAAATATGTAACAAGTAACTAAATATATAATATTTCAAGTTTAAAATTAATAATTAGTCAAATTCAGTATAATGGTCCAAATACATGATTGGTCAGAGAAGGTGGCAAGGGAACCTCAGTGCCTGGGCAAACATATTTTATTTTTAATAACATTTTAGATATATTATAATTATTTATTTACATAATAATTTTTAAACAGATAATTTATCATGTTAAAGAGAAATTTATATTGATGTATTTACTAGCTTAACATAATTATTTTTAAATAGATAATGTATAATTTTAAAGGACATCTGAAATATATTTTTTATTTGTTAGATCAAAATAATATTTACCATTTTAAAGAACGTTGTATACACACACACACACACACACACATATATATATGTATATATATTATATATTTATTTGTCATATTTCATTTTACTGTATATACGTATAGATTCAATGCCAGAAAACATTCCTATTTAGCATGAAATGTAATTGCATGTTAAAAATGGCAAATAAAGCTTTATCATTATTATTGACTGAGGTGCCCCAAAAGTTAGCTCAATCACATTTAAATGGTTTAATTGTCACCACGAGACATTCTGCCAGTCTCTTCTTCATGTCACCAAAGTTGTCATTGTGTCTCCAAAGCTCACACCTCAACTGCAGTAGACACTGTCCACCCAGATTGTTCGTGTCAACCCAGCTTGTGCCTGTCCACGCGTCTTGTCACACTAACCTGTGCGTTGCTTCCTCCGATACGAAGCACCTTGTATCTAACAGGTTTCAAGAGGTCAACAGCTTTCGCAAATTCACCGTCACTGTAGGCTGCAAACGCCTCGCATATGGTTGCACCTACGTCCCTGGTGATGTCCTGATTGATGCCTTTACAGTTCCTGTAAGGTTTGACAGGTCCATGACATAAGATAAAGCATTTCTTAGCATCATTTGTTGGCAAAAATAGCTTTCAACCAGGACATTCAGGTCAGAAAGAAAGATGACGAAGGGACTGCACTTGTAATGATCTTGCTGTCATTTCATGTCTGAATAATTGCATTCCTGTCATATTTGTCCAGTTTACTCATCTCTGAATGACTATCAACAACATACTATTGTGTGTGTAATCAACTATGGCATGTCCATCTTAAGAAAGACAACTTGTCATCTGTGCCTTTTTTAAGCACAGGTGAAGTGGGATCGTGAATAAGGAGTAATTCAATGCATTACAAATACACGTACCTATATAAATGCATCACACATAAAACTAACCAACACATAGAAATCTTATTAGACTATGTCTTAACGTAACAATGTGATGGCAACTGCTAGTTTGCAACATAACTAAGTGCCTAAAAGATACTTACATTCTGAAATCCATGAAAATGACATAATTATGTGGATCTATCCAGATAAATAAATCCTGAAATCTGTCATCAATCTCATCTGTAAACATTGGACGTGGATCTGTATTTTTATTTGACACATTATGCAGTTTTGTTCCTTTAACTGGATCAGCACATCCTTATTAAATAATAATGATTAAAATTAATAATGTTGAAATCCAATTGATTGATATCGAATCTGTCTACAATTTACATACATTTGTATAATAAAAACATGTGGGGAAAAATGAACACAAATATACCCACTCGATGAAGTCTTTGATGGATGCCATCATCTTGGCCACTGTGTCTGTCTTCTTGGCGCCCAGACAAGACATCAACACATGGATGTCATTGAAGGCGAGGATGTGGTCGTCAATGTGAGGTCGACACACCTCATATATGTCGTTCCACCGGTCTCCAATGTTTATTCCTGCGAGACACGTCCATTGTCACAGAGAGCAGGTCACTATTGACCACACAGCATACTCTACAGTGTCAACATGAAACTGTGTATCCACTACAAAATGAACTGTCACTTTGTGGTTATGTTTTCATATGACCCAATTCTGCTAGTGCTGTCTCCTAGGTACTTGCTGCTGGAGTAATTTCCTGTTGTTCTGACTAATTCTGCCCACCCATGTAAATGTCAACACATATCACACAATCATACATGTCACACAATCATCCATGTCACACAAACATTCATGTCACACAATCACGCACGTCACACAATCATTGCCTTGTGATGGGTTCAGTGTGATGTAACAAGCCCAATTTGTGTGTGGGTGTGTGCATGTGCATGTGCATGTGCATGTGCATGTGCATGTGCATGTGCATGTGCATGTGCATGTGCATGTGCATGTGCATGTGCATGTGCATGTGTGTGTATTTGCACAATGCTTCATATCACTAAAGTACTAATCACGCATGCTACATAATCACAGACAGACAGAAGTGTCATATTTCACACTAACCTTCCATTTCAAGTCTCCACAGCATGGAGCAGCAGTCAACAATGTCCAACATGGCGCCTGACTTACTGGCTCGCTTGATCACCTGACCACAGCAATCAATTTGACATTTGTCCACAGAGAGACTATATTGGCATGACTGCACATACCAGTAACTTGTAAATAGTGTTACTGAATGGTACACATCCTTGTTATTGTTAAACTAAATACAACTATCAACAAAATCAATATCACCAACAGATGAAATGGTAACCCGTGTGTCAAACTGACACTGAATGTGTTGGTGAAACAATCAAACTTATAGGGTCATTAACCATAAGGGTGACCAGCTTATGCTTTTTAAAGTGCACAAACCAACCCCAGAGCAGTGAATATCCAACCCCACCCCAGGACAATGAACACCCAACCCCAGAGCAGTGAACACCCAACCACAGAGCAGTGAACACCCAACCACAGAACAGTGAACACCCAACCACAGAGCAATGAACAC
>JAODUO010000599.1:0-12500 GCA_025642075.2 Ridgeia piscesae
TTGACATGGGAGTGTAACGGCTGCATGCACTCCTGTGCTTCCGGTATATACGCGTATTCTTGTTCAATATATATGTTATTCACTTTTAGGCAACTCATATAAACCCCCTCTTTTTTACAGGTATACTCTATATCGGAAAGGATTACACTGACTGATCAGTCATCATGAACTTAGAGTTCACATCCGCCACCGTTGCCAGAGCATTAGGGTCATTGTTCATGTTCCAAAAATCCTAAATAGAGGATACTTGAACTAAGTACACCCATTTCCCATAAATACATACATACATACATATATACATACATACATACATACATACATACATACATACATACATACATACATACATACAAAATACATACATACATACATACATACATACATACATACATACATACATACATACATACATATACATACATACATACATACATACATACATACATACATACATACATACATACATACATACATACATACATACATGCATGCATGCATGCATGCATGCATGCATGCATGCATGCATGCATGCATACATACATACATACATACATACATACATACATACATACATACATACATACATACATACATACATACAACACAACAACAACACACACACACACACACACACACACACACACACACACACACACACACACACACACACACACACACACACACACACACATACATACATACTATTCTTTGATTTAACAGCCAAGTTTCCCCCAGATTCGAGAAAATTGTCGGGCACCGTGATGTGGTCGCACCCCATTGACCGACTACGACGATGGGTCAGAAGACATTTAGACTTTCTTGTCTGCCCCGTGTGAAAGTCTTACCCAAAGAATTGAGTAACTAATAATTGTGAATAGCCATTTTGATGTGAAATTGGTACAAATAAATCATACACACCAATAGATTAATTGCTACGATGTTTCTGCAGTGTAATGACGCATGCTAGGTAATGTTTACTTAGCATAGCGATTTTAAACCTTTTAATATACGACCCTACGAATGCAGAAATACTTGGTAAATTTCGTCAATGTGGACGGGCAACGCACATTTGAAAAGAACTAGAGGTATGTGATTTTGACGAAATGCGCTGAGCATAACATTACATTTCTCTGGTAGAGTTTCTTTATAATATATAAAACGTTAATATGGCCTCCAATGGGAAAATCAATTGTGCTCTGTGCCCACGAGCGAGAAAGGTTATGGCGATATTAAGGTGCCATTAGCCCATTACCCGATAAAAGAGTTCGCAAACGCATCAGCAGTATGCAGGTTGTTTGAACGTCTGTGAGGACTGGTGATGTCTTGTGTTGTGTTATGTCACTAGAAGTTACGTTTTTGTTCAGCCAGTGCGGTATTTCAGCTGTCAAACTAGTCTAAGTCCGAGGACCCTGCGGTTCTTCGGTCTAGTGACACAGATGTAATTTTTATTCATGATATTTTCACGGCCAATAATTCTCTGGTTTTAACATAAATTAAGGGGTGACAGGAAGGAAAGTGGTTTCTTGGAAAATATGGTGTTCTCATTTCATGAATTTTCTACGGCACTTTTGTCAATGCATGTTATATATGCAGTGGGCATTTCTGGGCACGTTCTGAACCATTTTCTAAGACTTGAAGACCACGTTGTAATGGACGCCTGTGGCGAAAGAAAAAGTGTTTTCTGCCGTTAACCCGTTTTTATTCGAATGTACACGTGCACATACTTGCGTGCGCGCACATTCACACGCACTCCCTCATAAAAGCACTTACACTCTCAGTTTCTGTTTTCTGTATTTCCCTGGCGGATAAAGTCCCAAAAGTCCACCTTCAAGGGTAAAAGGTTAATGTTTCAAAATTACACGAATACACACAGAAATACGCGAACGCACCCGCGAACGTCCACGTACAGGAAATATAAGAATTGGCGCAGGCGCAAAAGGTCACAGTTTTGGCAGGAAGTTGCGCTTTGCGCATACGCGGATTCTCACAATTACTCCTCACGTAATTGCGGTTTCCGCCCAACAACGACACAACGAGAAGGGCGTAAGATGTATACGAAGGCGAAGTGGATCCGCGGCAGGTCAGTGTTCTTAATTATTTTCTCGTGTTATTCCTTGTCGTCTATAGATGCTTGTATTGATACCTTTATTATTAAATCGCTTCAATGTTGTTGTAGTAAAGGCCACGGTGTCATCGACATGTGGACTATAGGCCCTGCAAACTATACGACGCGCGCGATACGGCCATCGGATTGGAACTCGAAGAGGCTTTCATATTGAACGTCGGTCGCAAGGGAAGAGACGTCGGATTCAATTCAAGTTATTGAAGCGGCTGCCGAACTTACGTTACAGTGACTTTATTCACAATTATCGGACGTTAAATGTTAGGGTGTTATAGGGTGCAGATCGGTGTAATTTATTTTCGGTAACCATGGTCGGGAGGAGAGTAAACTCCTTTCGCTGTTGAAGCATTGGGAAATCAGACTTCCTCCTCTCCGAAAGGGGTTGGAGGTTCGCCGGCTTGCAGATTCCTTCCATGGCTTACCCGCCGTCAGTTATTTTAAGCAGATATGTTTCATATCTAATCTAAATGACTGGTTGATTGTTGACGGTGTCTTTTTCGTCATTCGATGTATCATTTTGTTAAGTAATAAAACTGAAAAACTGACACAAGTGACATGCCTGTTGTTTCTTACGAAGTGTTGTTCATTCGAACGAAGCCTGTATTGACCTATAGATAGTAGGCATGATCGAAATGACGACTCCCAAAATGCACCGTGACAAACATTATACAGTTCTAGATCTTCAGGCAACCTATGTTGAGTTTTGGTCAAATTCGACCCGTTGAGATGTATGTACGTATAAAGCCGTATGATAGTTCAGCGTGAATACTTATCCACTCGTTATAGTTAGCACCGTGAAGTCCGAGAAAACACCAGGTCTGTTAGTAATACAATATTTCAGGGAGGGGTGAGAGAACCATCGGATCAATCGAGTTCAAAGAACAACGACTGCAGTTATTTGTGACTAGTGCAACAAGATGTACGCTGGACATAATAACGAGCACGACTACTTGGACTATGGTTAAGCATCTTTGGACGGATTAGTCTCGCTTAACCGACTGTCGGCCGGCTGCGGAACTACGCCGAGAAGACAGTCTGGTGATTTTACCTGCGTTTGAGTGTTATCCGTATGGGCTAGATACTGCTGCCACCTCACGGATATTGGCTAATGCCACTGTAATCCCGATTTTATAAACAACTACAAATTATTATTTGTAATTATTTTATGTTAACGTAAGTGTAATTTTTTTTTATAATACAACATTATCTGGTATCTTGTGATTTCGGTAATCTTGCAATTGACTGATTTTAACACGTTTTCTCCATGTGTATGTGTCCGGAATGTCATTCGACATCTCTTCCGGTAAAAAGAAGTCATGTAATTATAATTAATTAATGGTTTTCTTACATTGTGCCGTCGAGTCGTACGTCAACGTAAACGGGAACCGGATGATTCGGCGAATCATCCGTTGTGATGTTGGGAGGTATCTTCGACTTGCGTATTATATATAATTTTGGTATTGCTTCTGCATCATATTATTCGGGAAATGTTGTGATCTGCTTCGACTTACTTGCGAATTCTTTGCCCAAAATTCTGGCATTGCGTATCTTTTAATTTAATATTATTTGATTAATATTCGGGAAACACACAGGGCGTGAGCAGTTACTGCATGCCAGACGCATCAGAACTGGAAAGACTGTATTGTGTGTGCATTGCAAAATCTAAATGAAAAACAATTAGCAGTACTTATGAATTAAAAACAAATCCGCATTATGCTTATGACACATCCACAAATCGCAAGACATTGCCTTTGCAGTCCTGAAGCATCTGGCATGCGCTAACTGCTCACGCACTGTCACATCAGCTTGTTTATGTCGCCTCGACGACATTCAGTTGATATAAAACATAATTTTAATAATAATATCCAAATTCATATCGAAAGTGATGTAGAAAGACATTTCGGACACATACACAAAAGGAAAACATGGTAAACTGATGTGAAGAGGCCCTAATAATTTAGGCCAGTTAACTGGAATATTACCATAATTTCTTGTATGCCTTGCCAATTTCCAGAATAATTGTAGCAATAATTAATATATATATATATATATATATATATATATATATATATATGCATGGAGGCTATTTCAATACGAGCTTTGGAAATTAGCGTGATTCTGAACATTATTTCCTGAGGCTGAGCAGATCAGTAAAATGTGTTTACCTGTTAACCTTTGTTTTGAGAAACTCATTCTGTGACCGTGTCCATCAAAGTTAGCATATCCTGAAAATGTGAGCTTCATTTAACAATTTTCCTAATTTTGGTGTAAGTGTAAACTTTGTGACTTTTATCAGATTTGTCGCCATGAGCTAAACTAGCATTTTCAGTGGCTGATAAAAATGAATATTTAACAGAGAATCAAGAAATTTGGTACATGTTTAAAATAAATGAATTATGGGGAATCCAGATAGATACATCTGCAGTTTAGGCCCGCCTTTAAAATCATAGTCATTTACTGTGACGTAATTTTACATTGTACATCTACTGTACGTTTACTACATAGTTGAGTTGCCACCCTATTGTGTATGCGTAATATGGAACCTAGCAGCAGTTGCCTTCACTGAATGTTCTGTAGATCGTTTATAAACAATAGAAATAGTATTAGTCCCAAAATGGAGTCTTTTAACAGTTCTCTAAGATGAATTTTCATTTCTCAAAACTACCCAGGTACCCTCTGACGTCTTCCGGCCAGGAAGGATTCTATCCATAGCAGTACTTTCCCTTTAATGCCATATGTTTGTAATTTATATATCAGACGCTTGTTAGGGACAGTGTCAAAAGATTTGGACAACTCTAGGTATATTATATCTGTTAAGTCCATCATACATAATGACAGTGTTGTCTTGTATTATTCTCTCCAATATTTTTACTACCTGGCTGGTAAGGGATACTGGTCTATAATTGTTGCAGTTGTTTCTTTGACCTTTTTTGTGTACTGGGGTTACATTAGCATCTCTCCAATCTTGTGGTATCTGGCTGGTTTCTATTGATTCATCAAAAATGATAGATCATGGAAGATCAAAGTCTAGACAGTTTCGTAGAACATTTACATGTCTTAGATATGGTCCACAAGCTGGTTTAAGATTGTTAAGCTTGTTCCTTTCTTCTGTAGGTAAGATTTCTCGATTGTACGGTGCAAAATCTACATTGGTGTCAACAGTCGGTAGAGAGTGCTGTATGTCTGGCTCATCTGTAAGTACACATATGAAAAATCATTTGAAATGTTTGCTTTATGGTTGTTGTCAGAAATTTGTTTACCAGCAAACTCTATATCATAAATTGTCGACGATGACATATAAATATCTGATGTGATTCGAGAGTTTTTTATGATTATCTGTGATTTTTCTTCAGTATGTAATTTTGATGATCAGGACAACCATTTCCAGCAGAACCTAATGTGGCGCCATGTACTGGAGGTTTCCGTAAAACTAATGCTTACGAGCAAAAACAAGTACATTTTGTGTTTGTTTCTATTGACTCATTTTATTGATTTTTATTGCGCGACAAATGTACAATTGTAGCATAAGTGTAGTAGATGTACGAGGTGAAATTGTATTTGTGTAAACGGCTGCTTTCAAAGTGTTTTAGATCGAGGCATGAAGTACAAAAGTACCTTAAAGCTGCTCCCTCCACTCGTTTGCTAATCGCCAAACCGGTTCTTTTATGACCAGATGTGTAATGTGTTAATAGTTTAAATTGTATGCACAGTCAGATAATTGTTTAATGCGTACTTTTCATTTTTTATCGTAAAAAAAGAATCGCCGTTACACCGGGTATAACTGGCGAAACAATCATCAGCTGCCGACGTCTTTTGCATTTTGGGTCACGTGCTTTATGCGAGATCGACCTACTGCGGCACAATAACAAATCGCACGTGCTTTTGCGCGTCATGACTAAGATTCCAAAGGCAAAGTGATTCTTCTATGAAGGTACGCATTAAGTGCATTATCGCAGTTAGCAACAAGAGCGAGTAGTCGGGGGCTAATCCACTCTTGTGAACGTCTACTCGACGCGGATTCTCTAACATGTAAGATTATCAGTGTCGCTGACAAGGTAAGCCAGTTTGAGTTGACAGTCGCCATCAATATCGCTCGGCATCACTCAGCCAGACACAACCTGTGTTGATATGTACCGGTATTGTATTTGATTACGCAGGATCTTGTTAATAAACTTAGTAATTGCGAAAGTACATATCCATAGAGAATAGATGACGGGAGGGACGGAATGATAAATAAAATTGACATGGGAGACTGGTAGTAGGCTCTTGTTGGTCGGGCAAGAAGCGTTGTATTTTTAGGCGGAGCATCCGTTATCTTGTTAACAGAACGTCAAACGGAGAATTACATTAATCTCACAATTATTAAAACAGTGTTTTGCGACTCACATTTCAGTATTATATATTACTGAATGTTGTTATTTCCATTACATTTTATGCAAAATAATTTAGATTTTTATGACAGCCATGATTGATTAAAATGTTAATACAATAGGGGTACACTATTATATCATGCAAGTGTTACATATAACATTCTTGCACTTGTTTCCATTGCAGTCAATGATGCCTGGCTGTAGTCTATATACCTGGTACTTTTCAACTCATGCGACATGTACAATGGACTGTGAATGAGAACAAGACTATAAATGTTGTGCCATTTCCGACAAGAATTAGGCAGTTGTGTAGCATGCAAACTACATGCTCCTACATTTGAACATTCATTACGGGAGGCGCGGGTAGTGTAGCGGTTAGCGCGCACCAACTGGCAAGCCGACTGCCCGGGTTTAATAAGAGCGGACACAGTAGGCCTGACATATTTGGTATTAAAATCAATGGACATAGACTAACATTGTTGAATCTAATCGATGCTATACGCCACGCATATTGACAAACATCGTACAGAAAAAGTACCCGAATGTCGCACAGGCCGCTGCTCCATAATAAAACTGTAGTCTTATGCGTGTACATGATGACAACATGAACCTGTGCAAGGGCAGACATTGAAACAAAGAAGGAGTAGTCGGAAGAAAGCGTCCTCCCCCTCCCCAGTTTGCCTATTTCAACGGCGCCGCCATCTTGAAATCTGACGTTGTCAGAACGAAAATAGCGCGTTTGCCGTATTGTCGTGACGTCACAGTAGGGATGTCCCTTCCGGTTTCGCGCCATTACCACGCCGCGCAGCCGAATGCTGGAAAAAGATGCCAGTTTCTTTAATGTAATCTCGACCGCATCGCTGTGGGATTTACGCCTTTGACGCCAGTGGGGTGAAGGAATGTGGTGATGTGTAAGAATTGAGTCTACTTGTGTCAACATCTTTAGTCACCGTACATATTATAACGCTCTTTTTATTGTGTTTTTGCTCAGGTGTCTTCGCCAGATGAAGGTTCAGAGACGCATGGTCCAAAGCAGGCGACTTCTGGCAGCATTACTGGACGACCGGGCGCGATTGGGTGAAGACTGACGACGCCGGTCAGTCATTTGATAGTGAGTGAAACCTTGTGTTTATCGAGTACAGCCACTTTGTGCAGGTGCAGTATAACGTGTTGATGTAATTGTAAATGTAGGCCGATCACCGGGAGAATCAAATAAAGCTTAACATAGATGTCATGTATAATAACAATTGCGAGTGGACATTAGTCTTAATGTTACAGTTCTCACATATACGAGAACACAAACGAAACGTTTTACTTACGCGATTGATGTAGCCAGATTCACGCTATGTGATTGATCAGAACTGATATAAAAAGATGGTTTGGACTTCGAATAGTTTCCTCGTAACCACTCCAGGTTGTGCTTTTTGTGTTTACGTGCAATATATGTCTGTTGTATTCATTCAATCGAATGTGCTCTCATTGTATTAAGAAGTAAATTGGCTGGAGCAAGTGCAAAACATCCAACTATGCCAGTCACATCCCCTTGTGAGCGAAGCGAGCTTCTGTTGCACACAGACAACTTGGCTACATTAATTATTAGATTTCAACATAAGTAATGTCAAAATATGATGCTAAAATAAGGCACATGGAACGAAACTTGTATAAGGGGCCGAGATCGCACCGCGGAAACTATCTTAACATTGGTAAGCATAAGCACCAATCGCGCGAATGTCACACAGATTCTCGCGCGCAAACAGACACCCACTCAATACAGTTGGTTCTCTGTCTGTCATTACACCAATCACAACGCTCTGATCTCGACTGGAAACAGTATGCTTAGGGAGCAGCATGCAAATGCAACCGTAGGCCAGGCGCTTTGTTGTAGCGTAAGTCACGAGTACACAATTGGTTTGTCTTCTTCTGAAACAAGTGTAGAGATCAATCGATGTTTTAAGACGAATATTTATTGCAAACACACATTACTCGGCAAGCACACTTGTATGTAGGTAGTGACGGAGAACCGCTTCCTTTTGAGGCATTGCCCATTGCCATGTAATCAATAGCGTGCGATACAGTGATAACTGCCAACAGGCCAGGTCCTTGGCCATACCATGAGCGCTATGCCGACAAACAGGTAACGCCAAAAGCTAGACATAACAGTCATGACGAAGTACCATACGAAAAAACAAAGGTTCTTCCAAACTACCCAGGCAACTACACGATTATAAACTAGACTTGCGTGGGGTGCACCACTTCTCTCGCGTCGTGTTCTGAGAGTTTTTTGTCGTTCACACTTCGGAATCAAATCGGAAGACGTGAAACGAAACAGCAGACATTTGGCAAGTTCAATATGAAAACGAGACCAGAAAGCAACTAACAGGCAATAGTCGCATCATACAACGATTGGTATTGAGCTACACAAAACGAACGCCCTACAAATAGTATCGCATTGCAGAGTATGGATTGCTCATTAGATAATGAGGTGTTCTAAATAAGAAAGGAACAGGGCGCAAAAGATTAATTATCTCCTAAATAAGTGAAAATGTTTGCAGTTGTTAATTTACAATTGAGCTATGTCAATAAGTGCAGCACATAAAACAGTGCCTTTTTAATCTTTCTAATGTGATGTTTAAAGGTAAATTCCGTGTATTCATTGGAAATATCGCCCTCCGTGGGGCATCACGTTCCCATCCGTCCAGATCTGCTCAGGCAATAACGGCGACATCCGCACTTATTGCCAGAGCTGCTGCCCCTATAATCTCACTACAGTTTGTGTTAATCAAGAATCAACCCCATGATTCGGTTTAGAATAAACAATTGAACCCTAGCATGTAAGTAAAGGTTTACACGTATCCACGCACCTTCGATAAACAGTCTGCTTTGCAAATTCCGTCGCAATTCAGGTCTCTCCATACCGCGTTTCCTCCGTAACCAGCGCAGTTATCTATGACGTCATTATGCCGCGCTTCATTCGCTGTTTTCAACATGATATCCGCAAACGCACTATTTCGTGAACTGGTGGATTCTGTATTAATGATATATGCAGTAGGCAATGCAATTGGATTACAATTGGTTACGGGTAACTATTTCCAAACCGTGACGTCGGTCTAGCGGGTTGCTCTAAGATGCTAGGCATACAGAGTCAACACCACAATACATAATTTCGGAGCAGGCTAGAAGTGATACCCTGAACGCCTGGCTTCGTCTCATTTATGTGTTGTCCTGTTTGAGAATTCTTTAAATTTTAGGTTAACAAGGATCTATCGACTTTTACTCAACGACCAGTACACACATCTTGCCGGCAGCGAAGTACGTTTACTATTTCGCTGTAGACCCTGTGTCTCCATATGTAGTCACTGACAAGACTCATGCTGATTCCCAGCTGATTTTGTTATTTCGAGGGGTTTCACGATACGGCATTAGTCAGATCTATCCGTTGTTGAAATAAAGACATTCATAGATTATCAAATACGTTAGTTGTTGCAAATTAACTAACTGACCGCCCAAAGAAGTGTTCGTGTCCCATTTTGCTTTTTGAAATAGACATAGTAAGGGGCCGCTTATTCACTGTACATATCGACCACGAGGCGTTTTCGAAACCGTTGTAGGCGTGGGTAAAAGCCCGGATGGAAATGCATGATCACGTGATGCAGTATTACGTGAACACGAGTTGACGGGTTGCACTTGCTGCCGTGTCGTTTATTTGTTGTCATTCGAAATGGTATGGTCATTTTTTATGTGTGAATGCGATTTGTATGGGTGGGTGCATTTTTTCCAGGGGCGTTACATTTGTTATAAAAATGGTATATATACATATGACCCGACAAGAGACATCCTATTATTAGAAAACCTTTATAGCCACTAACAACTAATTAACTAAGTAACTGCCACACCCCAGCCAGGTGCACGCTCCCTGTTGGTAAAGGTCAAAGGGTGGGTGTCAAGGACATAACATAACAATAAAGACGACAATTTATCTTAGTATCCCACTTTGTGATTTTACTTCCATTTAGTCTATATAACTAATTAAATGTTATGCCTATATGGTAGAACAAATTTTATTTAATAACTTATGTTTTTTTACCTCCTGCATAGCTCATGCCACGTTACTTTTACAAGATAAATAGTGTTACCACGAACGCCACAATGGATTGCGAGCGTCATATGTAGCTCCGCCCCCGTCGGGTCACGACCTCGTTGTTCCGACTATTTATTTATGAGGTCGGATTGTCTTTTAATTAGTGACGGTCATTCGGAAACAAAGTATCACCATAACGGCAACAAAATAGCCATTTTTTTCTCGGCATAGCACTGGAAGACAGTGACCTTGTTGACACCAGTTGATGGCCGAGTGAGAGTACACAACTAAAAAATACATATCGGTGTATCGACAACAGTTATATGCATTAATTACATGACTGTTACGGCATGAAAGCTTCAACATGAAACATCACTGCAGACATCATGCAAAGGCAAACTTGAGGCACATAACTTAGATTATTATATAACCAAACATTTTTATATAACCAAACAGCCCAGCTAGCATGCAAACGTTACATTAACGTTTGCATTTGGTTCAAACCGTTTGATTTTGATTACGGTTAAATCTCTAACGTTCCCGAAATGTTAGTTTTTGTTTGGTTAGAAACTGAAACGTAGATTTACGTTAAAACGAGCAAAATAACGTAAAAACCTTCGCATTTAAACGTTAAACTAACGTTTCTGCTAACGTTACATTAACGTTTGCATGCTATCTGGGAGCGACGTTAAAACCAAGTATCGATCACAACAGACGTAATTGCGCGCCAAATCCAGAGGCGGTATTTCGTCATTCCTGGCTGCATTCATTGTGCAAGCATTCAGCCTCATACAGCCATCATCGTCATCGAAGGATATATAGACTAACAGAATGACTGAGGTTGACCGATGCTGGGTTGCTTTTTATCGTAATAATTTGTGAATTACGACGTTTACTCTACCACTGGCACTGGCACTGGAATGACGTAACAAATTTGCTTGTAATACTCAAGTTGAATGTAAATCATGATTTGTGGAAGAGAACAGTTGCTTACCATCACAATATTCTAAGTAACTAATGAATTACTTACACATAAATAAATTAATTAATTACATATAAAACGAAATGTATTACTTAGATTATCCAGAAGCAGCTGTTGGTAGAACACAATAATAAAAAAACGCTTCACGTGTTTTCAGTGTCCCTCCTACCACAGACATTCTGAAACAAAGTATCGAGGACATTGCGCGCCAAAGCCAGCGACGATATTACGTCGCAGCATTCCGAGCCGCATTCAGTTTGCAGCGACCATCGATCGAAGGACACCACTCGCCGTGTCTGTGTGTCTTGTGTGTGATTGGACGATGCGGTACTGGATTATTTTTGTTATCATCCTCATCATCTCTGAAACATGGGATGTATCTGAAGCAAGACGCAGGAAAACCAGAGGCAGGACCAAGTCCGGCAGGTCAAGGGGCAGGAAGTCAACATCACTATATCTACCAAAGTGTGATGACTGCGCTAAACTTATCAAACTTCCTGCGACATTCACGGTCAAGAAGTCGACATATACCTACGCACATGTGAGTATCGATCATTTTACAACACTACCACCATGTCCATGTCTATGAACTATGTCTATGACTATGGTCTATGCCTACTATCATTATGTCTATGCTTATGGCTATGCCATGGACGGACATGAAATGGTATGGATAACTTAGGTCCTAGGCTAGGCTATGGCTATCAATAATCTTTGTCAAAGTCATGAATCTGGGCCAAAATCTGAGGCTGGTCTGGGCCGCCATTGGCAATTGCTGTAGTGACGCCGAAAACGGGGATTCCCAAGAATGTTTGGCAGCATTAAGATAAGATTGTTCGACCTATTTTGATAATCACGTGAATCAATGAAAGATTGAACTACGTCATAGGCATAGCGAAATTCGCGGTTTTTTTCCGACGACTACAACCGAGGTGAGTGGATGTTTAC
>JAODUO010000599.1:17500-42500 GCA_025642075.2 Ridgeia piscesae
TTGGTTCATAAAAAGCAGCAGAGCAAACCGAAGTCTAAGACTGGCATGACATATATATATATATATATTAAATTTTTTATATATATATATATATATATATATATATATATATATATATATATATATATATATATATATATATATGGATCATGAATGATGACGCGAACGGGAATGCGGATTTCTGTATTGATATACTGCATCTAGGAGTCTCAACCGCGGGGGGGTGTGTTGGTGGTGTTTTGTTAAAAAGGCATGTTCTTATATAGCGCAGTATCCAATTTCCTCAGGACTGTTCCATGTGCGTTACACATTACTTCCCTGACAGACCTGTTCACTCAGACACTATCTCGGCTTCTCTGGGAAGCATCCAGCCATATGCTACAATTAATGCGCGAAGGCTGCTCGAACACATATCCACCACTGTCTATAGTCAAGTTCTCATTTATACAGCTGAGTGAACTGGAGCAATATAGAGTGAAAAAACTTGCCCAAGGGTTTAACACCACACCACAGGATTCGAACCCGGGTTCTCGTAGTCGATAGTCAGAAGCTCTACCCCTCAGCCATTGCGCTCTATTTGCTGAGCCCCCAAATGTTCATGGAACGTATCTTTGCACTTTTATATATAAGGACACGGTGACAATTTGTAATATATTATATTTGTTGGGAGCTGGTAATAGGATTTGGCTGCAATATTCAGGGAAGTGGTTGTTTTGATATTCTCCTTATCCTAGTGAGTTTCTTACTTTCAAGTTTCAAAATTTCTTGGTCCGATGCATCGCACAAATACTTTAGTGCCACATACTTGATATCATAATATCAGTTGTACATTTTGTCTACAGAAAAATACCTTTGAAATCTTCTTGACAACAAATCTTCGGGAGACGTTTGTTGTATACCGCTATAAGTCACTAACATGGTCCAGACGACTGCGCCGCGGAGCCTATGCTACGGTAAGTCGTCACGTACGGCCACCGGTCATTCAGAGTTACAACAGATTCCGCGTAAAGGAAGCCGTAGCTTATATAAACGTATTAGCATTTTGTAATATTGATCTTATTACATAATTATAACATATAATTACGCTATATTGTCTGCAAAATTCCTTTCAGTAATGTAGCTGGTAATACATTTTTTACTTACTAGTTGTATGTGTATTTGCTACCTGATATTATAATGTTAGAGCAATCTGTCTACCGTTAGTCTATCTATCAGCAGCCGGCCGTTCCGTTCCACAATTTGTCAGCTAAAATGAAAATGATTGAAATAGGTCAAATGTGTCCTTTATGTACAGAAATATACCATGTAATTCTTAACAATATTACAAAAACATATACACATATGCCCATTGACACATAATGTATCATGCATTCTGCCAATGATAAAGTAGTATTGTCACTCTGTCTGTTTGTCTACCTTTCTGCCTATCTGTGTGTCAGTCTGTCTGTCTGTCTGTCTGTCTGTCTGTATGTCTGTCTGTCTGTCTGTCTGTCTGTCTGTCTGTCTGTCTGTCTGTCTGTCTGTCTGTCTGTCTGTCTGTCTGTCTGTCTGTCTGTCTGTCTGTCTGTCCTGTCTGTCGTCTGTCCTGTCGTCGTCTGTCTGTCCGTCCTGTCTGTCTCGTCCTGTCTGTCTGTCTGTCTCGTCTTCGTCTGTCTGTCGTCTGTCGTCCGTCTGTCCGTCGTCTGTCGTCCGTCTGTCTGTCTGTCTGTCGTCCGTCTGTCTGTCTGTCGTCCTGTCTGTCTGTCTGTCTCGTCCGTCGGTCCGTCCGTCCGTCCGTCCGTCCGTCCGTCCGTCCGTCCGTCCGTCCGTCCGTCCGTCCGTCCGTCCGTCCGTCCGTCCGTCCGTCCGTCCGTCCGTCCGTCCGTCCGTCCGTCCGTCCGTCCGTCCGTCCGTCCGTCCGTCCGTCCGTCCGTCCGTCGTGTCTGTGTTTGTCGTCGTTCGTCCGTCGTGGTTGTTGTTTGTTGTTTGTTTGTTTGTTTGTTTGTTTGTTTGTTTGTTTGTTTGTTTGTTTGTTTGTTTGTTTGTTTGTTTGTTTGTTTGTTTGTTTGTTTGTTTGTTTGTTTGTTTGTTTGTTTGTTTGTTTGTTTGTTTGTTTGTCTATGGATTCATATCTCTGCTATTTTTGTATGGGACTGCAGTATAACATTGAAAACACGTCTTGACCGAGTCTCGGACGATCCTTTGGTGTGCGGTTCTCTTAATAATACACAAAGGATAATTATACACATTACATATATTATTGGACTAGTGTGCACAATAAATTTCTGGTAACTTCAATAGTTGTAACTATACGTACTAGCATACAGATGGAGGATCCACGCAAGTTAAACTATTTGGAGTAGTCTTAATTATTGGTTGCAGACGGTACTCATGAACTATTACCGTGGTAATAATACTGTTGTGATTCTCTTTAGGCTGCCGTTATATTTGGTGACAATTCAAGAATTACGCTGCCAGGTTCCCGGAAGTTTTCGGTCATCCGTCTAGCCAAGAGGTCGAACATTAAAACGAGAGGATTGTTTGTGTACAGACTCGGTAGCATGGCGGATGTATCTGCTGCAACTCGATACATTAAGGATACTCCGATTAATTGTTCTGCTCCTGCAGGTGTGTTACTGCACATGTTTGGGAATATAACAAGACGGTATAACATTATAATGTATGAAAAAGTGAACACATTTATAGCAGGGTAACGATTTGCCTATATATGACAGTTGTTTATTGTCTCATTTATTATTGTACACACACTTGTCAAAAATAATTTGTTTAATGATTTGCACCCCATTTATGAATGAATGCTTCATTCCAATTTGGAATGTTGCCTCCTCCGAATTTCATAGGGCATCAACATTTCGCCTAGAAAATACGCATACAACTTGTTTCTACAAGAACTACATACTATGTGTCAAAAACTATTATTATTAAATAAATTACATTTTAGGAAATAATAAAAAGGAACCTTGTTGAATAGGACGGTGATATTGTATTTATTTTTGTTTTCGTTTATTACTGAATTTAACTTTTCATTTTTTAGATTATTTGATACAATTACCTATTCGAAAATTTACACGTGTCCATACACATTTATTTGCCTGTGTTCATGTTCATTTTGTGAATGTTGACGTACCAATTGCAGTCGTAGACATGCATGTATGTCACCATTGCCAAGAATGTATCCCATTGTTGCTTGCTTCATGCAGGACCACTAAGACTCTCACCAAGACGATCATCGTTGCTTGGTGGATCTCCGATCACAGTTTCTGGTCCGTGTTTCAAACGTCTTTCTTGTCGCTTTGACAACATTGTTGTTACCGGCAACAACATCAGCCCGACAAAGGCCATCTGCGTCACACCCTTGTTTGTTCGTGTCGGTATCATTCCAGTGTCGGTGTCGTTAAACGGAAGTGCCACCTTCATGCCGGCAGGCGACTTCTCTGTAGGTAGGACGGCGCACTCGCTAGAGTGGCATTTAGAATAGTATCAGTATCACAGTAAGTTAGACCGCCAGAAGTTAATGCTTTGACATGGATTTACTGTTCCAAAACGTTGTCTAGTTGTTGGTTAATAGCATTTCTGCTCTGCCGTTTAAGGCCAACCTACATGCAGAGATTACACTTTTTCTATTGACAACTTGTTATGCAGTCTTATTAGAAGTAATAATATTGGACGGAATTCGGTGTAGCTTTAAAAAATATAATTGATGCATATTATTGTCATTACTCTGAAACAATGAGCACCTAAGAAACTAAATGATATCTAGCCAAGAAGCTTGATTTTCACATAATTCATATACATTATGTTGTCCTGTATTAATATCCATTAACAATCGGCGGACATTGTTTCGTCCAAAATTGTCACAGTGACCGGTGTGTCATACTACAGAATACAAACCCACGATGTGTTCACAATGAAAATGCTATGGCAGGACAAATAATTTAGAATGCATAGTTGTTGCTGTAGTTAATAACTTTGGTGCCAGAAATTATTTTATGCAAACGTGTTCATCCCGGCACAAGCAATGGTTCTGTTTTACAACAGCTAGTATTTTACTGAAAAAAAGTAGTAGATTTCCTTTAATTCAAATGTATGTGTGTTTGAGTTGTTATGTCTACGTTTGCTGCAGTTTATGTGGACACGACAAGACGGTTGAAAATGCCAAGTAGCAGTTTAAATGCATGGGGCAACCTCGCAACGCCGCCATGGCAAATATCATGGAGAAAGTCATATTTCAAGACGAAGTCCGTGAATGTTGTATACAAGATGCTCACCCAAAGGTAACGTTGCGTCATCGTCGATGACTTAGAAGGTGTAAACATGTCTTTGTTCGTTATTTTTACACTGAACTGACAGAGTAACGTAACGAAATCTTAGTTAGTTGTCTTCTCTCCTATGCATGGCATGTGTAGATACAAAACTAAAAACTGGTTTCACGCCCGCCTTTTTGAATTGTACCCACAAACTGCTCCATGGCTGATTTGTTGAATTTTATTTGATTGATACATGTTTCTAGTAGTAGTAGTAGGTCCAATGTGTTAAAAATCGAGACATTCATACGGATTAAGTATCATGCCATGAGCTCCGTACAAGTGTACATGTCTAAATTAGTTAAACTAGTACGTTATTTTTCATTCGTTGAGATATTCATGTATAAAATGTTATATGGAAGAAAGTTTCCTGTTAGAAGAATGTTTTGAACGAATGAACGCGTTACAACTAGTGACGTACTAAATTATCGGTAATATATAACTCTTCGGTAATATAAAAAACGATTACGTTGATTATGATGATGATGACGACGTTGATGATAATGAAGATGGTGATGATGGCATTAGCAATGATGCCCAAGATGGTGATGATGAGGATGATACATGATTACGGTGAAGATGATGATAACGAGGAAAATGAATACAGTAAAGGGGTATTTTAAAGTTTGGGTAGATTACACCTTTCATTTGTTGGGATGTCTCTTATAATTACCCCCTTTTCTCTTGAACACTTTCTGGTTCGGTTCTGTTGTTGGCCTGCATGTAGATATTCGTTATCTGAGAGGTTATATGAACAGCATTACGAGTGTCCTCCCAGAAAAAAACAGATGATGTCTTATGAGAATCTTTGTTAAGTATACTTAATATTTAATAGTGACTGTCAATGTTGGCTGTATATATATATATATATATATATAATATATATATATATATATATATATATATATATATATATAACATTAGCCAAATCTAATGAACAGTTGTCATATACACTGGGAAATCTCACCAGTAAAGTCGTTTACATGTGTGGTGATTTTAACGTAGATCTATTATACTGTGAAGAGCAAACTGAGTCGAAACATTTCCTTGATCAAATGTTCAGTTCCAGATTGTATCTCTTGATCACCAGGCCAACAAGAATAGCAAACACGACTGCAACTATAATATATAACATTTTCTGTTCTGAGCGATGCAGAAACAAATGTGCGGCATTGTTTTAAGCGATGCTATGGATCACATGTCATTTTTCATTCTGTGTGATAATGGTACTTATGTGGTTAATAATAGTGAACCAAACGTGAAAAAAGAACTTTAGAATGATGCTTCAAACAAATTTGAATAAGACTTCAGCCATAACAACTGGGGAACTGTATTGAACGAACTGAACCCTAATTTAGCATACTTGCAATTTATGCATATACAAGTAACACCTACAACGATGCTTGTCCTATCAAAATAACAATGTATCAAGAAAACACAAAACGGAAGGAAAACTTTGGTTATCAAGACGTCTACAGATGCTTGCATTCAAAATACTTGGTCTTAGCATTTCTAAAAAAGGTCATTAACAGAAAGTCGGCGAAAAAAGTACAAAACAAGTTAACAAAAATCTTGCGTCTTCAAAACAACAGGCATGAGAAATTTCCACGGTTCGTGAACCCGATCTGGCCATTTCTGTGATTCGTCCAAATCCAGTCTTATTATGGAGGGGGCAAAAGTGGTCAAAATCGATAACATATAAAACGTTTATGTCTATTCCTGGCGTAGATCCCATTCGTGACCGTCGTCCTTTTAAATGTGAGCCGCATTTAGATTACCGAGGAACTGCGAAACGGAGCACATCTTACAATTCGTGCACGCCTACCATTGGAAAGCTGCATGTCTCTATTGTAGATAACAAAACTAGGCCTATTTTACTACGCAGTACGTCAGAAATTCCCATTCCCATTCAGAAGGTCGGAATCGGGAAAAAACTGAAATAATATGTACACCCTGTATATTAAAGATCACAATTGTGTCGGCATGTGAGGGTTCTACTGAGAATGTCAATGCGGTCAAGGAGAATGGAACATTGTGGTTATTTCCATTATTAGCATTATGGAGATTATGTCCGCATAGTCATCATAATCATCATTGTTACCATTATTACCATTGTTATGGTAACCATTGTTACCATTGTTATGGTAACCATCATCATAATTACAAAGGTGACTCGTCAGTTGTTTTCATTTTCATCATCATTCTTACCATCTGTCATCCTCGCCTCCACTATCTTCGTTATCTTTACAAATATCGTCATCACAATATCACCAGCGTCATCATAATCAGCTTAGTTCTTCATTCAATATACATTTTTGCGAGGTATATCTAACAACTGAACCTGTAGACTTCGACTTTTATAACCCACCTGGCTCGCTGTAGTATACACCCATTATATAACATCCTGTTTCGTAACTTATACTACAGTTTGGTTGTTTGTCCAGCAAAGACCTTAAGTTCACACAGATCACACTGAAGAAAGCAATTCGGAACACGGGTTCTCTGAAGTTCCCGTCCACCGGTCTTAGCACGTTGCGTCAGGCATTTATCGGCGCCCTCGGCATACAGGAAAATCATGGCAGTAGACCAACATCTCAATTCGGGTAAGTATTGACAATATAAACACAGCAACGTAAAGGAACACAACACGTTTTACTGTAGATAATTATCAATAATTACTTTATGCATTTTCCCAATTATTTCGTTTGCTCTTAGCGATGATGTAAAAGCGAACAAGTGTTGTAGCGTTGTTGTTAGAACAGTTGACCCAGGGGACGAATCCTGCAGCGGACGTGTCGAACCTTAGGCAGGTTCGTTCACTCAGCGTTGTTCAGTTCACTCAGCTGTATGGATGAGTAAATTGATATAGAAAGTTGTGGGTCAAATAATCTTTGCTCAGTAATGGCAGCGTGGCTAAATAAGTCCAAGAGAAGTTCAGGTGGTGCTACTTTTAATATATCTTCTAGGGAGCACAAGGGAAAGTCGTAAGGGATGCGCACCCTGCTATGCAGGGCATTACTATTGTGTGTAAACTTTATCCTCGTAAGTAATATAATATTTCTCATATGGAGTAATTTGTAGTATTTTCAAATGGTATTTGACACAAGTCGGTCTTGTGTTTTCAGTGCGCCAGTCACACCTGTGGTCCGTTGTCCACCCGGCCAGTTGGTTCTACAATATGTTTGCGAAAGAGTCGATCAAGCGAGTGCGGAAACGACGATCATTAAGATCAAAATACACATATACTCGAGCGGCTGGGGCTGTGTTGGGAAGTAAAATATGGCGGTTACAGTTCCGGAAGACAAGTGATCTGATGAAACGTTTTACGAAGAAATCGGCGGAGATAAATAAAATATTCTTTAAAGTAATTCAGCAAAACGTGTGTGTGTGTGTGTGTGTGTGTGTGTGTGTGTGTGTGTGTGTGTGTGTGTGTGTGTGTGTGTGTGTGTGTGTGTGTGTGTGTGTGTGTGTGTGTGTGTGTGTGTGTGTGTGTGTGTGTGTGTGTGTGTGTGTGTGTGTGTGTGTGTGTGTGTGTGTGTGTGTGTGTGTGTGTGTGTGTGTGTGTGTGTGTGTGTGTGTGTGTGTGTGTGTGTGTGTGTGTGTGTGTGTGTGTGTGTGTGTGTGTGTGTGTGTGTGTGTGTGTGTGTGTGTGTGTGTGTGTGTGTGTGTGTGTGTGTGTGTGTGTGTGTGTGTGTGTGTGTGTGTGTGTGTGTGTGTGTGTGTGTGTGTGTGTGTGTGTGTGTGGGTGTGTGTGTGTGTGTGTGGTGTGTGTGTGTGTGGTGTGTGTCTGTGTGTGTGGCATCTAATGTACCCATTGTCAACCAACATTAAATGACGGTTTGTTGCCAGGAGTTCTGTCAAAAATGGGTCATGAGAGAGCAAGTACAGCCGATGTCAACGGGACATCTGCCCGCCTGTCCTTGCCACCTGAATGTCGCCAGGAATGACGGACGTTTTATCGACGACACCATGTCTCATTTGATTGGAAATGAAGTAAAGTTTGTGTGCGAACGACACTGTAAGTTGCATAGTCCATGGCGAGTTTTATTCTGAAATATCTACATTCACAGACGCATAGTTGTACACCGGGTTACAACAGTATAATTGTAAACGTTGCATTGTTGTACATTTTTACGTCGGCATTGTGCACGGTATGTGATTATTATAGTTGTTTATTCATGTTGAAATCCAACTTCTCAATCGAGGAGAAGAAAATAAACAAATAAAGGACTAGCCGTGTTATGCATGCCACTCAAACTTAGGAACATGGCGCATTACAACCGGTTAACGGTTTAGCAGTTATACGTCAAGCCACTCCATCGAGTGAAAGATCAATCTCACGAATATCGGACACTTTTTATTAGAAACTTTCAGTTTGACACTGACTTGTGAGTTAACCACTGACCTGGAAATGTTGACTACAGTTGCTCATGGTTAGTTTGCAAAAGTTGGAGATTTGTACATTCGCGTGGCACGCCGGATCCAGGGGACATCTCCAGGCATGGCAAACGTGGTATCTGGTGTAAAATAGGAGATCACTTTAATAACGGTCCCATCTCAATTTGGGGCATCACTGAAGATGACAAGCACCCCGGCAGTAGCCAACCTCACTGGCAACGTAGAAAAGGTCAGGTTGGCGAAAACGTTCTGGAAAAGAATGTTATAGTTAGTTAATAGAACTTTGCCGAGTGTTAGAAACAATTAGAAACGACTGGGGAATATTTTAGGTGCACAGCATCAAAAACAAGCCCTTTGTATCCCTTATAAAACAAAACGGGGTGACACGACCTCAGCGCATGAAATACACACATTCCCAATAGGGGTAAAAAAGTAAAGGGACTAGTTTCTTACTGTATGTATGCCTGACTCATGTATGTCTCGAACGTTTCAACATGAACAGCATGGTCCAACATACGAGGCGGTACGTATGTTCCAAGACCACATACCAATAATCTACAGGTATATAACATTTATAACTATAAAATGACAGACATGGAATACTTGTCCACAAGCACTACTACTCTGTAACATGAATGCGTGCGTGCGCACGCGCGTGCATGCGTGCGTGTGTGTGCGTGTGTGTGTGCTAAATTTCAGAATGTGTCTGTCTGCTATGCCCTACACACTACATAATTTACCATACTGTTTGTGTTCAGTGTGGAAGGAGGGGACCAACAGTGCTGCTACGGGCACACAGGAGAACTGTTGCCGTACGCTAAAGGCGGCGGCTCTGTCAGCAGATTCTCAGCCACTCACCAGCCGCTCCTCTACATGCTGCGAGACTTCTGGCCTAGAATTACGTGCGACCAATTAGCAAACAAACCGTCAGCTTACCAACAACTACGCCCAACTGACGATTGCAGTGGCTATGTTCGTCCGAAGCAAGGTATGTGAAAGAATTTATACAAATTTATGTGTACCGTGTTGTTTATTTCGCCCTCAATATATTAACTTGAATATGTAAGTAACGCATACAAGGTAGACATTTGTTTTACTTCAAGTGAGGATTATTGAAACAATTTATGACCAATAATAATACTAATGTTCCTGTAATAAACCCATGCTGAATGGGATGAATAATTGGCATAACATTTCTGTTTCTTGTTACATAATTTTCACAATAATTAAATTTGCCGCTCCTTTATAAAACATATACCCATGTGGTTGATTCATATTCAGTCCGCAATGGTCAAGTAATTATAAACCATTGGTCACTGATAGGTGCTGGCTTTGGCATGGGCCATATGATTACGCTCGATGGTAAGTCGTATCGATTAGGTGCACGCGGACAATTCTGGATCATACGTGGCGGTGGATTCTTGATGCAAGGAGAAACAGTAGGCATGAAAGGTAAGATACATTTGAATTAACAATTAAACTGTGATGTCTAATTCAAGTAACAAAACATTCAAGGGAAGATATTTACTGCTCTGCTGTTACAAATTACGTGTGTGTTCGCTGATTCAGTTGTATTTAGACCCACTTTGTTCAGGATCATGGGAAAGAACCAGCATCAGCATAACATGTACCATAGCACTGTTTTCCATTTGGATATTCTATTTACAATTTGACCAATGGCAATGGTCGAGTGTCAGGAACAATACACACCTACACTCTCTTATGTTTGTTTCGCAGGTAAAACGACAAGTGACATTGTTTGGCATGCTTTTGTTATGAAGACGAGTAACTCGGACACAATTGAGGTTCAAGCATCGCCGCAACAAATAGACGTCTACGTAAACGGATTCAAACAGATGTTGCGGAAAATCAACGAATTCAGAGGTTATCTTCGTGGCTACTCTTACTTGAATGATTTTAGATGGAAGCAGCTTCTAATAATTTAACTTAGGCTATGTTTATATTATATTTGGGCGGCACGTGAATCGCGGTAGTTCATACTCACACACACACACACACACACACACACGCACACACACACACACACACGCACCACCACACACACACACACACACACACACACACACACACACACACACACACACACACACACACACACACACACACACACACACACACACACACACACACACACACACACACACACACACACACACACACACACACACACACACACCACACACACACACACACACACACACACACACACACACACACACACACACACACACACACACACACACACACACACACACACACACACACACACACACACACACACACACACACACACACACACACACACACACACACACAAAACACACACACACACACACACACACACACACACACACACACACACACACACACACACACACACACACACACACACCACACACACACACACACACATATATATATATATATATATATGCTAATTACCACTGAATTTATTATAAAAATATGTCAGCCAACATCGGCACATCAAATTAATCTAACAATGCAT
The DNA here is from genome assembly GCA_025642075.2 of Ridgeia piscesae. Taxonomy (NCBI): domain Eukaryota; kingdom Metazoa; phylum Annelida; class Polychaeta; order Sabellida; family Siboglinidae; genus Ridgeia; species Ridgeia piscesae. Next base: position 28,730 of record JAODUO010000599.1, read on the forward strand.
CGTGTGTGTGTGTTTGAATTACGGTATTTAATGACTTTGACATGTCAACTGTTATGTTTACCAGGAGTCACTGCTGTATACAGTTCAAAGGCACAGGAGGTGATGTTTCGTTTTTACTATGGTAAAGGATTCACCGTTCACGTGGCTAGATTCGGGGAGACGCTTGCCTTCTACGTCGGTATATTTGCATACCCAAAGGTAAATGGTAATGTTGTATTTTGTAACATCAGTGTGTTATATCATGTAACGCGCGCTCAAACACACACACTCACAACCATGTATTCACACGCACATACGTACACGCATTCACGGACCCCCCACACTAACCAGAAAAAAGAAAACAAACAGTAGTTATGGTCCAAATAAGTAGTGATAATTATAATGAATACAATGAACATAATAAGCAGGAATAATATGAAGTGTTTGCTAGTGTAGTTGACCGAATGCAAATTGTATCACCTAAATTATTGAGTTATGTTACACACTCTGCCGAACTGTAATTGATCATCTACCTCATTGCTAAAACTTGAGTGGCATAACGTAATGCATGTTTGTAGACGGGTGTATTTCACGAAACTATCATGTCTTTCTTCACTACTTTATAGCGGGTTGCAAACGTAGCCCTGAATAAACCAGCGTACTTGAGTTCCACGTCGACTGAATTTCCCGACGCAGTGGCATCGAAGGCAGTTGATGGTGTCGCCGATACAGACTCCCGAAAATACAGCTGTTCTCGTTCTCAAGAAAAGCAGAAAAACCCTTGGTGGCAGGTCGACTTAATTACCTCGCATGTTGTTCTTGGTGTGACGATAACTGGACACGGCGACACGTCCAGTAAGTCATGAACCGCAAATATTTACGTTTTATCGGATGGAGGTAAGAGCAGGAGTGGGTGGGGGGGGGGGGGACAAACAACAATTCATTCGTACTACTTTGGTGATGACTTGCACTATGTGTACACTTACAAACACATTAATCTAGAAGCATGATTCTAATAAATATTTATCCAAAAGCCAGATTTAAATGCTAAATACAGTACTTGTTAACATTATTTAATTACAATTAATTTAGATAAATTGGGAGATTAATTATCCGAATATGAAGGAACGGTACGCCAATGCATAATGCATGATCCTTTGCAACAACGATGATTGAGTAAGTGGTTAATCCTAATCATTAGAATTATTAAGATCTGATTAAATGACGCTTCACAAAAAAATTGTCGTTACCAATCACGATGTACATAATATTTCACTCCTAACAGGAAACCAACTTGCCGACATGCTCGTCGATGTATCGTACGCATTCTCAACGAACCTCGCTGACCGTTCGACAGCATGCTACTCCATGCCGAACGGGGATACCTTCGCACCAGACGAGATGAGATATCTTCCTTGCAGGGCCAACGCCACGTTCAAGGGGCGATTCGTCAGAATCACAAGGCTTGGTGCAAGCACCACACTGATTCTATGCGAGGTACAAGTGCATGGTGTTCCAGGTACGATGACACTACGTACATTTTTGTCTGTATCGTTAATTATCTCCATTATATTATTAACGAGCCTGGCCATAGTGATAAGTTTTCTGATCTGCTTTGATAATCGTTCTGATAATACTAATAGGAGCGCGCGAGAGTGCATGTGTGTACGCGTGTATGTGTGTGTGTGTGTGTGTGTGTGTGTGTGTGTGTGTGTGTGTGTGTGTGTTGTGTGTGTTTGTGCGTGTTTGTGTGCGTGTTTGTGTGCGCGCGCGCGTGTGTGTGTGCGTGCGTGCGTGTGTGGCTGTGTGTGTGTGTGGCTGTGTGTGTAGTGCGTGCGTGCGTGCGTGCGTGCGTGTGCGTGCGTGCGTGCGTGCGTGCGTGTGTGTGTGTTTTAACTGTCCAGACCAATTCGTCACGTCAGATTGGTTCCTCGAAATTCTCTTTTATGTTATTATTCTGATAGTCAAACTTGTAATTTGGAAGTTAAAAATGAGGTATTTTATGTACTGATGAATTTTTTAAATAATGTTTAGCGAAAACATTTTGTCGCAATGAAAATATCGATCTCGGTGCAACATCATGTTTTTGCCATGCAGCAAGCTGTTTCACCGCGATCGCCGTTGTCGTGGCGATGAAACAGTTTTCGTTAACAACTAGTTCCAAAATGTATTAAACAACATATCTGTTTCACCCACATTTAGTTCCAATATTCAAGTTTCGAAAACTGCATAGAACAACAAGTGTAACGTTATAATAACGCATGTAATCTGCTAAACTAATTTAACACCATGATAAGAAATACTACTGAAAACAGTTGCTGCAACTACAGCGGGGCGAAGTGATGTCATCACTTCGGCTTTATTATATAGAGCAACGTAGCATACGTCCATACCTGTTTGCTATGTTTCAATTGTATTTTCTAAAAATAATTTAATGACAATCTTAGTTTAATTATATTCCTGGCAAATTGACCCTGTACCTATCTCAACATATATCATACATTCCATTAAGTGGTATTAATGAATGAGGATTGATTTATATCTATCTTGGTTGTACTTTTTTATAAGACTGATAACAAATCACAGTCACTATTTGCATTAACATTTAGTTAATGCAAATTAGACATTAATTCCCAGGGTAATATCTACCAGTTAAACGGAAAGCCTTATTTAAAACAACTGAATTACCCATATTAATTAATAATTAATCAAGACAAGTTTTGGATGTATTCTTCACAAATTGATTTGTGATGTGGACGTTTCGGCTACTTGTGTAAATGTTTCAGAAACCGTGACAAACATTGCGAAGAACAGACCAGCTACACAGAGTTCTATAATTGGCAAAGCACACGCTTCGTTCGCCGTCGATGGTAACGTGGACGGACTCGGTGTCTACGGTGAATGCAGTGTTACAAGCGAGTCGTCAAATCCATGGTGGAAGGTTGACCTCGGGAACATATACAGAGTAGACGACGTCGTTGTCGTAATCGGAGGGACACACAATGGTGAGTTGTTGGGAATGTTCCACACCCGTTGTCTGCACAATTGTTATTTCAGCTGTAGTTCAGTGGTTTAAATGATACCGCTGTTAGACAATTGGTACATCGTATTAAAAGTGACCATTTACCTAAGTCGGTAACAGTCATGATGTTATAGTGATGTTCCGCTAACTCGCCCAACCATAACTGAAATCCCATTTTTATTTCCTAACAGTACAATATCCGTTGAATATTTTCTTAGCATCAACCGGAAACCGTAACGGCGGTGGAATCAACACAGACGTTGGCATCAATTCACTACTGCGAGAGCGAGAACTGATAACTAATTTGGCCTTCAAAAAGAGAGCGACACAATCAGACCAATACTACCGTAACAATAACGCATCGATAGGTGTTGACGGTCATCGTGATCAATGTACACTGACCAAAAAATCTCGCAATCCTTGGTGGCAGGTGTCCCTAATCGACGTGTACGAGATTTGGGCTGTTGCTATACTTAAATGCTGTAAGTACAAAAGTATATTTATCGAGTGTCAGTAATTATTGCATTAAAACATACTTGTACACAGGGCTAACGCATGTTTTTAAATAATTGGTCCACTTTTCCATAATTCGTTTCTTTTACGATACCATTTTTATTTACTTTATAACCATGCATTAATTACAGTCTGTACAAATCTATCATTGTTGTGAAAGCAATTCGCACATAACAACTGACTTTTCGAACGGTCAATTGTTCTGCACTGCGTGACTATCGGTCCAAAATATGTCAAATATGCACACTGTGTTAAAAAGAAGCATTTCACGTACACTTATATTACGATTTATCGGAATCTGTACGTTTTGGAACCCTGCGAACAAACTCACATTTTTGGTTTCGTCACATAAATCCGGCATACAAAATAATCACCATACATCTATGTAAATAAAATCGCCCTCGTGTTCGTGGACTAGGCACAATATATGTTGTATATTTGTTGAATAGCATATCCTTTTCTCCATGCTGTGATCGACGTCCGGCTGGAGCATTCACCTTATCACTTGCTATGTCAACGCGTCGAAGACGAGTTTCAGTACCACGAGAAACGACGAATCTCGTGTCCGCCAGGTGTCACTGGCAGTATCGTTCGGATTGCATGGTATGACAATGAAGCGCGAAAAGTCAGCTTAGCTGAAGTCGGTGTCTATGGAAGCTATGGTAAGATTATATATGTTTTTGCACGTATGCCTCTCTCCCCATTACTTTCTACCTCGCAAGAATAAAATGTTTATTATACACTACATTGACTATTAAGAAATCAATAATGTGTGTCTGTGACATAGCCATATAATTAGTTTAAAGAATAAGTGAAGTGAATATCTCAGTTTCCCCAAAAACATATAAACATTATTCACTTCGTAAGTAGTGCGCCAAGCACGAAGTATGTTGATTTTATATAAAAATTTGCAACTGTCTCTCTGTGTCTCTGGATCTGGATCGGGTCTGTGTCGGTGGCCGTGTTCGTGTCGGTGCCCGCCCTGCCGCCCGTCTATTTGTCCGTACGCCTCTCCCCGTCACTCTCTACCTCGCAAGAAAAAATATTTATTATACATTACATTAAACATTAAGAAAGCAATAATGTGTGTTTGTGATATAGCCATTTAAAAATCATCATATTGAGGCCATTTAGAAGTTTTCACTCAGAACTTGTCGACTATAATGGAAATCCTCACTATATGTTGCAGTGAAACCCGAGGCAGACATGACAACTAATCTCGCTCGTGGGAAGCCAACGTCACAGTCATCCACGTATAAAGAGGGTACTTCTACAAAGGCCGTAGACGGCAAGAAAACTAACACCATTCGAGAGAAGAGTTGCTCTCGTACTTCACCGGGCCGTGAAGGGTCTTGGTGGCAGGTTGACCTCGAATCCGTCTACGAGATCAGACAAGTGGTCATCATTAACGGAGGTCAGTTGAAAATGTGTATCTGGGAATATTATTATCAAATAAATATGGGTTGTGGATACCCCTAGATGCTCATTTGCACTTTGATTACTCCTGATTTGCTTTCGAGGTCGTCACTGAAGTGGCTATACATTACAAATTGGTATTGCATATCGTATATTAATACAATATACGATGTACAGTCGCTGAATGTCACAATGTTATACAACACGTTCAAAGGCCTTTACTTCAATAAATAGTGAGCAACTCCTGATATTATCTGCTACACCGATGAATGGTATATATAAACTAGGTTTTCCATATTTAATAGCAGAAATATAATTATGTATATGTGTACAACGGTATTCTTCTAATAGGGCACGTGCTTAACCACATCCTGATCGAAACACTTCGGAATAATGGCAGTACTGTTACGATGTGTAATGAGATCGATCCGCCCCTTAAGTCTAACGAGATGAGACGAATCTCCTGTCAACGAGACGCCGTCGGCAGTATTGTGAGGATCAGACAACAAGCTTCTGTCACTGGTGCATTGGCATTGTGCGAAGTGGAAGTGTACGGGACGTTCGGTAAGACTGCAACATACAGCTAGAACCTATTATTAGCAGCATGATTAAAAACATGGTTTTTGACAATAGCTTCACTATTGTTGGATTCACCAACGTGTCTCCACGTTTAATTGAAGCCTGTGTAGTATACACATTAATCAAGAACAGTTTGGCACTGGTTTTGTGATGTGTATTCGCTGTATCTCTGCTATCGCTATCCGTCACATTAGTTAGGATAATACAATAATAGCATTAAATGAAATGAATGCTAGCAAAACTAAAGTTAATACATGTACTGTCAAAATACCAAGACCACCAATAAGAGTCACCCCGAAACGGGATCCCGTGCTACTCGGTAAAGGGCAATATACTAATTGAACTTCAAGAACGGCCCAACTCCAATCTTTTCGATTTTCACTGTATCCATCAATTGTACATATTCAAAAATATATTAGAAAATATATCTTTCTGTAAAATGTTAAACAATGGAGTTAGGCCTCGTTTGACTTCACCAATTATATTTATTTTAGCCTGGTGGTATCATGTCATTTACTAGTACCCTAATATACTATTGCTTGCAATATGAAAAGGTATCCTGATGTGTATGTTTTACATGGAATTTCGAATTACCTGCTTTATATCCATGTCACGCGTTGTGGTAAATAAGCTTACAAAATAGTTCTTCAATGCGTAAGATAGGATATCTCATGACATTTATTGCCAATGGCATGATACTAATTTAAAGGTACTACTAATCCCCGCGCGTGTGTGCATTTGTGCATGCGTGTACGATTGTGTTTAGCGTTATTGAAAGTTCTGGGCATGTAAGACACCCTTTCATGCATTAAGCACACACATACATTCAGTATAAGATAAGCATAACAGTCAGTCAATGATGTGCATTTAGAATTTCCACGAAGAGATGCTAGTCACAACTTGGCTTTCAAGGGACCTACGAATCAGAGTTCATTGATCGATAAGTCGTCGCTAGTGGTAGATGGGCGTTCTTATACGGACGGGGCGCGTTGTACACGCACAAGCTCGGCGAAGAACAGTTGGTGGACAGTCTATTTGCCGGCCATATACGAGATCTTCGAGGTGGTCATAACAAGTCAGGGAGACGGAGACAGCGAAGGTATTATTTTAATGTATACAGGAAGGTATGTTATATATATGTATATATATGTATATATATATATATATATATATATATATATATATATATATATATATGTATATATATATATATATATATATATATATATATATATATATATATATATATATGTAAAGGTGGGCGTGCGTGGAAGCATGTGTATGTGCGTGAGTTGTCGCGTGTGTGGCATGTACTGGAAAAACAACAGTTAGATGTTTTAATTTGCACGACTTATTAGACTGCACCATTACATATTTTAACGAATTTGTGAGATTATACCTGGCATTTTACGTATAATTATATTTTAATCATGGGTGATGTTTAACATTAAGTGTATTTAACAGGGAAGAAGCTCCACGACTTCGTCATCCATGTACTAAGGAAGCATTACGATCTTCGATTTACTGTCTGCGCAATCGTGGGAACATCGTTCAAATTGGGGGAAACGAAACGAATCCGGTGTCATTCTAATGTACTTGGCAGTTCTGTCAAACTTCAATTAACTGGTGCTTCAAGTAGAGTCCTTATACTTTGTGAAGTGAAAGTTTATGGTATATACGGTGAGTAGTTTGTTTAATTGTTAATTGGCTACAGTGGCGTACACGATAATTTGTATACAGTGCTCCTGCTGTAACTTACTGCAATTACGAGTGACACATGTTGCATTTCATTATTATCAATATGTATCAGTGCTAATTGATGCGGTTTACTACTCATATTATTTTAATAGGTTTCTTATTCGTATATGTATATATATATATATATATATATATATATATATATATATATATATTTATATATATATATTTATTGGAACTTTTACATCTCTGATATATATATATATATATATATATATATATATATATATATATATATATATATATATATATTACATATATTACTATATATATAATATATATAATATATATAATATATGTATATATATATATATCAGAGATGTAACATGTTCCACAGAACTATATATATATATATATATTATCAGACCTGTAACAAGTATATTTATTTTGTACTTAAATGTAAATCTACAAAAAGCTAGTCAAGCAAAAGTAAAAGTATTTCTAGAAAAATGTACGTGAAGTACAAGTAAAATGTACAAACATGTACTTGAAGTACCTTTCTCCTGAAACTAGTTCCATTAAATGGGCGCCCCAGTCCACGCAGCCAACTGTTGTGAATAAAACAAAACATTCACGATATAACTTATTGTGTACACCAAACATATAAATTGTTTACTGATGTTTTGTTCTATACATGATAAATAGCGAAATATATTTAACACTGTGTATTAAATACATCATGCTTTATTAATAATATGCCTATAACAACCATCTTATTGATAAGTAAAACTAGTAGTAATTCACGTTATTTTTGGGATATTGTAACTTTCTTAATTTGTTGTCATCTCGGTTGATAGATGGACGTATGATGAATGTTATTATTTGTTACTTGATGAAAGAAGTTATTCGGTCTAGAAGGTTAGACGTAACTAACTACATGGCATCAATCGTATTTCACGGTGATCTATGATATAACTGGCGCTGGGTTTCCGAGACATTCCAGCGTTTACTTAAATCTATCAAGAGTTTGTTGGATTAAGGTCATTCAAAGAGTAAATAAGGAGCAAAGCATTTTTGTTTTGTGCCGACAACAATGATCAGTCGCATTTCCCTGTGCCAGTCCTGGCTTCACACATCGGCGTTTAGATAAGATCGACATACAAGTATGTGTGTGTGTGTGTGTGTGTGTGTGTGTGTGTGCGTGTGCGTGTGCGTGTGCGTGTGCGTGTGCGTGTGCGTGTGCGTGTGCGTGTGTGAGTATCTCAGTGTGCGTGTGTGTATAATGCATATTGTTGTAATTATAGTAAGAGAAGAAGTGGATATGACGACGAACCTGGCACAAGGAAAGCCGACGGAACAGTCGAGTTCAATAGATGCAATGCATGATTCTTCGAAAGCGGTGGATATCCAAACGAATAGCAACTCGCACGCCTGCAGCGTCACTCGCGCGGCGGGTGACAACTGGTGGCTGGTTAACTTGGAAGCAGTCTATGACATTCAAGTGGTTAGGTTAACTAGTGCGAAATGCTGCAGTAAGTTGACACATTAGGGATGACACTCTTTATGAAAGTACAAATGGATATGTGATATGTTCGTGGGTTTTTTTTTTAATTTAGAGCATAAGCATAACCGACAATTTCACAAGTGAGTGTTTATCACGAACTGGTTTTTTAAACCAAATACCATATATCCAGTAACAAAATGAATGGAACAGAACCCTGGTATGAGCTTGCATGCGTGCATCTAGTTGGCGGCTTTCCGGGGAGGTCCAGTTATATATTTAACACACAAACACACACACACACACACACACACACACACACACACACACACACACACACACACACACACACACACACACACACACACACACACAATAAACTATGGCCGAACAATCATGACTATTTGTTTAGCTGTTCCAAGAGGGTGCCTCTTCCAGACACCAGCAATGAAATGTTGGTAATTATTGCTGATTAGTGGAGACAAATTGAAATATAGTGTATTGTCTTACGCAACACATATAGTTGTTATATGTATTTGTTCTTATTGTGGGATGGACAACATTAATATTTCGTATATTCGTTTGTCGAACTTGCATATTTGACTGAGACCATAACGCTATGCCTTGTGGTATTAAACAGAGGGTTCGTTTGCGACGTTGGTGATCGAAGCCTTCGAACCGAATGCACCGAGCGTATGCGCGGTGGTGGAGAATCCCTGGCTAAAACGGACGCCAACATACTTTTGTACACCGAACACGATTGGCAGCAAAGTTAGACTCAAACAGAAAGGCCAGATATATGTATGCGAAGTTGAGGTATTCGGACATTGCCGTAAGTTTCCGTCGTTTGCTGGGTATGTCTATCAACAACAACATAATTGTTAATGAGTGTGTAATCATCTGAATAATTACTGTCTAATTACATCAATTTATCAGTCAGAATTTAGTTAATAAAAAACTATAAAAAACATCTAACAGGTCACATTAGCAAACATTAAATTGTGAAGTATGTTTCTGATGTGACCTGTACTAAGACATCGTGCAACCTTTCAGTTGAAGATAGGGGATGGACGAAAACCGACGTTGATCGAACCCGTAATCTGGCTCTAGAAAAGCCGACAAACCAGTCGAGTGTATCTGATCCAAAGCATGCATCTTCGAAAGCGGTTGACGGTAACGTGTATTCAGATGGTGAAGAACACAGCTGTGCTGTCACTAACGGCACTACTGGGGGCAGCTGGTGGGAGGTGAATCTGGAGGCTGTGTATCAAATCCGGGAGGTGGTGATAACCAGCCGTGGCGACTGCTGTCGTAAGTTCCGCATCCGTTCTTCATAACCCTACTCTAATCATGTAGTAGGTTTTCATATATTGTACACTTTTAAGATATCAATAGTTGATTAAAGCTTGACAGTTAGTCTAGCCGGAAGAAGGGGATACCATGCACCCCCGGAAATATACTTATAACCGGCGTTTCTAGGTCGGGAAATATAAAATAATAAACTTATAAAACAACTAGCTATGTTAACAAGTCGAAAGAATGTACCATGTGTAATTCTTATGTAAATTGGTGCCGCTACTACTGAAACTTTTCTTGTTCACTATATCAGCAAATACTGCAGATAACGGAATAAGTAAGGTATAATTGTTTCGTACGCATTTGTTTTGATCTAGAGACATTGATTAAACATTACATTTTATTTCCGGGAGATGCACCGTACTGGTTAAATATACTTTTATTCAATACTGACCAGTAACGACTGCGAATCTTTGTAATCAGTGTTATTGCCACTAATATATGTATTACCGCCATCACAGCGAAACGACTTCATGACTTTGCGATAGAGGCTTGGGCCCTGAGCGGCCAGTCCTTATGTTCATTTGTGGAAACAGCCTTTGGACAGGGTGAAACGAGGCGTATCACTTGTCGGCCGGGGACGGTGGGAGGAAGAATCAAGATCGTTCTCCGTTCAAACGAACCGCTTCAGCTGTGCGAAGTACAAGTATTTGGGGCGCGTAGTAAGTTACAGTTCATTAATGGGAATAACACCTAATGTTTGAATTCGTATTATAATACATCCTTTTATATATATTTCCATACCTACCAAGCAAACAAATCAAACAAACATAAACGAATTAGAAATTCCACATTTTATGCGATTGCAGTGGACTTTTTTGAATATGTATATTTTCCCCACGCTTTCTGCTTGCCCAGTTGTGACGGCAGAGTGGACAAATATTGGCACCAGGCGCACTGTTTCTTTGCATTCAGAGCATGTTTAGAAGGATAACTTTTGTGTCGAAACGAGCGTAAAAATGAACTATTGTGCGATATTCCGATGTACTACAAACACTGGTCACCACAGAGAACATACATTTATCTTAATAAATTGTTGTTGAAAAATTGACCCCAGATGTTTCGCGGAAGCCTGTCTGAGTTTAAGATCGCCGCCGACTTCGGCTCGTTTTCAAAGTAATTGTATCGATTGCTGCCGCCGTGATATGATCAACATCAGGACACATACATTACAAACCGATAGTATGCATTTAACGTCAGAAATAAACGCTGTGTAAACCATAAGTAACCATTAGTATGCCGATGTGTGAAGGAAGAGTTGTATATTTAGCATAGCTCTTTAAATCCGGGAATAGAATCCCAATTTTTACCGTGGCTCCGTCCTTCGCTAGGAGTGTTCGCTTTTACAATCGGAAAGACACCGGTTCGAACCACACAAGAAACCATTGTTTTTTGGTCACTTTTTTGTTTGACTTTTCCCAAAATAATAATTATAACTCGAATCATAGAGCAGTTGTATTTGTTTAATTTTTGTGGTAATTATTTATACGCCATGAAAAAGAATGAAAATATGTTAGTTGTATATAACGACGATATATATTTCTAAATTTCATTTATCAAGTCCGCGATTCAAAACAAATCTCAATTTGTTTTCACGTGTAGTAACAATAATTTAAATTTAGAAATATACATCATCGTTATAATTATACAGTTACCATATTTGAATTTTTACGTTGCGAATAAATAATTACTACAACAATAAAAACACAAGCAGTACATCATTCATTGGTGTATTATGATTCGGTTTATAATTAGTATTTAGTGAAATCATAAACAAAAGTGTTATAAAACACTAATGGTTTCGTGTTAGGTTCGAACCGGTGTCCTCCCGAAGCAAACGCACTTAACGAACGCGTTCAGTGTCAGAAAACGAACTCGAAGCTAAGTCAGGCCTCCGCGATACCTCTCGCTTTAAATTTGTACCAACATTTGATTCACGTGGAGCCGTAAGATGAATATTTGTTCCCTGAGATCACTAGTGTTTGTATTACATCGGAATATCGCACACTAATTTTTTATGACGCTCATTTCGACCCAAAAACTATCATTATAAACATGCTCTGAATACGTAGAAAGGGTCCGCCTGAAGTCAGTATGTGTCTTCTTTGACGCCACGATACAACGTGAGTACCTTACTAATTAACTTTCAGCTTTCCGCGGGAGTCGCTATGCTGACAGGTTTTAAACCGAATTTATATTATAAATATATTTTCTATTTATGTTTTAATGTTTTCAAATATTATGGAACACGCATTTGAGGTAAAGCCTTGTTTCTATTCCCTTTGATATACTACCTATGGTGTAAATACAACTATATAACAATGGTAATGGTTAATTTTACATGACAGTGATTGCATGAAGTCATAATTGTTAAATTGAAATTATTTATGTTTCCTAAAGCGTATAAAAAGACCGATGGCATACGTAACCTAGCTCGATTTAAGCCGACAAAGCTAGCGAGTACCCCTGATAAGGAGTTCAAGCCACATAAGGCGGTGAATGGCTTGTCGCAGTCTATGTATAAAAGAGGCGGCTGTGCCGCAACTAAGGGTCACTTGAACGGCAACTGGTGGAAGGTTGATTTAGAAGCTGTGTACGACGTCTGGGAGGTGGTAGTGACGAACGCCGGACACTGCTGTGGTATGTTGGACTCTTGGCTAAATAATTGCATTGTGTTTGTGCGTGTGTGTGTGCGTGCGTGCGTGCGTGCGTGTGTGAACGAGCGAGCGTTGTGCATTTGTGTGTTGTGTATATATGGTGAGCCGAGCGTACGCATGGTTGTGTGTGTGTGTGTGTGTGTGTGTGTGGTGTGGTGTGCGTGTGCGTGTGCGTGGCGTGTGCGTGTGCGTGTGCGTGTGTGTGTGCGTGTGTGTGTGTGTGTGTGTGTGTGTGTGTGCGTGTGTGTGTGTACACAACCGTTGTATGCATCATTAATATTGTATGTGTGCTTAGGTAACATAGTTTAAGATTATAACGCCAAAATACAAAAACAACCCGTACAAATAAAAAAAACACCGACGCTAGGCACATCGTTTAGGAGGCAATATAAAACTACCTACTGAGTTCAAGATGCAGACAACAAAAGCTCGCCATGGTGGTAGAATAACGAAGCACGTTTCCAAAGCCTCGCCATAAATGAAACGAATACATTGTAAATAGGTTTAGCGCAATTCTTGAAAGTATGTACTGTAAATAAGGTAAACACTGTCATGTTCGTTCTTGTTAAGCTCGCTGATTGTTGAAAACGTCTTTTTCAGCCGAACGTTTACGTGACTTTGTGATAGAGGCTATTGTCCCCCCAACAGTATCTCGGATATGTGCACACGTCAGACCCTCATTGGGATTGGGAGAGACTAAACGTATCCCATGTGAACCAGGGACAAGAGGCCAGGAGATAAAAATTACAGTGAACCATAAAGAACACGTTTTCTTGTGCGAAGTTCAGGTATTCGGAGAGCGTGGTAAGTTGATCTTGAATAAACACAGAGAGTAAGATAAAAACACATTGATAATAGGTGCTGTAGACTGCGGAAGAGCGGAAGGAAATAAAACACATGGTGTATGCCAGGATTCCTCCACTTTGGGTAAAGTAATCCTGTTTGAATTATGACTGATTTCTTTGTCGATGGAAGGGCTGGGAAGGGAATTCTACACAGGCATATATATATATATATATATATATATATATATATATATATATATATATA
>JAODUO010000599.1:47500-265000 GCA_025642075.2 Ridgeia piscesae
TGTCAAGAAAACCTTAGTTTATTGAAACATTATTCTATAAATGAAAGCGGTATGTAAGTACTCATCATTGTCGTAATTGCGTTTTCCAGGAAATCACCTGACTTACCCTGCATTTAATTGTGTTCATTTGATGTTAGGACTTTATTACTGTGTAACCAAACACATACATTACGAAATAATGTCATGCAATGTGAGTGTCTAATTATGCATACAAGCATGTTCATTTCGAAAAGCCACATTATCTAACATTCATTCACACCTGTTCGGAGAATGTTTATCGTATCATCCCACATGTCCAACCGTCTGTGTTTGGTGTATTTAATGTTTATATTTGTGTTTTGCAGCGGCTGCTTCAAAGAGATTGTCTGAAACCAGAGGTATGCAATTAACGTAGTAGCATGCGTACATACAATCATCTAAGACATGTGATACGCAACTTAAATGGACGCGAACAGACAATACTAATAATAACACATCATCCATTTTACTTCACAGTAATTTATATATTTGTGCCACTTGTTATATTTCAGAGAAGTACCCGTTATATCTGTCGACTAATTTAGCTCGCGGGAAACAAACGGAACAGTTTGGAAAGTCTGCTTGGAATCCAAACAACGCGGTGAATGGCGACTACACGGGTACGCTGCAGGGAACCCGCTGCACACAAACCTCGAATACCAGCGGTAGTTGGTGGCAAGTTGACCTGGAAGCCGTGTATGACATCAAGATGGTGGTGATAATGAATCGGCGAGACTGCTGCGGTAAGTTGAACTAAAGGTTGGAATTGATAAACATGACTGCTCTGTATTTTTTCTGTCAAGTGGACTACATTCGCCTGTCACGATAATACATCTGTGTGTGTGTGTGTATGTAGTTGTGTATAGTTGAATGTATGTGTGTATACATGCATGTGTGACTGAGTGCGTGTGTGTATGTGCGTGCGTGCGTGCGTGCGTGCGTGCGTGCGTGCGACAGTATATAGTGATATGCAGTAATTTTATATATATATATATATATATATATATATATATATATATATATATATATATATATATATATATATATATATATATATATACAAATATAGTCGTAAATAATAAAATGTAGTTCTGAAGTTACACAAAATTATACATTTGTTGAAAATAAATATGAAAATTCCGTCCATAGGCACGACTGAAACAAAATTACACATGTTTTACTAGATACGTATACAAATACATCGGACAGTTAACGACCATGTTAATGTGACAAGGAAACAGTTGGGATATGTATATGTTGTTCCATAATTGTTGTAGGTGGATATTTGGTTGATTTTGTCATCGAGGTTTTGTTATCAACTAATTCACCAGCGTCAGTATGTGAGGAGATAAAGACTGCGTTTAAAACGAACGAGTCGAGACACATTGGGTGTCGCCTTGGCTCCGTGGGTCGTTTTGTCAGGATACGAATGACTGGAACAAAGCGCAGGGAACTTACCTTGTGTGAAGTGGAAGTATATGGAGGTATGCATATAACACATTATGGTGTCAGTGCATAAATAGTAACCAATACAATAAGTGGCCAATAGGGTTTTATGCATGTAGGTAGTACAAATCGGTATGTTGTTTATGTGTATGTTGTGCTTTCAATTTATAGATCACAATTGATATAAAATGCGACATGTATAATGTATTGTTGTTCAGGCGACATTTACAGTAGATATACTCCTTGCTACGGTAACCTAATAACGCTGTACTGGTTATGTCCTCCTTCATTCAGTCACTCACTCAACCACGTTCTCTCGCCTCTCTCATCTCACCTCTCTTCTTTCTCCTCTCCTCTCCTCTCCTCTCCTCTCCTCTCCTCTCCTCTCCTCTCCTCTCCTCTCCTCTCCTCTCTCTCCTCTCCTCTCCTCTCCTCTCCTCTCCTCTCCTCTCCTCTCCTCTCCTCTCCTCTCCTCTCCTCTCATGTCTCTGCTCTCTCCCCTATCCCCTCTCCTATCGCTTCTGTCCTCTCTGCGTTCTCTCATCGCTCCTGTCTCGCTCGCCTTCTCACGCACGCACGCACGCACGCACGCACGCACGCACACACACACACACACACACGAACCCGCACGCACGCACACACGGTTACATTTGTGTTCACTCGCAGAGGCTATTACCAGCAACATTGAACGTGACATGAAACTGAACATTGCGCGATGGAAGCAAGCATCGCAATCGTCTACAATTACTACAAGTAATTCAGAGTACGGAGCGATGAAGGCGGTCGATATGAACATGAACACCTGCAGTTCAACACGTGCTACATATGGTGCATGGTGGCAGGTTGACCTGAAATATACCTACGAGATCGGGGGTGTCGTTATAATTACTCCGAACCGCGGTGA
The DNA here is from genome assembly GCA_025642075.2 of Ridgeia piscesae. Taxonomy (NCBI): domain Eukaryota; kingdom Metazoa; phylum Annelida; class Polychaeta; order Sabellida; family Siboglinidae; genus Ridgeia; species Ridgeia piscesae. The sequence goes on from JAODUO010000599.1 coordinate 49,869, forward strand.
GTTAAACTTAAAATCATTACAGCGAAACGTTGTTATGTCGTTTACTAAACTCAAAATCCGTTTTCAGTAAGAACAGCAACAAACATCTATTACATCTCAGAACACAATGTGTTTCTGGGCTTTTTTAAGGAAGTTTGTTGTAACCGGCTACTAAATTGGTTACATAAACTTGTACATTGTGTTAGTATCGCAATGTATACTTTTAAGGCAAGTTTGGCAGCTCAAATGACGTTTTTCGAAAAAAATATCAAAAACGTGTTTTTGCCGTTTTCTAATAGTTTTGTATGTCTTCTATCAATAAACTTCACTTATATAACAAATACATACCTCTAAGTGTCCTTTTTGCTTTATTTTTTAAGACGCAGGATGTATTGGAAAATACGCGATGTTCAGACCTTAGTAACGCCACGGTACATTCACCGTTCGCCATGTTGTTTGGTACGAATAGAACCGCCAATATGTCCTCTAACTGCTTGCGTAGACGGCATCCCCGCCCTTTGACCTGTATTTACGGCAAATCCTAATAAATGCCAGCTCAATTCGACCGACTATCTCCTTATTTGGCGTTCGCCCTTGTGACACGTCAGCATCGGCGAGTTCCGCTATGTGCGTGACCTGCGGTGACCTGGATAATTCCATATAAGGCGTGGCGCGTATCCCACAATTCACCATGTTGCCATTTCCGAATATAAACAAGATGGCGTCTAACTAGAGTTTCGACGACATTTGTGTGGATCATGTCAAACGTTATCAATTTGTCGCAAGGCGTGAATTTAGTCAGAGAAAGAAATGGAAAGTGGGGGATCCGTGTGCGAAACGGGATTTTTCGGCGGCAAAACGGCGTGTTTCGATGGAAAAGCAGCCGTACGTAATCACCGTAGACGACAGCTTGGCGTCGGCGGCGACGATGCCAACGGCGGCTGCGGTGCCCGAGGGCGGCGGGGAAGACGGATATCGAACGGAGATTATTGCCCGTAGCAGGCAGCCGTACATAGGAGTGTACGTAATCGGCGACAGCTTAGCGCCGACAGCCGGAGGTCGAACGGGAAGTCGGGGATCGTAGGTGGCGTTTGCAGCATGGCCAAACTCTGTGACAACTTGGGTGTTGTTTTTACTTATTGGAATGGATCAGAGTATTTTGCAGAATTGTAAGTTGCAGTTGGTGATAAATTTGGCTGGTATGTTTTCAGTCGGTGTATATAATATCTTTGGGTTTATCGTTTGGAGTAAACAAATTAGAAAATTCAGCATCATGACTATGTTTATGCAGTTGTTAGTGCTATTGACTGTGTTCCTGTTTGGTAATGTTTTAACTGTTCCTGAAACTATAACAAACATAGTTAAGACTGTTATTAGTTTATGGTAACTGGCTGGCGTCATATTGTGTTTACGTGGATGCATACGGACTACAAAATCTAGCGATACTTAGGTTAAATAACCATCTGAACAGGAGTCTTTACATGATAACCTATCTGTATTGCATTCAGTGTGAATATTTTATTTAGGTATCATGATACAACCTATTTAGTGTGTATTCTAAGTGAAAACTGGCTAAAATAGTGCATCGGCTATGATTTCTTGCATTACAAATTATGGGGGTAGGGGTAAACAATAACATAATTATGTCACTAATGATTAACAATTACTGTTACAAACATATAGGTGTTATGTATAAATGGTAAGGCTATAATGTGGATGCTTATTTGTAAGATCTGATATTTGCAACATATTAAAATGTCTCAGTTCATACTTTAAGTACCGTTTTCTCAGTTATCACTTTTATCAGGTAAAAGTGAATATAACTCAAAAACTAACCAAGTAATGCATACCAACTTTACATATAGCAATAGTACCATAAATATCTACATTCCTGTGCATTGAAATTATGACCAGTCATGTGAGGCACATAATAGGGGGGTTTGGATATGAAAAGTGAGGATACAAATAAAATACTTATAAAAAATCGTTTAAAAATATCTAAGTAACATAGACAACTGGCCATGCACAGAATGTTAGAATGGTACATTACCTACATAGAAACACTTGAATAATATAAATCACAATAGGGGTTTCAGTGTTCTATTCATTTAAACGTTTGCTATTTTTTGAATTTGTGTTCGATTATTACCCCCTCCCGCGCCAAAATATTTGAAAACAAAAACATTTAGATACCATCTTCTTAGTTTCAATGTAGTGACTCCCTAAAACAAGTTTTTGAGAGATTTATAAGTGTTTTCCAAAAAAGTGTTGTGTCCCGTAACTCCTTAATCTGCTGATCAGTTGTAGTACACTGTTGTTAAGTGATTTTTACATTCGTAACCTATTTTTAGTTTTACATGTAAGCACCCCTGAATTTACTTTGTAAATATATGTGGTGTTGAAATGTGTTGCGTTTCGTAGATACACCAGTCAATGGATTTCAGTGAAATAAGCTAATATAATATAAAATAATTCCTTATGATGATAAACAGTATCCTTCCTACCAAGCAGAAATATACTTAGTAAAATTGACCGGACTTTAGCTCTGTTTCAGTTGTTGTTTCAACACGTCAACTCTTAATATAGAACATGCAGATAATATGCATAACTAATGATGAATAGAACTATTACATAAATTAAAGCCGATGAAGTACTTTTGCCGAACCGAACATGTTTGCACATGTTGACAGTCATATATATTGGAACAATGAAGAACCATTCTCATTATTCATCCTGTGGATAGCCACACATGGCATTAACAGTTCGGAGGGAAACAGAAACAAAAAACAACAGGTTGATATATGAAAATTTTGACAGACATCTTAGCCTGAATGACCAGCCGACCCCCATAAAAACAGTTCAGGCATTGCAGTCATGCTCCTGTCTCATGCCGGCCAATGAAGAAGATTATGACAGTCATAAGATTCCGATGATACCAGTGCAACATTATATGTACTACTAGAATTGCTTGAAATCACCAGTTTCATGTGATGTGTTCCATAAATACATGAACACCAATTACACTGCTTGTCAAAATGATATTTTACAGAACACAATCTCGCTCGTAACAAACCAACTAAGCAATCGACCACAGATGGAATGTATATTTCCTCGAAAGCAGTGGATGGCCGTATTGGGAACTTGTTGGTCTATGGCACTTGCAGTCGTACCAAGTGGCAACGTCCTGCTAAGTGGACAGTTGAATTGCCAGGCGTGTACCATGTCAAAGAGGTGGTCGTAACTGGCAGAGCAGATTGTTGCTGTAAGTTCCAAATTTTGCCTACTGTTTGGAAAAAGGCTAAGGCATGCCTCCTGCATGTTCAAAGTTCCTCTTTTGATAAAGGGGTAGTAAATTTAAAGTTTTACTAACAAAAACGTTTATCACTTACACGCAAATATATATATATATATATATATATATATATATATATATATATATATATATATATATATATATATATATATATAGGTTAAACGTCGCGTACGGGAGACCAGTTATGCATATAGCACCGCGTACGGGAGATCGCTTTTTTAAGGAGACCGGAACCGATCTCCTTAAAGTTTTGATGTGTGATTGCATAACTAATGCATTTTATTTAATGATTATCCTGGTTAGTGGAGATAGTTTAGATGATATAAGGAATTAACTTTAAGCATATATATATATATACTATATATATATATATATATATATATATATATATATATATATATATATAGGTATATATATATGATATTATACAATATATAAATACTGGATTGTTCGGTACATGACAGCGCTACGGTTCGTGCAAACCACTGTGGGATTAAGAACATGCACTACTGTGTTGGTTGAACGCTAATGCATACGTTATTGATATAAATGTATGTTGTTGTATTACGACAGGGAGGGAACTTAATTACTTCAGCATCTACGCAATCTGGCCTCGTCAGGATTTCATGTCGGATTGTCAGCATGTTCCTCTATCCTTTCTAAAACATGAGAGGAGACGCATCCGTTGTAAAAATCACGCTGTTGGCAGTCAAGTATTATTACAACGATCATCGCACAGAGAATCGTTATCATTGTGCGAAGTGGAAGTGTACGGTGCTCTAGGTAAGACATGCGGACATTGATTTATTAATTCGCTACCATTGGAACATTGCAAGTTTATCTCATGCCAGATGCAACGACCCTCTTACCTTATGTTTTTATTCATGCATTCCTTCCATCAATAGCTTTCAATTTACTAACTGGTGAAATCTATATAAATGAATAATACGGCAATTATTTGGAGTTACTAATGTTCACGTTGTTACCAACCATTTCCTACATACCGTCAGTTTGTAGTTACAGCAAATGTGTTATCTCGTGGTTGAGTTTTTGTTGAATATGGTGTACTGATGCTTTTGGTTTATTACGCCACGAATTGAGTTTTGTTCGATTTGGGAGTAAAGCGTCACGGGTTAATTAATACGGTACCTTAATTGCTATGAAGCACAGCACAACAGAAGGTCCGTTAATATCAATAACTGGCCTGTTGAACGCTTATTATTAAACATAGCGACACTGCCTGCTCCTATCTGAATCAGTTCCGATCAAAGCAAGCTATTCTTGCAATCAAATTGTAGCAAGACGGATTTTAACAGGGGGCATTTTATGTGTTTGTGTGCCTAGTTACTTTAGCAATGCTAACTTTGTCAATGCTGGAAACTACTGATAACGAGCACGTCCTTCTGCCCTTGTCCAGAAGGCTTAGAACCATCACATCCAAAACAAATAGAAAGCGTGGGTCATTCATTCCAATGTCTGTACGACATTTCAACGAGAAGCACCTCTGACGTTTCAGTGAGAGACACGTAATTCATAATGTGTGTATGTTGTATTTTGTTTGTTTTATTTTATTTGTGAAAGGACGACCACCATTATAACGATAATTACAATTATATTATAAATTAGTTTTTTTTATTGTCAGGATACCCTTTCAATAACGAATTTATCTGTATTTGTTATAATTTTTACTTCTGTATTTTTACGCACGCTGCAAACGAATGTCTGGGACAATAAAGTGTTATTGTATTCTATTGTATTGCATAGCATTGTATTATATTGTACTCAGCAATACTAACTTATTCAATGCTGAAAACTCTTGATAACTCGGAATTCTAATGATGCCAACATTTGTAACAAACCATAACGTACACGTGAACATGTGTTTGTTCATTGTTGTTGTTGCTGTTGTTGTTGTTTACTTTAAGATATGGAGAAAAACGGAAAATTAGTGCCAGGTCAAAGTTGTGTTATTGAAATCGGAGGTTCTAACGCTATTGGAATTTTAAAACACTGCCTAATCTCATATTGACCAACCTATTGTCTAATAGGTTTTCTAATAGGTTAGGTGTTATACATTTAATTACCATATTGATAGGTTTCGGGAAGAATGTGTTAATAATTTATTAAATGCTGAACACATTAGGATACACAACGCAACTCATAAGGAAGCACTGTTTACGTCCACCAACAATCAATATATTATGCATTCCTGTTTTTCCATGACTTTAGTCTAGTTACATAATGTAATTAGTTTTATCATGGAGTTGACACGGCTGGTGGAGGTAACACTAAACAGTAATGGAAAGTGAGTAAAAACAACCAGAAATCGAGTATCAGGAAAACCAGATTCACCTCTGACCAGAGGAACAGAAGAAAGGAACAATTTCACGGCGCTGCGTTTAAGGCATGTCAATGTCAAATGTATATGATCGAAAAGTGCATCCATCTTAGTAATGCATAAGCATGGGTAGTACGCGTTTAGCTGCGCAAGCTGCCATGCCATTGGTTCAATTTTGACCGACAATACGTGACATTTCTGTTACCGAGAAATTTCAACTGTCTCACATAGACGTTGACGACATAATTCCAAATTACCTGCCCCGCTAGCATTATCCTAGCATGAGCAATGACACTGTACATATGACTTGTCTTTCTGTGTAAATGACTTTCCTACTGTTTAGAGCAACACTGAATAGCATCAGTAAATATACTGGTCTAGCTTGTTTCTTACTTATTTAATTATTTAATGCTACCGAAACCTGCCTGGATCGCAGGCCGCTGCATTGACAAATGTCGCCAATCTTCGCGATAGTCCTAGTAATTATGTTTTCGTCCTAGTTCATTCAGCAATATTGGCCGCCTCTCTCGTTTGACTTTCCTGTTTTCTCTTCCCGGGCACTGGTTTTGCAATAGGTTTGTTTTGAGAGCCAATTAAACATAGTATACAGCCATGCCATACTATCCCAGCTTTTTTCATTGTAGTCAGTTAACAGTCGTGCTGTGTGATGAGTTTTCTTATTTTACCACTGCTTGTTTGTACCGAGCGTTAATCGAGTATGACTACCACCAATAAATATAATGATACCTTTTCTTACCGAGTGAATATGTTAATCAGTATCTCTTTTCAAATAAATAGTATCCACACAATTGATTATACAATGCTATTTTACAATTGTATTTAGTTAATTGTTTTCCGAAATTAGGGGTTAATATTCCCCGGCATTCAAAATTAAAAATATTAAGGTATCCTAATGCATAAGCTAGCTTGCCTTTAAACGCTATTTTAGCGATTAAGTTACTTGTTAGTTATGCAACATTACGTATACATAAAAGTTCACTAGTAATGTGCCAAATATGAAACATGTTTCCTATGTACTCTTGTATATGACCTTGGCCACAATATAACAAATATGTTGATGACATGGATTTTGTGAGAATAAGACAAGTAAACAAACATGTCAGAGATGTTTTTATTTTAATCGAAACAAGCAACACAGTCGATATGTTATCATCTGGGTGTACCATTAATGGACTGTGTTCCATTTCATTGTAGTGAAGCCTGTAGGTGTGAATGTTAATGTGGCTCTCGGAAAACCAACGAGACAATCATCTACGTATCGATCATATACCCCTTCTAAAGCTGTCGACGGCAATAAAGCAAACGACGTACGAAAGAACGGTTGTACGCAGACGTCTCCGAAGGCACCAAACTCGCAATATTGGATGGTTGACCTGAAGTCTGTCTACCTCGTCACTGAAATAGTCATTACTAGCCGAAGAGACGGTTAGTTCAAATGTGTAACTCAAGAAGATATTTGGTTAAAACACAATATTGGGATGAATGTACTCTGTTCCCTTCGTCCCAATTAGCAATCGTTTTATGTTGTTTCATCATTGTAGTGCGCATTCGTGACATAAACCAAGAAGAGATAGGTTTATTATATTGACAATAAAATCAGCAGTATAACACAATATCATATTTTCGTACAAGAGTAGAACATCTTATTGAATAATAATTGTTTGAAACTATATAATCTATAAGTGCATTCCAATTAAAGTCAGATGATACAGTTACACCGATAACCTTTGCTTGAGAGACTCTTTCAATATAATTCCAATTTATATAAATATATGGCATAGAACCTACAAATGTCTTAACGGAAACATATCACCATTTATTTGCATATTTCAAATACAGTGCTGTCGTTAACATATTCATAAATAGGACGACATGTTTTCAAATCGTTGATATAAACTAATAGTAGGGGGGGGTGTTATTTTGCAAATTTCGGTTTTTTAATGGAATATCCCCATGAAAATAGTGTTTGTTCGGTCATCTGATCCTAAACCCCCTGTACATACCCTCTGAAGGTCATGCCCTTAAAATGTCGAAAATGGTTTAATAGTGTACTATTGCTCTCATTCAGTAGAGTTTTAGGGTGTGTTTCACATTAAAAGTATTATCTAAGCAATCTATTAATTATTTCTAACGTACACATGAATTCTCTTTCAGAAACAACTTTCAGTTTGTCAATATTATGGTTTTATAACCTCTTTTTTTAACCGAAACTGAGGAAATGTTAAGTGATTTTTTATGTGGGTGATAAATGTCACACACAAATTATGCTGATATTCTTGATATTGTAATTGCCCCAGATTATGAAACAACACGACTAGCCAGACATCATTAATTTGGGCACTCTGTCTGAATCCAGCAATCTCAGACAAGGACGGAATAACGTGGAAGCTCTGGCATTAAACAAGATTATCAAGGATATCATGAACTCTAAGTGTGATGAACAGAAACATCGAACAGAACAGACGAATCAAAGAAGCAAGAATCCAGAAACAATTCACTGAGGCAGCAAGTGGTGTTAAGTTTAAATATATCTTTGAGAACACTTACTTTGTAATAACAGATCAGACAGAATACAATTTCAATGTTTATGGTTCAAGCATGCGTTCAATCAGGACATATGTGTTGCCATAGCCATGGTACCAGAATCCTTTGACCCCAAGTGCTGAAGCTTCTGAAGATTGTATGCCCGAATTGGCTGTTGGCTTTCAGTAGAAAAAGGGGCACATATTTAGTCTTTGGAACTATGAGGAGTCTGCGGTGTATTAAGGTTCCCATATGGACACACATAAGCTAGAGAAGACACCCATCAACAATTTGGGTACTGAGCGGAGTGTTGGCTTCGTAAACTAAGAATTCTAGACAATAAACCAAGCAGCTTGCCATAGCATCTTTAGTGGAATTTCAATTCAAGGCAGCATATCTGATTGACCGACAAGAGGCATGGTATTTCTGGCTGGTTGGATGTCTGTGTGATAATAAAATGGGACAGGATATCAACAAGTATGCTGATATGGAATACAAGACAGCAAGAACTTAAGAAACAACGCCTGTATGATCAGGTAAATTGCTAATGTAGCCATAAATAAGGGGAGAATTAAAAACTTGGACACACAACAATTGGAGGCCCACTCACATCAGCTGATGCACTTGATGAGTGCCATGATATATTGCAGCAACATATATAGATGAGGGAAACTAAGTGTATCATGTCTCTACATAGGGTTCGTTATGCTCATGACACATAACAATGTGACTCTGCATGCAGCAGTTATACTGGATTAATTTAGCCAGACCATTGATGTCAGCTACTATTCATATCTATACAGTGTCATGACCCGATAGTAACTATTGTTAGTAATGACTCTCACTTTATACAGTATTAACATAAATTAAGGAAGCAATCTATCACTAATATTTCTATATGTCATGTTTATTTTATACAACTACATGTCTGCCCCTGATTATAAATACTTGAAATGTGTTGTGCTCATTTTCTAAGTTATTATAATAATTTTGAGACAATATTTCAGGCAAAATACCTTCTAAAGGGGCCTTAGTTTCAAGGGGTATGTACATGGAGGTTACCGTCGACCAGATGACGAACGACGGTTATTTCCCCACTCGATAAGACCACCTCCATCTTTTGGAAGGGGTATCTAAATCTATTCGCTCTAACACCACCCCCTACTAATAGTAATACGTGTTTTGGCCTTGATAAAGTCCCCTGGAAACGCCCCCATTGGGATACCCTGGCTTTGACATAGTGTCGCCGATTTTTACGCTATGCTTTGCTGTAATCGAGAAAAAGCACTCTTACAAAATTGCCCGTTACATCGATGCTTTCATGCCATTTGTGGAGCATTTCAACAAGAGCATCTATGGTACAAGTCACTGCAATTCCTCCGTACTGCTTATCATCCAACGTTTTGTAGAATGCTACTCACAATTATTTTAATATGCTCGTAATTTGAATGTTATAAGTATACATTTGCATTTGCCCACATGTCCGGGTTGAGACGCGAACCTTTAAAATTGAAAACAAACTATCATGTTAGAGCATTTTTAGAACAAGTCTTATAGTACCTATACTGGGCAAGTAACTAGCAAACAGTGACCAATGAGAGCTCAGCGCCAGAGTGAATTTCACCAACAACAACCAATAGCACCAGATTGCGCGACAATGATAGTATTAAATATGATAATTTTATAGTCCATGGATGGCCCCAGAGCCAATCATGATCTCCACTCTGATTTGTGGCAAAACGGAAGTAATCAGAGACTCAACCGCGGATGCAGACCGCATATCGCTGTTTTAGATGTCGGTGTCTGTACTTCCTTCAATGCGAAACGCCCAAGTACCTGCTAATACTGTCTGTGCGACCATTAATCCAGTGGGAACACTGATTTATATTAACACATATTTCATTATAAACAAGTTCGTTCTTTTCTGGAAAGCAGCCATTGTCAATATTCAATTAGATTTAACAAGATTTAACAAGATTGCCACCTAGAGATTCAACTCTAGATGGCAGGTGGACTAGGAAGCCATTTGGCTTATCGAGAGTCCAACCTATCTATCTAAGTATACCCCGCCCTTCTTAGGTATAGGTCGATTTTATTTTTAAATATATTAACACTGCTAGCACCTACACAATCAGCTGATAATCTGTTCCATTCGTTTATTGTTCTTTGTGAAAATGAAAATTTTCTAATATCTAGTCTACACTGCTTCTTTGCTAATGTAACTCCATGTCCTCTAGTCCTTCTCTCTTCCTTGATTGTGAAAAAAATATTTCTGTCAATATTTTCATATCCATTCAATATTTTAAACACCTCAATCTGATCTCCTCTCAATCTTCTGGTTTCTAGTGTTGTTAAGCCACATTCTTTTAGACGCATTTCATAACTAATATTCCTGAGTTTTGGTATCATTTTGGTTGCTCTCCTTTGTACTCTTTCTAGCATATCAATATCCTTCTTGCGATATGGCCTCCATGCTTGTATACAATATTCTAAGTGAGGCCTAACTATTGTTTTATACAGCGGTATTATTAGTTCTTTTTCTTTGTACACTATATTTCGCCTAATTAATCCAAGAATTTGGTTTCCCTTCGCTGCTGCAATTCCACACTGCTCTGATACCTTCATGTCAGCACTACTAGTTTACCCTAAGTCCTTTTCCTTTAAGGTAGTATTTAGTACAGTATCACCCATTGTATATTGTGCATCTTCATTCCCATGTCCTGTGTGAAGGCACTTACACTTTCCAAAATTAAACAGCATTTGCCATTTCTCAGACCATTCTATCAACTTATTAAGATCATCTTGTAAATGCTGTCTATCTGTATCACTTTTAATTTTCCTAAACACTTTTGTGTCGTCCGCAAACTTCAACACCTTGCTTGTTATGTCATCATCCAAATCATTGATATATATTAAGAATAAAATAGGTCCCAGTACTGATCCCTGCGGTACTCCACTCAAAACCGCTTTCCAGTTTGAAACCTCCCCATCAACTACTACTCTTTGTCTTCTACCAATAAGCCATTTTTCTATCCAGTTGATCATTCCATTTCCTATGCCATGGGCCTTTAGTTTAAGTAGTAGTCTTTGGTGTGGCACTTTGTCACAGGCTTTTTTAAAATCTAAGTAGATTATATCTACTGGTGATCCCTCATCTAGCCACTTTGTGACATCTTCCAAAAAACATAACATATTTGTTAAGCATGACCTCGCTTTTAAAAACCCATGTTGAGATGGGTTTATCAATTTATTTTTAACAAGAAAATCAACCAGGTGATCTTTAATTAGTCTTTCTAATAGTTTGCAAATCACCGATGTTAAACTCACTGGTCTATAGTTCTCTTACTTGTTTCTCGAACCTTTTTTAAATAATGGTATAATGTTTGCGTCTTTCCATTCTAACGGAACTATTCCCTCCTCTAATGACAAATTGAACACTGTTGCAAGCGGTATGCTGATTTGTTCTACAATTTCCAATAGTAATTTGGGAGGAATCCCATCTACTCCAGGTGATTTATTATCCTTCATATCTCTTATTTTCATAGCTACCATTGTTGGGGTTACAATTAGTTGTCCTAAATAGTCAAACTCTCTCCCTTCGAACTTAGTCTCAAGTACTGGTAATATACTAATATCTTCCCTGGTAAACACCGAACTAAAGTACTCATTTAGGTTTTCTGCCATTAAGAATCCCTCTGTTATTATGTTTCCATCACTACCTTCTAGAGGACCGACCTTATCCTGAACTTTCTGTTTACTTCGAACATACGCATAAAAACTCTTGCTGTCATGTTTTATATTAAAAGCTATTTTTTGTTCGTAGCTTCTCTTTGAATTTCTAATTTCAGCTGTAGCTTGATTAAGTGCTTCTTTATAAATGCTATAGTCTTCTTCACTTCCGGTATGTCTATATGTCTTCCACATCATTTGCTTGTAGTTGATTTTTCTAATGGCTTCCTTCGATAAGTGTTTCTTCTTTGACCGTTTCCCCTGTTTTTTCAAGGGACAAATTTGTCAACGACGCAGTCAATTTCACTCTTTAAAATATTCCAGCATTCTGTTGCTGTCTTATTCTTCAGTGTGTTATTCCAGTCTATCTTTGCTAAATATTCCCTCATGTCCTTATATCTTCCTTTGTGAAATTTTTTCCTGTACCTTCTTTTTCTATTCCGTTCTCCCTTTACTTTGATGATAAAATGTATCTGGTTGTGATCACTACACCCCAGTGGCTCACATATCTTGACATTATCAACAAATTCCTTCTGTGAGCTCAATACTATGTCTAACACGTTCTCGCCCCTGGTTGCTTCTAACACATGTTGAGAAAGGAAACTATCTTGTACTAAATTTAAAAACTCTTGATCCTCTCTCCCGGTACTCTGTAGAGATGTCCACTGTATATGCCCATGGTTAAAATCTCCCATGATAATACAGTCCCGTTTACTCACTTCTTTGATAGCGTTATGTATTTTTTCATTCTCTTCCATGCTTATGTTTGGACTCCGATACACTAACCCAACAGTTAATGTTGAGTTTCCTGTAACTATGTTACACCAGACAGCTTCTTCACATTCTGCTTCTTTTTCTAATTTTATTTCATAAGCTTGGATGGATTCTTTAATATATAAAATAACTCCGCCTCCCCTTCTTCCTAATATATCTTTCCTAAACATTACATACCCTATCATTCCTAATTCGGCATCTGATATATCGGGTGTGGCCCAAGATTCAGTTATACCTATTATGTGAGGGTCAATATCTTCTACCATAATGTTTAGTTCATTTCTTTTGTTTACTATGCTCCTTGCATTTAAACAAACACATTTATAACCAAATTCCGTAGGGCTTTCCAGGCTGTTCTTTGCTGATGTCTTTTTGCTATCTTTATCTATGCCTCTAGTATTTGGCTTCTCTGTGTATCCCCCCTGCGAAACTAGTTTAAAAGTTGCAACCTGTTCCATTATTCATCGATCGAAGAAGGTTCTCGGAGAACACTGCTGCGCCCTTTCCGCTTAGATGGAGGCCATCTCTCATAAACATGTCTTCTTTACCAACAAAATATCCCCACAAATCTACAAATCCAACTCCTTCTTCTTCACACATCTGCTCTAATAGTCCGTTAATTGCCATCCTCTTGCAATTTCTAAATGTTGTTCCCCTTCCCCTCATCATTATGTTGACGTGTTCATTATAACAAATTACAGTGGAGAGTGATACTGGAATGGTATCTTATTTAAAATACTGGGTGTGTTATTTATTAACAGGGCGCAAGGTTCACCTCATCACGATTGACGTAATCTGGTCTAAACCCACTCGATCAAAAAGGTGCAGCGGTAAAGGTTTTACACCTTTGACGACAGGAGAGACGAAACGACACAAATGTCCACCTGACGCGTTCGGAAGCGAAGTCATTATCAACCTGATATACATTGGAGGAACATCATCATTGACGTTGTGCGAAGTGGAAGTCTACGCAAGCTTCGGTAAGATTGCACTTTACGGCTAGAACATGCGAATAACTGTATAATAACAGCTGCCCAATCCGTTCGTTTACCCATCGGCAATCCGGCTCTTATGTCCAGATGTGTAATGTATTAATTGTTTCATTTTGTTATTAAAATGCGTAGTTGTCTTTTTTAATGATAAAAAATTACTGTCGTTTCACCGGTTATAACGGGCGAAACAATATCCAGCTTTCGACGTCCTGTGCTTTTTCTGTCACGTGTTTTACGCGAGATCGCCATCCTAACAACTCGCACGTGCTTTTGCGCGTCATGACGAAGATTCCGAAGCGCTTCTTCTGTGAAAGTACGCATTAAGTGCTTTATCGCAGTTAGCAACGAGAGAGAGAGAGAGAGAGAGAGAGAGAGAGAGAGAGAGAGAGAGAGAGAAGAGAGAGAGTTTTGTGACTTACATTTTAGTACTATTACTGAATTATTAGATTTTCACTATATGTTATGCAAAATTATTTAAATTGTTATAATTACGACAAGCATGTCCATGGTGATGATGAATTTATTCAATATAAACAATTTCAACATCAACATAACATTTGAGTATAACTAGTTTACTCCATATCGGCATGTGCAACAATTACACATAACATTCTTGCACTTGTTTCCATTGTAGTCAGTGATGTCTAGCTGTAGTCTATGTAATACCCAATACTTTTCAACTCGCATGTGCAAGCTGTTCTTATATATTTACAAACGTATATATATTTCTATCACAGCAATATACGAATGCATAATAGTATAACTCGAATTATAATATTGCTACAGGCCACACTACAATTAAAGGTGGGAAGGAGAAGAGGCAGAGGAGGGGCTAAGTGGCTAAGTCTAAGGCATTCAAACCAAACAATTTCAACATTTTAACCATCAACAACATATAAATTATCAAATAAATTGATATACTCATTTAAATACACATTTGTTTTCATTCATATTTTCTAAATATTATCTTGGACACGGAAAACTAGTTTGACTGATGCACTTGTATAATGCAAAATGAGCATTATCCCCCTAATATCCACATGTATCAACCCACTCCCTCCCTCCCCTGGAACAACTCCCGTAAACAATGCCTGTTCCTTTTCTTGCTGCCTTTTTGTGAAATGCTATAGGTAATCATTTTATACAATTATTTATGGATTATGATAATGAACACTCCATAATTATTTACCCCCAACTCTACAACCATGATGCTTTTTGTTTACTGAAATTGAAAATATGTTTTTATTTACAGATCAACAGGAAGGAAACTGAACAGTGCTTAGTATCACTATTTCCACACGTTAATATGCTATATTAGACAGTTCAATTTGCAAAAAATGTCGACCAAGTTTATTGAGCTATGAGCCGTATAACATGCTGCATATTAAATAGCATGTGGATGTCGACCGAATGATCCCAGTTGTGTTGTGTGCTGCATCCGTGACAGACTCCCCAGTACCAATGACGTGTACACTGGCTTCCAGGCCAGTCAGCTACCCTGACTGACTAGTGACCGATGCATGTTGCTTGATATGCGAATATGGAGACGTCTGACTAGCTTTGCAGTTGGTGATGACATGGTGGGTGCCATGGTCTGGCAAATATGGCATGAACTTTCGGTCAACCTCTCTGGCCACTGTAAGACAGGTTCTGGTTTCTTCAGTGAAACACATCTGCTTGGACATTAATGACATTGTTCACTCTCTTTGGTGGTACTGCATACCAGCTTCCTGGCATTTTTACTATACAAGAGACAAAGTGACATGGCTCTGACATGTATGATATTGTAAATGTGAAAACACATTTAGCAACAATCAGTAACACCAATTCTTTGTATTCATGCTATAGTTTTAACATGCCACATATGTTATACTTTACTCAAACCTGTTAAATCGACCATCTCGACTAATGTGGGGAAATGTCAGCAAATACACTGAAATTAATATGCGAAGACTGATTGTTGAACAACCAAAAAACACCACTATCAGTAGCCGGTACTACCTTCCGTTATTTATATATATATCAAACATGTTTTCAACATCTTCCTAATTTCTCATTGCTGCTTTGTTTTTTATCTGATGTGCACGTGGTATTAAAAAATGTATCAAGTGCAATCATTGTACCTGCAGTTGTACTTGTATTGTTCATGCCATTATTTCGTAGTCAATCTCATCAAATCTTTTTAATAAAATGCTTTTACTTAACGTTATCTTTATTTTAGCTCACATGTCACGTTTCTAACAATACACAATTGAACAACAAGGACACTGTACCGCAAAATTATGATCCACAGAAATACGCTAACACATACGGGCATGTAGTTTCTAGTGTTATATTTATATGTATTTTCATACAAACACTCATTCATATGTGTATATGTATTTCTAGCGTCAGATCATAACCAGGAATTGTTATTTCGGCGGAAATATTTTTGAGCAAACTTGGGGATGCTGCGTTGTATTTCAGTCTAGTAGATGGCTCTTTAATTCCACGCTATACACAAGGGGGCATAAAATACGCTGTGTCGAAATTGCGGTTAGGCAACGATAATTTGTATGTGTGTATGTACACACACACACACACACACAACACAACACACAACACACACAACACACAACACACACACACACACACACACACCACACAACAACAACACAACACACACACACACACACACACACAACACAACAACACAACACACACACACACAACACACACAACACACACACACACACACACACACACACACAATACCAACTTCGACAAGTGAACGAAAAATGTATTACTCAAACCAATTCTAAAATCAATCACTTTAACGAGCAAATTCACTGGTCGTCCGATTTCTAAAATATGGGTACTGTATTACAGGTATGTGCAGGAATATTGTTTGTGATCTTTCACACGCCGGCTATCCAGCTTATTGTTCGGCAACGTTCGCAGATCTGCCGATAGAAGCGCAAATGTCACTAAACTAGAAAGGACTGTCAGGCATTAAGATTAGCAGTACATTCCTAAATGTTGTTACTGTATCATCGATTTTCTTTGATAAACAATAATGTATGTACATACTCATAACAAGATAAATACAGCAAACCTACCTCTCATAGTCTTGCTCTACCAGAGCACCTCGCACAATCATGTGTTTCTCCTGAGTAAAATGATGGGCGAGGTGGTAGGATGTTGCTGAACGAGCACCGAAGGAGTGACGCGATTTCATATGGATCTGGGGGCATGGGCACCCAGAACTATTTAAAAAAAAACTATCTTCAAATGGGTGGATTCTGAATGGTGTTTTACCTATTACCTGTGACATAGATAGGAAGCGAATGCTTAACTTCAAGTTAGCAGCATGTAACTATGTTCATAGTAAGAAATAGCTTGGAGGTGACAACATGTGCCTATTTTCAGCGAAGTAGCTTTGAAAACCAGCGAGGGGAACACTGCAATTGCATAGTCATAGCTATTTTATGTGCATGCTTACGTTCGTGCAAGCTTGCGTTTTCTAGCACTGTATGTTACGGAAATTTATATGATGTGATGATGTAATTGACACCAACTCTTCGTTATCATATATAGTACGTTTGTTCATGATGTCTTTCAGAATTTGGTAAAGCGGATATGTCAACAAATGTGGCACTGGGAAGGCCGACAAATCATACGTTTACATATGGTCCGTATGACTCGTCGAAAGCGGTGGATGGGAACAGAGACGGAATCCTCGCTAATGGCGGCTGCGCGCATACAGGAATAGCTCAACCGGCGTTCTGGCAGGTTGATTTACTAGCCGTCTATGAAATCGGGGAGGTGGTCATAAACTTCCTTGCAGAAAAAAAAAGTGAGTAAGAAAGTGATATTAACTTATGGGTTTGTTGGTCGCGGTGTCATTCTAATATTGTGTGAAACCCTCTTGATAATAGCAATATAACAATTTTCCACGGCATATACAGTATTATTGAGAGACCAATTACAATCGTAGAATATAGTTGTAACAGTTAACATTGTGTGTGTGTGTGTGTGTGTGTGTGTGTGTGTGTGTGTGTGTGTGTGTGTGTGTGTGTGTGTGTGTGTGTGTGTGTGTGTGTGTGTGTGTGTGTGTGTGTGTGTGTGTGTGTGTGTGTGTGTGTGTGTGTGTGTGTGTGTGTGTGTGTGTGTGTGTGTGTGTGTGTGTGTGTGTGTGTGTGTGTGTGTGTGTGTGTGTGTGTGTGTGTGTGTGTGTGTGTGTGTGTGTGTGTGTGTGTGTGTGTGTGTGTGTGTGTGTGTGTGTGTGTTATCGTAGAATGTAGTTGTAACAGTTAACATTATGCTATATATATATATATATATATATATATATATATATATATATCTAGGATTATAATACCTCTCTGAATGTTGCTGTATGTGGCGTGGAAAATACAGTTATATTGTGGAAAATACATTTAGAATCTTAGTTAAACAGTGTCGCCACATATGCAATATGAAAAACAAACATAAAATTTATGTGATGGAAATCATTTATTCATAACTCCTTGTATGTACAAAATGCTATCGACAAGTTGAAATCCGGTTGTGTATGACATAAATATATTTACGATTATGTGTAAAAAAAAACATGTCATTCCGCTGATGGAACGATCGATTGTTGAACTCCCACGTTTTCCGACATCCCCAGGTACACCTTGAACAAAGTCTATATCAACGCACTATACCCGCGTGCTCGCTAGATCACATGCAACATTTCACTTCGATACATCTATTTGTTTATACAACTTACGGAGATGTGGGTCGAAATGCTGGTGACTGTTAATCAGTGACCACATTTCCAAACGCATCATTTCGAAGTATGCAGATTTTGTTGTATCCGAAATCCAACGAAACGTTCTATATGGCATCGTTTATTTTTTTAAACGATATAGATCGAAATACATGAAATTACGCGAATGATCTAAATCCAAGAACTATGCTGGTTGTCCCGCTAGGTCACGTGAACAATATCAGCGCCATATATGCACAATCGACTGTTTTATGATGTAGATGAGCGTAGGCCCCTGTTTTACGTACATATGTATCTATATGTATATTCATATATTCACATATAAATATATGTGCATATGTCTATGCATGGATGCTTGCACACATCTACATTTTTGTAATGTATATCTAAAACAATTTGTGCGTAACTGATGTATAATCTGGTACTGCAATCAGATGAAAGAACGGCGGCAGGCTTGGTGATTGAGGCACTTACGGAGCTTCCACTGCGAGTGACATTATGTGCAATCGTATGGGAATCAAGGACGTCAGACGACACAAGACATTTCCGTTGTAATCACGGCGCGGTTGGCAACATCGTCAGGATTTCAACCATTAAATATGAGACAGGACCACTTACATTGTGTGAAGTGGCAATTTACCCGCTCAACGGTAGGATCGCATTACCCAGTTGTCCAGTTATTTTGCACCCCGAAATTAGGTTAACCTCAAATAAATTGCAGTAGTAGTTTAAAGGCATTGATAGATTCTATGTTACGGTCTCATTTCCAGAAAAACAATTCACCAACATCTACTTGGTGGAACATCGCTTATTTTCACATGTTGCTGAATGATCGCAGGTTTAACTGAAAGTTAGAGGGGTACACATAGTTCATGCTGTGTAACTTATTTCTCGGGAAAAAACATTATAACGAAGCTATAAACTGTTTGCTTTCGCACTTCATGAGTGCAGATGGCCGCATATTTTTGGTTGATGGGACAGAGTTACCCACCTGAGCAGACTGACTAATCTCGGGTGACCCACATATTATAGCATAATCACTTGCATAACACAGGAGACGCACACACGCTAGCAGACTGACATGGATACCTCAGGAGACGCACACAGGCTAGCAGACTGACATGGATACCTCAGGAGACGCACACAGGCTAGCAGACTGACATGGATACCTCAGGAGACGCACACACGCTAGCAGACTGACATGGATACCTCAGGAGTCGCACACACGCTAGCGGACTGACATGGTTACCCCAGGATAAGCTCACATGCTAGCCGGCTGACTTGGATACCCCAACAGACGCACACGCGCTACCAGGCTGACTTGGATACCCCAACAGACGCACACACGCTAGCAGGCTGACTTGGATACCCCAACAGACGCACACACGCTAGCAGACTGACTTGGATACAACCAGGAGACGTACACACGCTAGCAGACTGACTTGGATACAACCAGGAGACGTGCACATGCTAGCAGGCTGAGTTGGTTACGCAAGGAGAAGCTCACACGCTAGCAGACTGACTTCGTTACCTCAGGAGACGCAGACACGCTAGCAGACTGACTTGGATACCTCAGGAGACGCAAACACGCTAGCAGACTGACTTGGATACCTCAGGAGACTCACACACGCTAGCAGGCTGACTTGGTTACCTCAGGAGACGCACACACGCTAGCAGGCTGACTTGGTTGCGCCAGGAGAAACTCACACGCTAGCAGGCTGACTTGGATACCTCAGGAGACGCACACACGCTAGCAGGCTGACTTGGTTGCGCCAGGAGAAGCTCACACGCTAGCAGGCTGACTTGGATACCTCAGGAGACTCACACACGCTAGCAGGCTGACTTGGTTACCTCAGGAGACGCACACACGCTAGCAGGCTGACTTGGTTACCTCAGGAGACGCACACACGCTAGCAGGCTGACTTGGATACTTCAGGAGACGCACACACGCTAGCAGGTTGACTTAGTTACCTCAGGAGACGCACACACGCTAGCAGACTGACTTGGTTACCTCAGGAGACTCACACACGCTAGCAGGCTGACATGGTTACGCCAGGAGAAGCTCACACGCTAGCAGACTGGCTTGGATACCTCACGTAACTCACACACGCTAGCAGGCTGACTTGGTTACCTCAGGACACGCACACAGGCTAGCAGGCTGTTTGGGATGCCTCAAATTTGTATGTGAACAAGTTTCTGGCTTGATGGACACATATTGCATGGCAAATCTGCTTATGTGTACCCCGACAACATGCTGAAGATTGGTATGCAGCACCTTGATTTTCACACGAGTTTCAAACTCGGAAAACATGTAATATGCAGGATCGTTACTAGGCAGTCTTCAATGCGATTTAGTTATAAAGAACTTGCTGATGGAAAGTGTAATTACAACAGGCGGTTTAACGCGTGGACGTGGACTGACTGAGACTCAGATGCATGATTGGAACTTGTAAATATCTGCCTCTGCTAAGTTCAATGCGCCCTGCAAGACTTCACTGCAGTAACCTACAATACAAATGACCAATTTACAGATGAACAAGACAAGAACGGAACTCCAAAAACGGAAGAGATGTTGAATTTATTTAAGAGAAAGAATCCATTCACTGATTATCGGTGTCTCCATAACATTACAAAAAGTGTTAACACCTGATAAAGAAGTTAATGTCGACATGGCATTTAAATAGGATCGCAGGTCCTTGAATTGATGATCGAAGAAAGCATCATTTCCTGTACATTAAGAAGAAAACAGCAAGCCAAGTTCAATGAATATGTGACATTTCATACTCAACTCCTCGTCCAGCGTCTTCTTGTAGTAACATAAATATGTGATCAAATGCCTCTGTTCCTGAAGCACGAACTATGTAGTTACTACCTTCTAGGTTCGAAGAATCTGGGACGATGCAACTGTTGTTGCAGAGTGTATGGGAGAACAGGCTCTTGTGTGTGTTCATGAGGGGACACAGGAGAAAACCTTCATGATCTAAGGTAACCTTCAATTGAAAAGGTTGTATCAAGTGCAGCTTCAATTGAAAAGGTTGTATCATGGACACATATATCTCTTACTTCAGCTTCTGCCCACAATCATAGCCTTATGATCTAATATCAGATCCCGGAGTGGCATGGATCTGATAAAACATTGAAAGTCATAGACAGGGGCTGGTTTGCTAAAGACAACTGTGTGCGTGCGTGCGTGCGTGCGTCTGTTTGTGTGGGTGTGTGGGTGCGTGAATGCGTGTATGTAATACCCACATGTATGTATGTATGTATGTTTTATCGGTTTCTCGCAACATAAACCTTTACAGCGATGCACGTTATGTATATCAATCGCGCAAAAACAATTACATAGCATAAATAATAATATAAAATATTTAAAACATTTATTATGTGACTTGTATCCAAGTAAATTACTTGCTTATACGCGCTTCAAACGTAATATACGTGATAGTAAATTGGAAAACACTACAATAAAATGTTACAAGTTATTTAAAACGGCAGTAAACCATATGGCAGTAAACCATATTAATAAAGGTACTAATCATTTAAGTTAATTCAGCACCATCACCTATAAATTCAATAATTGATAGTCATTAGTCTGTATAATTTGTAGTTAAAATACAACAGTTAAATAAGTTAGCAAACATGCTTTGAGTATAAAGAAATTAATTATTATCGCACAAAAATGAAAATGTTCCACGATGTGAATTTCGTATTTTTGTATGGTTATGTCGACTTATAGTATTAACAATGCCAGCATAATTGCTATTACAGTTTGTTGGCTGTTTAGCCCCAAATGTACGGGATAGGCCCAAGTAGTGGGTGCCCTAACTTTAAGCAACGAAGAAATTGCTAATCATTTCAACAACTTCTTTTAACGTAGTTACAAACCTATCTAAGAGTATAGAGCCCTGCCTGGGAACACAATCGAGTGATCTAAAAACAGGTATCAGAGACAATATATATATATAGTCTTACTTTTGCACCTTGACAATTTTGATTACTTCTTTCTCAAGAAGTGCAAAAGTAAGACGTAGTGCGGACACAACGAAATCAGCATGAAAACAGTTAAACATGTAATAAAACAAAACATCGCTAACCCATTATTTTTAGCAGATCACTAATAACCGGATTATTTCCAAATTAAATGAAAATAGCAAACGTTATTTCTGTTTTTAAATCAATCAGGAGATCGTCTCCAATTTTCTAACTATAGACCTATATCTGTATTTCCGCAGTTCTCTAAAATACTTAAAACACATCTTTGACATATCTTTCATAACAAATCGAAAAGGTAACTTCAGCAATAAATAAACGAGAAAGCACTTTTTTATCTGAATAAAGCATTTTACACCGTTGATTATAGAATAATGCTAAGTAAGTTACAATGCTATGGAATAAGGGGCTTGGCACTATATTTGATTTAACGCTATTTGACCAACATAGTAAGCATGCGTGCTATAACAACAGCAATTCAGAGATAAAGAATATCAAATGTGGAGTCCCACAAGGATCAATCCTGTGGCCAGGACTATTTATTTTATACACAAATGACATACATGTGAAGTATCAAAGTTGCTTAATGTTTTTCTGCTTGCAGATGACACTAGCATTTTTACTCTGCTAGGAATATTATGGATACAGTAGGTGTAATTAATAACGAAGTAGAAAAACTAGATATATGGTTCAGAGTTAATAAAGTATCCCTTAATGAGAATATTTAAAAAATCATACTACTACTAATCCTACATAATTTAAGTATTACGAAGTAGAAAACGATATAAATTGAATACGACCATTGGCGACGTTGACGCTAAACTTGTATTAGAGTTACCGAGAGATAAAAAGTTTGCCGTCAAGGGTACAAACCGCCGATGATGCCGCTGGCTTAGCTGAGTGCGTCAGTATGGTACTCTCCCTCTCTCACTCCTTATCTCTACTATATATATATATATATATATATATATATATATATATATATATATATACATACATATATATAAATCGTCTGTCTCTCTATGTCTCTGTTTCACCAGCTCTCTGTATGTATGTCACACACACACACACACACACACACACACACACACACACACACACACACACACACACACACACACACACACACACACACACACACACACACACACACACACACACACACACACACACACACACACACACACACACACACACACACACACACACACACACACACACACACACACACACACACACACACACACACACACACACACACACACACACACACACACACACACACACACACACACACACACACACACACACACACACACACACACACACACACACACACACACACACACACACACACACACACACACACACACACACACACACACACACACACACACACACACACACACACACACACACACACACACACACACACACACACACACACACACACACACACACACACACACACACACACACCCACACCACACCCACACACCCACACCCCCACCCACCCACCCGCCCGCCCGCTTGCTTCAGCATGTGTATATGTTGTAATGTCACGTATGGTTTAAATAACTGGATACGCTGACATTGTATTGTCAGGTCATGGTTTACCTGCTATTAAAATCGATGCTCGAGAGAAAAAATCAAACGACATTGAGGTGTGTCAAGTTGTTGGAAAAGCGCTAAAGTTCAATGAATCACGACGCATTTCTTGTCGGCCTGGAGTGAAGGGCAGTATAGTAAGAATAGCAAGTACCGACCACAAACCGAGAGTCCTCTCATTGTGTGAAGTACAAGTTTATACAGTACGTGGTAAGTTTAAATAATATATATATATTTCACGTGTACTAACAAACCATACTATAGTTGAATATATTTGGTATGGCATATTTGACGATAACTTAACTGTAATTTATTAGTTTTGATTCCAATTAAGTGGTGGTTGCCAAAACGAGTTTGAACACTGTTAGAAAATGTAACCCTTGGTTACAATTGTACAAGCAAAATACACTGACATATCAATAACTATAGACAGTTAGCACCATGTGAATTAACTACCTATGTAATTATACAACCATAAAACAATATTGGCTATACATAACCTCCTACAAACGTCAAAATAACAATAAATAAAAGTATTTGGTGCAAATAATTACAGATATCATAGTACTATAGGAATACTATACACACTTCGATTTATTGTTTTTGTTATCCATGCAACCATTTATCAGAATTGTAAACATACCAGCTTTGAATTGCTTACGAAGTTTCACACGCACACGCACACGCACACGCACACGCACACGCGCACACGCACGCACACACACACACACACACATGATTATATATGTGTGTATCTACGTATACTGATGACGTGAAGCCCACATTCTGACGTTTACTTCACCTTTGCATAATTATGAACTAACATATTAGGTTGGTTAATTTATGATTAGTTTCACATTCAAATGGTGTGTGTATATGCACACACAGAACCTGTCACAAGCAAAAGTCAACATAAAATGGAGGTGAACGTGGCCCAGTATAAGAAAACATTGCAGTCGTCTACCAGTAGCTCAATATACGGATCAACGAAGGCTGTCGACGCGAATATGAACACCTGCAGCTACACACGTTCTACACCTGGTGCTTGGTGGCAAGTTGACTTGCATGGTACTTACGAAATCAAGACTGTCGTGATATCCACTCCTGCAATCCGCGGTGAGGTCAAATACAAAGACAAATCAGTGGTAGCGACATTTTGATATGTATTAACTGAGCTGAACAAACGCAATGTTTTATGATTAATATTAACATTAAAACACGTTCTTGTTTGTACATATGGACACAAAATAAAGTGTTCGTTTTTGCAGGAAACAATCTCGCCTATTATAAGCCTACCAACCAGTCGTCTACAGACGGGAAGTATGGCTCCTCGCTTACGGTGGATAGCAATAAAGACAACAGTCTGGACCACGGCAGTTGCAGCAGAACCCAGTATCGTAACAGCGCTGTGTGGAGTGTTGAATTACAGGGAATCTATGATGTCAAAGTGGTGTTCATAACTAGCAGAGAAGACTGCTGCTGTATGTTGCAATCAACGTAATATGGTTTCTAAAAAAATTGATACGGTTTTATTTAGTGCGATATAAGGAGCACATGTTCCAGGCGCTTTTCACATATATGGACAATATTAAGCTACGCATCAATTACTTATTGATGATCGCAAACATACAAAATATGGCCATGTATATGCGTACGTGCTAGTCTTCTGTCATGTCATGTGTTATGTCAGTTGATGATGTACGAACATATAAACATTGAATGAAATTCGTTAGCGAATAGGCAACCAATGAAGAATTAACGCGATGCACGTGTAGCGAAACCTTGTATTAAATTCATTTACGAACAGATGACCAATGAAGATTGGGCAATACTGGAGAAGTATGATTCTTCTGCGGGTCCCTGTTATGGGTCATGCTGCCGAATTCTGGACCACCTAAAGTTTTTGCAGCAACAACCATGACATACATTAAAGTCTGACAGCGTACACGATTACAAGCAAATAGCGGCGCGTAATAAATAGTAAACCACGTGGCCTTACAAGACCCACGGTTTTACATTTGATTATCCATAATTATAATACCTTTTTTAAATAAAAGCCTCGATCGTAGATAACAATTACAATTCGTTGATATCATGTATATGCTTATATAAAAGCTTCAATCGTATATAACAATGCGTTGATATCATGTACGTTATTTATATAAATGTCATTGTATTACACTAGGTGACATGTATCCTCGTGATCCTGTTGATGCAAGAGTTGTTTTAATTCAACAGGGGAGACACTTCATCATATCCGTATCAACGTACTTTGGTATAGGCGACGCAAGGACGCGACTTGTGCACTTACAACACCAGCTTTTGAGAAACACGAAAGGAGGCGCATCCCTTGTGAAAGACGTGCGGTTGGCGATCGTCTCGTACTAACACAAATTGAACGGCTTCAAACGTTGGCATTGTGCGAAGTGGAAGTTTACGGATCTCTGAGTAAGTGTATCTCGTCCGGATCTCTTAGGTGCACTCACCCATTGTTAATTTACTCCTGCCTTTAAACATTTGCATCCGACTTAATAATAAAAAATATCTAATGGAAGCATTATTTTGAGTTACTTATTGTATACACATGATTGTCTTATACGAAGCGATGCGCACACTCCATTACCAATATTAATTATTTATTTATCTTGACAATCATAGAAATTGAAACGTACAAAATATTCATTTGTTAAAACTAGAATGTTTAACAATAGATAATTAAAATTATTAGCATGTATATAATTATAATTTAACATTATGTAATATACATGTATAGAAACAACTGAAATAACTTAAGACATTGCAATAATATATATATATATATATATATATATATATATATACTAAAATATATATATATATATATATATATATATAATACTACGTACGTACGTACGTACGTACGTTCGTGCTACTATTACATTCATACATACATAATATATACATGTATATACATACATATAAATTACTTTCTACTATCCAATAGGTATTTCCCCATAGGTCATTCGTCATGGCAATGTTACTTATGTTCCCCACGAGTCCAATTATATTATATATATATATATATATATATATATATATATATAGGCCGATTTCTATTTTGCCTGTATATATATATATATATATATATATATATATATAAATAGAAATCGGACCTATATATATATATATATATATAAAATTGGACATGTGATATATATATATATCCATGTCAATTTATTATGATTAAATACAAAGGAATATTAAGGTATTTTAACAATGAATTTTTGTACAGTTTTAATTATTAATCTATATACATTATATATATAATAACTATTATATATACAGGCAAAATAGAAATCGGCCTGTAGTTGCCAATTGATGTCGTATCACCAGCTTTAAAAACTTGAGAATTAATTCAGCTATTTTTAGTTGATCTGGAACACATCCTTGATCAAATGATAAATTTACAATGTGACATAGTGGGTCAAGTAAGTTGGAGAATGTTTAATGAAACCATTTTAGACCAGTCATTTTGCACCACAATCAAACATCAAACATATTTTACCTCCATCACACACAGTATAATAAGGGTAAAGAAGAACATTCTTAGAACTGCTTCGTCAAATTGTTTAGTTTCTGTTTGCTCGTTCACTAATCAGGTTCTTTTATGTTTCAATATATACTGGTTGAATATTTAATAATAATATGTAACATGGACGGAGCCATTAGATTTAGTTGTTACATCTGGTATTGATCAACTAACTTGCTAAACCCAGACGTACATTTAAACCTTAATCCAATAAATATATTTGATTTTATGAAAATAATTAATGCCGATAAATGTGCTTGATAATAATGTTAATTAACATTAAAAAGTAAATTGACTGTTTTTGGGGTAATACTTTAATACTATGGTGGTGTGTTTGTTTCCCCCCGAATTTCCTTTCGTATGAAAATGGAAGAAGTGAGGATATACCGTCATTGAATATATTCATAATACTTTGCAGTCAATGTGATGAACACATCAGTTAATGTGGCCCTTGGGAAACCTACAAATCAATCATCTACGGATAAGAAGTATTACTCTTCGAAAGCTGTAGACGGCAACAGGGAAAGTGCGCTAAAACGGAACAGTTGTGCTCGCACTTCGACGAGCTCTAATCAATTCCCGTGGTGGACCGTTTACCTGGGTGAAGTCTACCTTGTCAAAGAAGTAGCCATCACTATCCGAGGAGACTGCTGCGGTTAGTTTAATTCAGTTACCATACAAATTACAGTAGGCATTCCACCATACCTTGTATTTGATATCCGTCCCAATTGTTTAGCCTGATTCAATATCATCGCTATAGTGCCGAAGCACTACGTAAACCATCACTTTATGCTCGCAGTTGTTTAAAGGAAATACAACACAAAGCGTTACCTCAAATCCGCTTTATGTATGTATACAATGTTTAACATTGCATATGACATTTGACAACGTTAAACAAATAGAATTATATAAATTCGATGTTAATTATGTGTAGCGTGGAGTTGACAATGAAAGCGTTTGGTGAACACGTGGTATCGTGACTTCATCGTTGGCATAGCTTGCATCACGAATATAGCCTTTCATGCATCATGCATTCATGTCTACAAGGTTATCTTGTGGGTTAAAACGAGCGTCAGAATGAGTTGTGTTACATTCCGATGTAATACAAACACTGGCCATCATACAAGTATATCACATAACTCCTATTTGTTGAAAACAATTACCCAAACAAGTGCATGTGTTTCGGAACTTTCGCAGAGCTTCGAACACTTTCGTTCCGTTTTCAGAGTAATTGTATCGACTACATATAACCAACACCAGTAAACATATATACGCGTAGCAAACAGATACTCTGTTCAGTTTCAAAAAGAAACGTTGTATATAATTCATAGTATCTTTATTAATATCGACTGTGTGAAATATAACTATTCAAAACAATGCGCGTAATTCCCACCATTCCCGTTAGCTCAATCGCTAGGCCAGTTGGCTCAGTTTTAATTTCCGTTAATATGGTGGTCATATTACTAGAAAAGTATATACACACACATATATATATATATATACAAACACACGCGCACGCGCACGCACACGCACACGCAACACGCACACACGCACACACCGTATATATATATATATATACATATATATATATATATATATATATATATATATATATATATATATATATATATATATATATATATATACATATATATGTATATACACACACATATATATATATATATATATATATATATATATATATATATATATATATATATATATATATGTATATGTATATATATGTATATATACATGTATATATATGTATATATATATATATATATATATATATATATATGTATATATATATATATATATATATATATATATATATATATATATATCTGCGTGTGTGTGTGTGCGTCTGTTTGGTGGGTGTGTGTGTGTGTTTGTATGAAACAGCATAACAGCAGCTGCAGTGGACAACTCAGAACGTTGGCATATTAAACTGAACGAGCAGATTAAATGTTTCTTCTTGTGATCATATATATATATATATGTATATATATATATATATATATATATATATATATGTATATATATATATATATATGTATATATATATATATATATATATATATATATATATATATATATATATATATATATACACACACACATATATATATATATATCAGCTTATATCAAAATTATATATGTATATAATTATGGCATATGTTTTAGTATTTGTTCTATAATACGTTTGTCTTGCCGTCGATTGCATTTAGTATGTTTAAGATTGATCACTATTTGACAAGTCACTTTGTTTCCTAATAGGGCATTTATATTAGAAGCAATATTAAGGAATACAGTTGCCATGTTAATACACATTTTCTTTCGATGAGAGCAAGCAAATTCAAGGTTCAATATATTTTTTTGAAACGTTTATAGGAACGAATACGTATATACATTAGTGTCATGCAATGGAATGTATTACTGGAATGTAATTCATAAATTGTTAATTCTGTTATTTACAGGGGACAGGTTTCGTCGCATCGGCATTTCAGCGATCATGTATCAGCCTTATGGTAACACTAAGTGCGGCTACATATTTTCACCGTGGAAGACAGGACAGAGGGGCGCAATCCAATGCAGAGAATCTGTGTACGGCAACGAAATCAAGATCAAACAAACGTTTTCCAAAGACACACCGTTGACACTATGCGAAGTGGAAGTGTACGCCTACTTAAGTAAGACTATATTTATACAGCTGGGCGTGACTGCACAATTAAGTTATGTTCTCCTGACATAGACTTAAACCCGGCACGTTATCACTGTTATCACGGGAAAGTTTAGCATAACTTGTATATTCTTGTATTGCATAAAAATAACCACTGTATATTTACAATTACTGAGTAGCACTGGCTCACTACATGGACTCCCAATACCGCAGAAATCAATACCCGTGACAACGTCGAATTCGACGTCATTTATCTACGCTAAGCCATTAACAGTATACTGCAGTTCGTTACTAAATAGTATTGCTAAGACTGACTTGCAAAAATGCAACACCTACATAATTATTATTTAGCACGCATGGTGTCCAGTTAATGTACTAGGTAATGCCGAAGTGAAACTATCGTAACCTGAATGAAACCGAGAAGACCTTAAGCGAGGCTGGGTAGGTGTTTGTGTGTGTGTGTGTGTGTGTGTGTGTGTGTGTGGTGTGTGTGCTTGCGTGCGTGCGTGCGTGCGTGCGTGCGTGTACTTGCATGCTTCCGTTTACGAACACAGTGTAATGGAATGCGTATAGTGTAATTAGCCAAGTCTTTATGTATGTTGCTATATGTACTCCTTTTATATACAATGTTTGTTTCCAGAAATATATAAAGCGGATATGAAAACAAATGTGGCACGTGGAAAGCCAACAAATCAATCATCTACGCTTGGTGCATTTGACTCGTCGAAAGCGGTGGATGGCAACAGCGACGGTGTACTCGCTCACGGCTGCTGCTCACACACTGCAGAAGCTAAACCGGCCTTTTGGCAGGTCGACTTACAAGGCGTTTACGATATCGGGGAGGTGGTCATAACAACTATAAGTGCGTAGGAAATTAATTGATTTTGTAATTGTTTATAAAGTACGATGTTGCCCCATTGCACATATGTCTTACATGCTTGCGCCCGTGCGTGCGTGCGTGCGTGCGTGCGTGCGTGCGTGCGTGCGTGCGTGCGTGCATGCATGCATGCATGCATGTATGTATGTATGTATGTATGTATGTATGTATGTATGTATGCATATTATTTTGTATATAGCATGCATGTATGCCTTAACGCAAATATATGTATATATGTTATTTATCTATGAAATATAACACATCCAATAACGTATCCATCAAGCTGAAAACAAGATTTTAGTATACACATCTATAAATTAACTCACTGTCTACGTTTCGACGTACTCCTATGGTCTTCATTAGGAACATATTTTCCACTGCTCGCCATATGAACAGGACAATGATGGTACAGTCCTCATGATGGACGTTGACAAAATTGAAAACACAACACTAAATCCATCAGTGAAAAACGAAAGCTATAGGATTCTACATATATACGGATGCGTCATGCGGACGCGGCATGCAACACATGGCTACAATGTGAACGCATAGAAGTGATTTCCTATGAGCAGAAGCGGTATGTGGTGCGGATACGGATGCGGCACAGTGTTGCGAAATGCTGGCTGTCAAAAATAAAGTAATGATAAATATGGGAATCCTTCAGTGCACCCATCTCGTGCACCCATCTATGGAAGCATTCAAGACGCATGACGCTTGATGCATCCGCAAATCGTAGCCGTATCCTATGAGTGGGTGCCGTTTACGAAGTTTTGTTGGCTACACACTGTTTACATGTAATGTCGCTTCTTTATTTCTAGCACACATACAAATGAAGTTAATCGAATGAAAACATGTCGATTGTTTTATTTTTATTAAGTAGGCAAAAGTCAAACCAAATGCAACTCCAGCGAAATGGCAGTGACCAGCGCCGAAGACGTCAGTGTTTGGGATATTATTTATAATATACCGTTGCTCCGTGGTCATCAAATCATGGTAGCATATCCTGTACTGTACTTACGTTCGGGTCGTCTTTGTTCATGCGTTTATACCCGTCTTGCCGCTTTAAGGGTGTCATATGGATCTGCAAGACAATGCTAAAGTAAAACATCTATGAGGGGATACAGAGTGAGTCACTAATAGATTGCCTGCTCGCCACGTCATCTGGCGAACAGATGCACCACTGACGGTGGTCGAAACGTGAAACACAAGACCATTTTTCGTTGTGTGTATGAATTCTGAATCTGAATGGGATACGTCGTAAGGAGCCAATATTGGCTATTATATACGACCGGGGATGTGTGCGCATGTTATTGAGTGTTTGAGCCGCAGATCAGGCGGCTCAAACGCTTTATATTTATGACAAATAACATGATTACTGTAGTCTGTTTCATCCTGGCAATCATATTAGGGTCAAGCAACGTATACAACATCGCGATTGAAGCTATTACAAAGATTCCTCGTCGTATTACTCGATGTGCGTACGTGAAGGTACCAGTGGACACGACCGGCCCAAAACGATACCCATGTCAACCTCGTACGGTTGGCAGTATCGTAAGGATCACACAAGAACATGTGAATATACATCTCACATTGTGCGAAGTGGAAGTTTACGCGATCAACGGTAAGATCATTTTACATAGTAACATACACAGTAACAGTTAACGCACTTTCTCCCTCCCTCATACCTCCCTATTTAACTATATATCAATTTGCTAACGGTTTGTGCTAAAGCTTTTTTGTTCACTTGACATCTGGAGGATTAATTTCCAAGGAAGGTAGTTAAATATTATTAACTACGATAAGTGAAACCAACAACGTAATTATATACACTTGTAAACACAATTATAATCAATGTATTAATTAAACCTTTACGTCAGTATGCATGTTATATACATGCTACACACCGGCATAGATCTTTGGTTGCTTTTGAGATTTCAGTAGCTGAACGGCAGCTTATTGTCTCGTCTATCAATAAGATATTGTGTGTTCCCAATGAGCTGTGAAACAAATGGATTCTGTGAATGTTAATGACCATGAAAAATTGCATGGCTGCTTTGCCACTATTAAGATATTCACCCAAATCTATCCTTATTTTCCAAGAACTACACTTTACATAACAATGCAAACATCCAGTCTAGCAGTATCGTGCCGCGTTATTAACTGATCGGCGAGGTTTACGTATGGCGAAATAAATAAATAATAAATAAATTATTTACTTTGCGGGTTCTTTAGCCGAGGGACACTTTACTTGTTATTGATAGGTGTGGTTAGATGAACTGAAATTGTGTTTACAGGTTTGCGTTTACCTGCTATTAAAGTCGAAGTTCTGAAGAAGAATTCAAAACGTTTTAAAACTTGTCAAGTTGTCAGGCAGCCATTGTTGGCCAAAGGTACGCAACGCATTTACTGTCGGCCAAGAGTAAAAGGCAGTATTGTGAGAATCGCAAGTACCGGAAACGATGCAATAGGCCTCTCACTATGTGACGTAGAAGTTTATGGAGTGCCTGGTAAGGAACTTGCCGTCATTTATTTCATCAAAACTAATACACCATGTTATACATGTTAAGATGTTTCGAGATTTGGTGCCGATTTCATAATAACTTATAGCTAAAATGGTACAATCCTGCCTGCACTATTCCGTCTCAGATACCGTCTCTGCCTACTCCCCTCACTCTGTCTGTCCGTCTATTACTGTGTGTCTGGGTGTCTGTCTTTCTGTCTTTCTGTCTTTCTGTCTTTCTGTCTTTCTGTCTTTCTGTCTTTCTGTCTTTCTGTCTTTCTGTCTTTCTGTCTTTCTGTCTTTCTGTCTTTCTGTCTTTCTGTCTTTCTGTCTTTCTGTCTTTCTGTCTTTCTGTCTTTCTGTCTTTCTGTCTTTCTGTCTTTCTGTCTTCTGTCTTTCTGTCTTTCTGTCTTTCTGTCTTTCTGTCTTTCTGTCTTTCTGTCTTTCTGTCTTTCTGTCTTTCTGTCTTTCTGTCTTTCTGTCTTTCTGTCTTTCTGTCTTTCTGTCTGTCTGTCTGTCTGTCTGTCTGTCTGTCTGTCTGTCTTGTCTGTCTGTCTGTCTGTCTGTCTGTCTGTCTGTCTGTCTGTCTGTCTGTCTGTCTGTCTGTCTGTCTGTCTGTCTGTCTGTCTGTCTGTCTGTCTGTCTGTCTGTCTGTCTGTCTGTCTGTCCTGTCTGTCTGTCTGTCTGTCTGTCTGTCTGTCTGTCTGTCTGTCTGTCTGTCTGTCTGTCTGTCTGTCTGTCTGTCTGTCTGTCTGTCTGTCTGTCTGTCTGTCTGTCTGTCTGTCTGTCTGTCTGTCTGTCTGTCTGTCTGTCTGTCTGTCTGTCTGTCTGTCTGTCTGTCTGTCTGTCTGTCTGTCTGTCTGTCTGTCTGTCTGTCTGTCTGTCTGTCTGTCTGTCTGTCTGTCTGTCTGTCTGTCTGTCTGTCTGTCTGTCTGTCTCGCTATCCCTGTTCTCATCATACCTCCACTTTCCTTCCTCTCGCTCTCATCCATCCCTCCATATATTCTCCATCTCTCATGCAATCCTTCCTCTCCCTCTTTCCAGTTATCTCCTAATTAGTATCATATTTGATGTGTGTTCCTTCGTAGACAATTTCAAAAGCGACAGTGAACGTGACATGAAGCCGAACGTGGCGCGATGGAAACAAGCTTTGCAATCGTCAACCAGTAGTGTGGAACAGGGGGCGGTGTATGCAGTCGACGTGAATAGGGACACCTGCAGTTTGACACGTTTTACACGTGACGCTTGGTGGCAAGTTGACCTGGAGGCAATCCACGAGATTGAGGCTGTTGTGATCACCACTCCGATCCGCGGTGAGGTCATATATGACGCCTTACTGGGAAATATTGATTGGTCATTAACAACACCAGACCTACTTCAACGGTGTTGAAACTATATTAGGACATCCAACGGTTTTAACCGTGAGCCAGAGCCAACATTTTGGGTAAACAGTACATTTTAAAAGACTAATGCTCATGTTGATATTTTTTGTTAAACCTACTTCCCTAGCTATGGAACATTTTCGGGGGTAGCACCTTTCTGTGGAAACTCACCCTTTTTAACACTAACGCCATGTTCATGTTAGTTTAAAAATAAATGTATATAGGTAATGGCGTGGTCATACACAAACCACTCTAACATAGTTAGTATACTTTTTAGGAATATAAAACTTGGATACAGTGTTAGTCGATTGTTCAGCATTAGCACACATTAAAATCTTGAGAAATGTTGATTTTATGATATTTTTGCACAACAACATATAATCATCACCATTCACTTTTTAAAAACAAAATCACAGAACGTTTTGGCAGATCAATTAGTGTATTATGTTTCTAGCGTCTCATTGTTCCCAAATGTTGGCCTGTGTCCCTAAAGATGGGAAAATAAATAGGTGATAGCTTTGCACACCTCACAGCATTACAATGTGTAATCACTCAGTTTAACCGTTTTCCCATGTTATGCTGTTTTTTCTATTTAAATTGCTTATAGGGTGGTCACACATAAACCATAATAAGACACAAGGTATTCTTTGTACTATTTTGTGTATTAATGCATAATTTCAAAAATAAATAAATCATAAAAATGTCCGGCTAATAATCACGTGTTTCGTTATTGAATGTGTCTTATTGCACAAGACTGTTGGTCTATATCATCAGATATAGAAATGTGTTATTGCATTGCTGCATATACAATATAATTTGTGGAATTCCTCTTTTGTGTAATAAGATAACGATATACTACTACATGTGTTTGGATTCACTGATATCATCGTCTCTGTGTTAAAAAATTATAAAAAAACATTTGTCAGAAGAATGTTTTCTTTGATGGTTTCAAAATCCTACGTTACTTGTTACAGCAAACAACCTGGCTCTAAACAAGCCAACCAAGCAGTCGACAACAGAAGCGGGTCGTGTGTCATCGCGCGCAGTGGATGGCAATTACGCGAACCTGCTGAGACAGCAAAGCTGCAGTCGGACTGTGTTTCGTAAACGCGCTTGGTGGAGTGTTGAGTTGCCAGCCGTCAGCGAGATCAAAGAGGTGGTCATAACTGGCAGAGCAGACTGCTGCTGTAAGTTCCAAACATTGTGTACTGTCTGTAAAAAATATATTCTTATGTATTCTGAATTATTTTGAATTAATATTAACCAACTTAATATGTTAGTTCATAATTATGCAAGGACAGCACGATTGCACGGTATATCTTGCCTTTAACCCGTATGGACACATAGTGGTTATTCCTGAATCTCTGACGTAGTCGGCCGAAAGGTGCAAAAGCCTTGGCCACCCTCCTGTGTATTTCATCGTCAATGCATCCATTACTTGAAATAGTGCTTCCTAGGTAGGTGAATTCCAGAGCAGAGTTCAGCCTGTTTCCATCAACCATGATATTCTCCTCTCGGGTTCTTGTAGAGTCGGGTTGGTACAGCATCTCGGTCTTCTTGATTTTAATCTTCAGGTTGAACTTCTTTGACGCATCGGAGAAAGCATCCACTGATTTTTGCATATCTTCAGCAGAGTGGGCAACCTTTGCACTGTTATCTGCGAATCGCAGCTCTCTCTTCAGTATCCGAATAGTGTTGGTCTTCGCTCTAAAGTGTGCCACGTTGAATAGGTCAGCGCTCTGTCTGGACTGTGTGTAGATGCCATCTCCCGTGTCTCGGAAAGTTTCGTCGAGCATTGCTGATAAGAAGATGGAGAAGAGCATGGGTACCATTACACAACCTTGCTTAACCCCATTTGTAACGCTGAACGATTCTGATACTTCCCCTCCAGCACTAACATTCGCCATCATTCCGGTATGTAGAGCCTCGATCACCAATTGTGAACTTCTTTGGGCATCCATATTTCGTCAGTAGCTGCCATAGCCCGGTCCTCCAAACTGTATCGAATGCCTTACTGAAGTCGACAAATACCATGTACTGTGGTCGGTCCTGCTCAAAGCACCTTTCTTGTAGCTGTCGGAGACAACATATCATATCCACGGAGCTCCGGTAACTTCTGAAACCAGTCTGTGTCTCCGGAACTACCTCTGGTGTTATGTGGGTAGAATATTTGTTGAGAAGGATCCTGGCGAAGATCTTGCCTGCTATGGAAAGAAGAGAGATTCCTCTATAGTTCCCGCGGTCTGTTTGATCACCTTTCTTGTAGATGATTACAGTGCTGGCATCCTTCCATGCTTGTGGTACAGAACCCACCTCCCAAACATTGGTGATTAGTTGGTGCAGTCTGCTGAATATATTGTCTCCTCCGTGCTTCCATGCTTCAGCAGGAATTCCATCTCCCCCAAGTGCTTTGCCATCAGGCTGGCGATTGCTCTAGCCATCTCAGCCATGGTTGGGATCTCATCGAGGCATGTCTTAGTAATGCGCTGCGGGATGTAGTCCAGCGCTTCGTGATATATTTCGCCAGGGACGTTGAGCAGCTTCTGGAAGTGTTCACTGCATCTTGCCACAAATCTCTTGCTGTCAAAGAAGGTGTCCATCTGTTGATTTCAGGTGAACAGGTGAAACGAGTTTGAATGTTAGAAGTATACTGAAGAATATTGATAAGCTGAATAACTATTTACTATCGCTCGATAATTGGTCTAACGGAAACGTGGCTTAATGATCAAAACTTCAGTGTTATATGAACTACTAGAATACACAATTATTCATCTCACTAGACCCTCCAGAAAAGGAGGAGTATATAGAATGTGTTTTTGTTGAGGTGATGTCTCAAACCACAAAACACAAGGAGAAATGTTGGTCCGCATAGTGCATAGACCCTCAATTTCAAGCATTAGTGCATTTACAGAACAAATAACTAATATTACATTAAAAATTGAAAACAAACAATGTTATATAATGGGCGATTTCATCATACATTGGTTAAACTGTGATCAACATAAGGAACGTCATGATTATGTAGATGCAAAGTTTTCAAACTCCTTAATAGCTCATATTACGAAGCCCACTAAAAGTACACCAACTACAGCCACATAATGGATAACATTTATAGTAATGACATCTTTGGTGAACACAACTTCAAGGACTATTGTACTCAGATATTTCTTATTATTTACCAATATTGATACTAACCACATCAAATAATGATAAACAAGATTATATTACAATAGAAACTAGAACATATACTCAACATACCATATTCAAAAGCACCTGAGAGGCAACATGTTGGAATGATGTAAATGCATGTAAAGTTAGTCATACTGAATTCCTTTAAACAAAACAAGGGAAACATAAAACATGGATTCCCAAGGGTTTAGAAATTCCGTAAAAACTAAGCACAGACTATATAATCATGTATTTTCTAATAAAAAAACAGTATTTAACGAAACCAATTATAAAAGAAAAAAATTAACTAACGCAAGTTATTTAAAATAGCAGAGCGCTATCATTAACAAAATAATTCTGACAAGCACAAGAGTGACCTGAATAACAAAAATGTTGCAAATGATAAGAGAAATTCTAGGCGAGAAGACACCACCAGAGCAAAACCACGAATTCTTAAAGAATGGATTTTCTAACACGAGATAAACAATTAATAGCTGATGAATTTAATGAATACTTCACAACCAATTGTACAGAATTAACCAAGAATATACCAACCGTTACGTAAAAGCTTGATGACTATGATGGAATTTATTAAAAAAAAAAATAACTAGCACCTACAACCACATATGAGATATGGATAATTATAGAGAAATTAAAAAAAATCCAGTCATGGGTGGGACGGTATAAAACCAGTCATCATCAAACAAATATATACTGGTATGATTGACCATTATGCCACATTATAAAGTTATCGTTTGACAAAGGTTACAAATATTCTACTTACATACCTTTAGCAATATTAATTGATAAACATAACAAGTGCAATAGACAAAGGAGAACACATAATGGGACTTTTTTAGATTTCGCGAAATTATTTGATACAATGAACCGATTAAGAAAATTAAATCATTGTGGAATAAGAGGAACAGTACTCCAGTGGTTTCAAAGTTATTTATCTAGAAGAAGACAAACAGTAAGAATTATTGAACACAATTATGTTCTTATCAATAAAACTTATGTAGTGCCAGAAGGATCAATATCAGGTCCCTTATTATTCTTGATCTATATAAGTGATTGTAAGTGCTGTGTCACAAACCACCTTTCCTATAATGCATGCAGTTTACAGTAATATTTTTATCCAAGGGAAACATTTGCCAAAAAATGGAACATGATTTAAGTATTGAAATACAAAAACGTTCACTTTGGTTTAAAGCTAATAAACGTTCGTTAAATTTTAAGAAAACATTTACAGATAATTA
This sequence comes from Ridgeia piscesae, assembly GCA_025642075.2. NCBI lineage: Eukaryota > Metazoa > Annelida > Polychaeta > Sabellida > Siboglinidae > Ridgeia > Ridgeia piscesae. The sequence goes on from JAODUO010000599.1 coordinate 89,326, forward strand.
TAATCAATTGGAATGAACACATAACATATACATGTAAAATGTATAATAGTGTAGGGATAAACTAAAACGTTGATTATACCTTTATATACCTTTGTATTACCTATTGTAACATAGTATGGGGAAGAGCCCCAAAAATATATTTATCTAATCATAATCATTTATTATATTTATCATTTATTGCAGAAACAATTCATAATAAGTCATTATTTAAAGCATAAGTCAGTTAATTTAAATTATGAACATCAACTAAACAAATATGTACCTTGCATATTAATGTACTACCGTAATAGGGGTATGTTACCAACTATATTTAATGACATGATCATGAAGCACACATGCTCACACAACTATAATATGAGACAACATATAGCTTACAAAATACCACATTGTAAAATTAATCTCGCTTATGTTGGTCCAAAACTGTGGAATACTGTTATCATGAGGAATCATATTTAAGATTGTACGTCTATAAGTATATTAAAACGAAGGCAATGAAATAATACACCTAGAGAACATATTGAAAAGAAACAACGCAATAAAATTAGATATAATGGTATATTTGAGAATAATAATATGTATTCATATTTGTGAACAACGTAGCTAATTTATAAAACAAATGTTCATGTTTTTATGACATTTATTTGATTAACTGTTGTATACTCGCGTCAGCGTAATTGCACCAAGGTGGCATACATGTTTTGTTGATAACTGAATAAAGGAATCGTAGGCAGTTCGCTTCTTTCCTGATTATTTTTGATTGTCTATCATGATTTGTATATATATCCTGTGTTTTATTCAATATTGTTTCGGATAATCAATCAATAAAGCAATTGTATTAGTGCACCATGTCAGAATCAGTTTATGTTGTATATGTTATTATATGCACATATTATTGTATTACAACAGGGGAGAAACTGCGGAAAATATCCATCGAAATATACTGGGGAAGATTCATGTACAGATGTGCGGCTGCATATGTACCCTTTTTTAAACACGAAAGGAGACGTGTCCCATGTAACAGGCACAGTGTTGGCGCTCGTCTCAGGTTACACAATTCTTTTACGCTTGACGTGTTCTCACTGTGCGAAGTAGAAGTGTACGGTGCCCTCGGTAAGACACATGCATAGAGGAATAGTGTTAGCAGCGTTCGTTATGTTACGCCACCATCACGGTATTAACCAACGTGGGGTAGTAAACAGCCGCAACATTAATGCAAATCGTAAAGAAAACTGCATCCATTTTGGGATAAGATTGCTTAAGTACCGTGAATATAAAACGCACGCACACAGTATGTTTAGGGTAAATACGTTGTAGCGTTTACATTTTTTCGGCCGTTGTAAAGTATCTGGGTGACATTTCTGCGCATGCGCGAGTCGCCATTAGTTAACATTAAGTACGTTAACGCTTCCCGCTAAATGTCATGTTAAATACATACTTAGTCATATATTTATTTGTCGCAAATTAACACGATTGAGACAACCAAATGTTGAGGCATGTTTGGATAGCAAGCGCAAATAACGTGTCTGCATGCACTGCGTCATAATCAGTAGCAGTGATTTAAACAAACGTAGTATTTTAATGTATTGAATGAATTTTTCAACAACTCAATAATCACCACAGGAGAGTTAACTAAGAGCCCTTGGTAGTTATGCCATCAGTGCTTTACGTTTCGCTGCACATTGATAATTTTACATTTAACGCGCTTGCGCAGAAACGTCACCCGGATAGTTTATAACACACCAAAACAAATGTAGGGCCTAAGTGCGACAACGTATTCAGCCATGGCTGTCCAGTATCTACTATCTCAAACAGTTTCGCGGTATTTGATGCCCAAATATGTAATGCGAATAGTTTAAATAATACAGATGTATTAATACGCTTAAGTCTTCTCAAGCCAAACATAAATTGCCGGTGTATGAATTTATATAGCGTATCCAATTTGTAAACACTAGAGTGCAATTCATTTTAAACTCTACTCAAAATTAAAACAGACTTATTTTTACAAGAGTAACACGTTGAAGTTTTGCCATAGTATGCCCATATATTAATTATATCCCGTGCAAACATACGTTTCACTGATCAGAATGTTTTCAACATAATACGTAAGTGGTTCTAACTTAATTGTAGTGGTAATGTGTGTTTTCAGATAATGTTTGACACGTTCTATAGCGTTTTCGACTATAGCTGAACACTCTATTATATAGCGGTTTCAAGGGTGATTGTTATGAACTTGCTACATCAAGCCAACGTCGGTGGGAGCTTATGAAAGAGTAAACAAACATGACATTGACACACGCTCAATCATGTGACGATTCCATTTTGATTTTAAACGAAACCAGCGACAAATACAAATTGTTTTACATTTCGTTGCAGCTACACCTGTGGATTCACACGTTAATGTGGCTCGTGGAAAGCCAACAAGACAATCATATACGCATGGACCACATTCATCTTCGAGAGCTGTGGATGGCAGTATAGCGAGTTTACTGCGACAGAACAGCTGTACGCAAGCTTCAAAGGCGTCGAAAACGTGGTGGCAAGTGAACCTGATGGCTGACTACCATATCATTGGTGTAGTCATCACTAGTCGAAAAGACGGTCAGTTCAGTTCAAATGTGTGACTGAGGACATTTTGTTACCATAAATGTTGAGCGCGTCACTCATCTTAACATGCATTTGTTTCCCTTGTCCTAATTTGCATATGATCGCTGAAGTGCGAATGAAAACCAACATTATTTCGTTCTCTCCGCCCATGTCACTCTGTAAAATGAGATCAATGTTTCGCATGCACTTTTCGAATAAGTTTTTGGCACCAATAACAGTCAGCAAAGCATGGTTGCGTGCACCAAGATAAATATTCTTGAAACTGCCGTTGCAATTGTGTTTAACATTGACTGAAATGCAAAAAGCATACATATGTACATACATACATACATACATACATACATGCATGCATGCATGCATGCAGGCAGGCAGGCAGGCAGGCAGGCAGGCAGGCAGGCAGGCAGGCAGGCAGGCAGGCAGGCAGGCAGGCAGGAAGGGAGGCACGCACGCACGCACGCACGCACGCACACACGCACACACACATTACTACATCGGGGCACTTTATATTAATCTTTAAATATACTTTTTCCATTAACAAAAACGCCGTAGTTAATTGTGTGTGTGTATATATATATATATATATATATATTTACATATTGTCAACAGGAGGAGAGCTACGCTCTGTTGAGATTAAGGTCATCTGGAAGAATCCCTATAAAATGTCAATTTGCGCAACACTCAAAAAGCCCATGAAAAAAGGAGAGACGAAACGATTCGAATGTCCACCTCGAACGATCGGAAACGAAGTGGTTATCGAGCAGTATCTCAGTGGAACGGCATTGTCATTGTGCGAAGTGGAAGTATACGCGAAACTAGGTAAGACTAATATATACACAGCGGACCCAATGATATAGCGTCTTTGTTTGATTGTCATTTGAGCGCATTGGTGTATGCGCACTGTCATAATTTAGGCTATACAAGTAGCTTGTTAGATGACAATAACGATATAAACCATACCATTCACGCACATATTTTGGTAGACTGTTTTTTACAGAAAGTCACATTTTAAACACTGCATTTAACAAAAGCGTTTTAATTAGCAAACACGCAATGACATAACCATTTCAATTACAGTGACCTGTAGAGTATAACTTGTAACTACTCAACCAAACATTTATATATGTAAAAACGTGATCTGATTTTACAGTAATTGTGAATATACAAAATATGTAAACATGCCATCGAGTTACAGATCTACTCGCTGTGCAGTTCGCACAGGTGACATATAAACGGATAAACTCCTAAGAAGTACATTTCATTAGGAGTATGAATGTCCCATAAACACACTAAAATGCAAAACCATTTGAAAGCCATATCTCGTATCCCAACAAATCGCGTCGCAGAATTACTAACCGTGAATCCAAAGTCAAATAAGTGCGCAGTCACACAGTGCGCGTCATCAAATTGTCTTAATATAACAATATTGTTATCCAAGGGAAACATATGCCAAAAAATGGAACATGATTTAAATATTGAAATACAAAAACGTTCACTTTTGCTTAAAGCTAATAAACGTTCGTTAAATTTTAAGAAAATATTTACAGATAATTAAAATCAATTGGAATGAACACATAACATATACATGTAAAATGTATAATAGTGTAGGCATTTTATGGAAAATCAAGAACAAAGTAAACTAAAACGTTGATTAACCTACATTACACCTTTATATACCTTTATATTACCTATTGTAAGAGCCCCAAAATATATTTATCTAATCATAATCCTTGATTATATTTATCATTTATTGCAGAAACAATTCATAATAAGTCATTATTTAAAGCATTAGTCAGTTTATTTAAAGCTCATCAAATTATGAACATCTATCAACTAAACAAATATGTACGTTGTATATTAATGTACAAACGTAATAGGGGTATGCTACCAAATATATTTAATGACATGGTCATGAAGCACACACGCTCACACAACTATAATATGAGACAACATATAGCTTACAAAATACCACATTGTAAAACTAATACCAGACAAAACACACACTCGCTTATGTTGGTCAAAAACTGTGGAATACTGTTATCATGAAGAATCATATTGAAGATTGTACGTCTATAAGTATATTAAAACGAAGGCAATGAAATAATACACCTAGAGAACATATTGAAAAGAAACAACGCAACAAAATTAGATACAATGGTATATTTGAGAATAATAATATGTATTCATATTTGTGAACAGCGTAGCTAATTTATAAAACAAATTTGTTTTATGACATTTCTATTTGATTAACTGTTGTATACTCGCGTCAGCGTAATTGCATCAAGGCGCTATCGAGTGGTGTATTTGACTAAAATGAAGGTGAAACATGATCACCGCATGTTCAAACTGCGCCAACCCTTGAACATTATGTACGTCATGCCTTGCGTGTAGAATGGTGTTCATGAAAGAAAGTTGACCAGCGTCCCCATGAAGCAGCAGACCAATTAAACATTTAAATGTCCTATTTAATTTTGTAACAGCAATTGTTTTAATTAGTGGGCATCTATACTGGGGTGGGGGCATGTTATAGCAGTGTTACAATTTGCCCGGAGGTGAACGTTACTACTAACCCCGACAGCTTTCACTCACAAAACACGCAATTGCAAAAACACACTTCAAATCATGTTTAATGATGCGTATAAGCCATTTACATCAATCATAGCCATTTTGACGCTTAGACAGGTCTCCGGCTCAGACCCACACAATACCTCATCCAATACCATACATGTTATAACTTATTTATTGCCGATGCTTGCGTTCATACGTGCTAGGGTTTTCGATAACTTTTTTTGTAACTAGTAACGTTTGTTGCCAGACGTAGTGTAATTATCGACATTGTCTTACAGTATTTGGCAAAGCCGATATGACTAAAAATCTGGCTCTCGGAAGGCCGACAGATCAATTATCTACGCTTGGTACGTTTGACTCGTCGAAAGCGGTGGATGGCAACAGCGACGGTGTACTCGCTCACGGCAGCTGCTCACACACAGCAGAGCATAATCCGGCCTTTTGGCAGGTCGACTTACAAGGCGTCTACGATATCGGGGAGGTGGTCATGACACTCCTACGAGAAATTTATCGTGAGTAGGAAAATGACACCGATTTCTATGAGTGTCGTTCATCTTGCCGTTCTATTAGTACTAACTTGAGGGACGTTTCACAATGAAAACCCTAAAAATGTACAACTGAGGTTTACGTTTTGGTCAAACATTTATTAGATTTATTTCACATTTTGCAAGAGGGTAGATGAAAATGTTTGAAGGAAATACAGTTAGCATATCATCTCACAGCCATTGCGCGTAGTCTTCTTTCGACGCATTACTGTAATCATAATTTAATTTAACTTATTTATGTTGTTGTCATAGGGATTGAAGCTGATACACAACAACCATGAAACAATAAACATTTGCTAAACGGGATAGGGTTAGTTTAAAACATAAAACAATAATAACATAAATACGTAACCAAAATGTTTAATACTACGACAAACCACAATGAGGTAGATACTGTTCTCTAAGCGGAGATGACATGAATGTGACTGTCGTGGCAAAACCACTACGTCATAATGCTAGATTTTGTTCTACTAATTTTTAAATCCCACCACACAAGTATTAGACACAAATGCGATGTACACAGTCATCTATCCCACTTTGGAGATATCTCCCAAATAATAATTGTAGTCAGAATATTTTTAATATGTTGAGTAGCACTCTTCACAGTGTTGTAATCAGTTTAATACAGCTGTGAGACCCATTTGCATCAATTTGGAGAGAAATGACCATATATATAATATTTTTTTACCGGTTATTGTTTACGTTTGCATGTTATATGTACTGATGCATTTTCTATTAATTGTTCTTCATTTGGGTATATTTCAGACTACAGTACTGTAATTCACATTCTTCTTCTTTATGTTTTGTGCACGGTTTGGTGGATTATTCTACACTGTGACATACACGTGTGTGTGTATGTGTTGTGTGTGTGTGTGTGTGTGTGTGTGTGTGTGTGTGTGTGTGTGTGTGCGTGCGTGCGTGCGTGCGTGAGTGCGTGCGTGCGTGCGTGCGTGTGTGTGTATCTACGTATGTATGCATATGTAATTTTGTTCTACGAGCAGATGAACAATATTTTATTACCATGGTGATCGAAGCGATTACGGAGGTTCCTCTTCGAAGTACCATATGTGCAATGTTATGGATGACTTCCAAGAAACCCACCACAAGACGATTCCACTGTCGACCTGGTGCAGTTGGCAGCATCGTAAGGTTTACAGAGGGTGAACATGTGTGTTATCCAATGACACTGTGCGAAGTGGAGGTTTACGCGACCAACGGTAAGACTGCTTTACACTGCGACACACGCAGGCCACACTTAACGCCCTGTCCTCAATATTCATGTACCAGAACACGAATCGAGTTTGTTGATCTTCAAATGTATAGTATATCAGCAGTTTAAGTACTTTAAGTCAGTTTGATAGAAACAATTTACCTTGGTTAGAATCATTGATGGCAGTGCCATTACAATTGCATTCTGAGTTCTGAAGTGAAAACATGATTGGCATCTAAAGTAGACACTTCATACGGCAACGTTGATTTGGATGCATACGCGATGGGTTCGGTTAAATCGAACTGTCCAGTGTCTTGCAGTGCCTTGCCGCCTTTTCGGTAAGTCATCATCGATAATTGTGTTACCAGAGTTGCGTTTACCTGCTGTGAAAATCGAAGCACTGGAGAACAATTCAAAAGAGGTGTGTCAAGTCGTCGAGCAAAGGTTATTGTTCAATGAAACACGGCGCATTTCTTGTCGGCCCGGAGTGAAAGGGAGCATAATCAGAATCACAAGTACCGAACACGAAGCGATGGGCCTCTCATTGTGTGATGTACAAATCTATGCAGTGCCTGGTAAGTTAATTAGTTTCGTGTATTATACGTATACTAACATATTTGCTTATTTCTTTAGTATTGACACACGGATATATATATATATATATATATATATATATATATATATATATATATATATATATATATATATATATATATAATATAGATATATATATAGATAGATAGATAGATAGATTCTTAGCATTTCATTCATCCGTTGACGACTAGCGCATTGTTATACGATTACGAGATTGCTTAAATCCTTGGTTTTGTCGAGCCACTGGTCTGTGTGTGTGTGTGTGTGTGTGTGTGTGTGTGTGTGTGTGTGTGTGTGTGTGTGTGTGTGTGTGTGTGTTGTGTGTGTGTGTGTGTGTGTGTGTGTGTGTGTGTGTGTGTGTGTGTGTGTGTGTGTGTGTGTGTGTGTGTGTGTGTGTGTGTGTGTGTGTGTGTGTGTGTGTGTGTGTGTGTGTGTGTGTGTGTGTGTGTGTGTGTGTGTGTGTGTGTGTGTGTGTGTGTGTGTGTGTGTGTGTGTGTGTGTGTGTGTGTGTGTGTGTGTGTGTGTGTGTGTGTGTGTGTGTGTGTGTGTGTGTGTGTGTGTGTGTGTGTGTGTGTGTGTGTGTGTGTGTGTGTGTGTGTTGTGTGTGTGTGTGTGTGTGTGTGTGTGTGTGTGTGTTTGTGTGTGTTTTTTGTTTGTTTGTTTTTTTTTTTTTTGTATTGTATGCATGTATATATGTATTAATACTAGTTCTCGTTCTCGTTCTCGATCTTGATTTTCTTTTAAATTTTGGTAGAATTAGTATCAAACAACCGCGAACCTGACATCAAGTTGAACGCGGCCCAGTATAAGAAAGCAATGCAGTCGTCTACCAGTAGCTCAATATACGGAGCAACGAAGGCGGTCGACGTGAATATGAACACTTGCAGCTACACACGTTCTACACCTGCTGCTTGGTGGCAAGTTGACCTTCAGGCTACTTTTAAAATCGAGGCTGTCTTGATAACCACTCCACCAATCCGCGGTAAGGCCAAATAGAAAATAGTTATGGCGAATGTTTTATATTGGTAACTACGCCGTGCAAACGCCATCATATTACTATTGAAAGATTAAGTTAAATGCTTTTGTTTTCAATTTCTCTCTAACATTGTATGTTTAAAGAGAATGCTTCTGTCAAGCAATGTAGCAAATGTGAAATTTGTTTATTACGAAATCATGTCACTATCCTCGCCCAAAAGTGGAAATTTGCTTTCAACAAAACAAACAGTCATTTGTTTTTGACGTAACCGCAGTAAGCTGATGCTGAATGTTACTTCAAGCTGTATAAGAAATTACTATATCGGAATATCGTTGTTTACACAGCTTCTTGGACCCAAACAATTTATTCAGTTGTTTTGTTATTACTGCCATTTAGACATAGCGAGTTCGTTATATCGGCGGCTGTTGGAAAGTCACACGACAGCTGGCTTTGCATATATATATATATATATATATGTATGTATATATGTGTATGTATGTATGTATGTATGTATGTATGCATGCCATGCATGCATGCATGCATGCATGCATGCATATCATATATATATTATAATAAAAGCCAGCGTTGCTAATATTCTTACTTACAAACACCAAAGGTGAGGGGCTAACCGCCACAGACACGGTTCCTTATGGATGTTGTCTTCCCACCCATGTTAAAAGATAGGACAATCGCAGCGCCGCTACCTGCGATGACGTCTCTAACGGTCACTAGGTATTATAACACGTTGTGCAAAATATGTATAGAAAGGACGACCGAAAGGTGCCTCAAACAAAGTGACGGGGATGCCTAAAATATTATTTCAGTAGCAAGACACCATTTTTTAGCATGCATATATGATTCTAATTGGGAAAAAAAGTAAATTTTCATTTCATTATTGTTGTTGGTTGTGCTTCCAATACATAGACACCAATTAAGTACTTGCCCTTGCAGCAAACAATGTGGCCTTTCATAAGCCAACCAATCAGTCGTCTACAGAGGGGCTGTATGCTTCCTCGGTTGCGGTGGATGGCAACAGGGACAACGACCTTGATCACGGCAGCTGCAGCAGGACCCAGTATCGTAACAATGCTGTGTGGAGTGTTGAGTTGCAAGCAGTGTATATTGTCAGTGAGGTGGTCATAACAAGCCGATCAGACTGCTGCTGTAAGTTGTAACAAGTTTGTAATATGCACAACATTATAACGAGTGTATATACGTTTGTGCGATCGCAACCGTGCGCAGCATGTGTATGCTAGTCTGCGTGTGGGTTACGTTGCTACAGTCACGAAGTTCAATGTAACTGATGTAAGTGGACACGAACGACGTAATGTAACCACCCTGTTTTTTAAGAAACAATATTTCCAATGTGTGTCCAGAAAACCCATTGTTCCGAGTATGTGGTGTACATCTATCTGGCGCGTAAGTGCGTGCGTGCGTGCGTGCGTGTGTGTGTGTGTGTGTGTGTGTGTGTGTGTGTGTGTGTGTGTGTGTGTGTGTGTGTGTGTGTGTGTGTGTGTGTGTGTGTGTGTGTGTGTGTGTGTGTGTGTGTGTGTGTGTGTGTTCAACGTTTTGAAGCCGACGGAATACCCTAATACGCATATAAATTAATTATCAAATAATATTCATAGTTCTAAGATTTTGAAATGATGATACACATAAACATATTGTATCAGCGAATATTACAAGTAACCTACTCTAATACGCAGGCGTTCTGAATAACTTATTTAATAGTAGTAGTAATACTAATAGTTAGTATAACACTTCTATTGCGCTAGTCTGCGAGTGTGTTACATTGCTACAGTCACAAAAGTCGATGTTGTCCTGTAACTGAATAGTTTGAAAAAATTGAAAATAAATATAATAATAGTTTATTTCTTATATAGCGCCCCATCCAAATAATTGTTCTGAGGCGCTTTACAATGATTATTCCTAAAATAATGATAATAAAAAATACATATTAATAACAATATATATATATATATATATATATATATATATATATATATATATATATATATATATAATAATAATAATATTAAAAGTTAGTACAATACTATTTTAATAAAATGTGGATATGCTAATAAAACAAATATAATACTTTAAAATACCGACTTAAATTGGAACAAAACTACACACTGTATTAAAAATGAATAAATAAGTATAAATATGTAGTAGATAAAGATAAAATAGTATAAATATATACTAATTAATAAATGTATGAATAGTTGACTGATTAACTGTGATCACAGAGTGTCAAAATAATAATATGTAAACATATGCGTCTTGAGTGCTACTTTGAATTCATTCACACTCGTACATTGTCGCACTACAAGGGGTAGTTGGTTCCATGCCCTTGGAGTTGCACAAGAGAAGGATCGTTCGCCAATTTAAGTTCTGGAAGTGGGCTTCTTAAGTAGTAACTTCCTCATCTGATAACAAACTGAAGTAAGTATACGCCGGTATGTTAGTGCTTTATGCATAGACGATAGAGCACAACTGTCGGGGATTAATCAAAGTAATTAATTAATCTAAATCATCAACCGAAATGATACACACACAGAGGCAAGTGTCGTACCAGGAGCGTAAGACGCCCGAAAGGTTTTGGTAAAAATGCAAGTTCTAACAAATATATATTGAGTATTTTAAGAAAGGTGGCAGTAGTGTATTTACCCCATAGAAGATGATAATCTTAACATTGATATGGAGGTACTGCGTTGTATCGTCCTCGCTTGCCATACCCCTGCCCGATCCCCTTGCAAACTGTGGATTTAAGTTCAGCCAATGAAATAACTCGATATATGTGATTCAAATCAAGTCAGGTGACAATAATATCAACATATTTCAGTTAACCGTGATAATGTTAAAGATGCGAACGGGATTCCCGCGAGTCTGTATCCGTCTTCAAATTGAGGCGGGTATTCGCGCTGTTCTCACGGCTGAGGCAGTCGCGACTGGCGGAGTCAATAAATACTTTGACTCGGCTAACTTCGGCACATCGCCTGTGAGATCACCCAGGGCTAATTTACACAGCGAAAACCGTGGCTTGGAAGGATGCGTCGTGTCATTGGGATCGTAGATTAATCCCTCAAAGATTGGTGCCCGATGTCCAAATCGTTTAAATATAAAACTACGGAAGCTCAATTAAAATGGAACGATATAGAATTCATTAATACAATGTCATACTAGGCTTAGTCCCAAAGTATCTTTTTATAGTATGCATATATCATGTAATGTTAAGTAGTCACTTTATAGTCATAAAAATATTACTTGATTTTCGCTGTAATATGATACTGTCACGTTTGATTCTGACATGCCAAAAACATGGAATGCGTTACATGTTTAATGACATGGCTTACGCTTCATCTACGATCTGGATCATAGTAATATGTGCATTCATGATATTTATTGTAAAACTGTATATACCATTGCTATTGTGACAATATTTTCTGTAATGTTCAATAGTGACGAAAGGTGTGTACGTTGTTGATTCAAGTATTATTATATTACCACAGGGGAGGATCTTCGTGACTTTAGCGTCCATTTATATTGGATTAGTAACCGGTACAAGTGGCTGTGTGCAAATATAGGAGTTTTTGGAAGACACGAAAAGAAACGCATTCGTTGTGTAGTTGCCGTTGGCGATCGCGTCATTCTTACACAATATGACCAACTTCAAACGTTAGCATTGTGTGAAGTGGAAGTTTACGGTGATCCGTGTAAGTGAATCTCCTACCAGGCGAAGATGCCGACTAACCTCTGAATAATTGGTAAATGCCCACGTAGCCAAGCCTCTTGTACAAGGGCACTTTATATTTCATACTTTCTTTTTAGATTTGCACTTTGACCATACTTTAATATTAAATATTTTATATTAAATGTACGGATTGTAGAAGTGTGGATGTACCTGCAATGAATGTATCCCTAATTGGTTGCAGTGAAGCCTGTGAGCCCGTTAGTTAATGTGGCCCGTGGGAAGCGAACATTCCAAACAAGTACGCGGTCTAGTTATTCCTCGTCGAAAGCTGTGGACGGCAATAGAGCGAATGTCTTACAAAACTGCGCACAGACAACCTACTCGCCCGATAAATTCCAAGAATGGAACGTTGACTTGGTGGATTTCTACAAGATCAAAGAAATTGTCATCACCATACGAGGAGACTGCTGCGGTCAGTTATGAAATATAAATGTCGGCTTATTGTCACCAGACAAATGTAATGTTTTGCACACTGATGTTTTACTGTAGTGTCCACACATTTCCGAAACAAACGTTTCATGTCCCCGATTTCTTACTGTAATATTATAAATATTATAATTTATATATATTGACTATATGCTGCCCGTTACATACACACTATTCGAAATTTACATGGTAGATGTTACTAAACATTTGTATTGTGCCATTTATTCGGACACGAGAAATGTTCATCTTGTAAAAAACATTCACATTATATACCACCTCCACTAGCGGAATTACACTGTGCGGAACACAAGATCCTGTGATATTCGGCGATATCACATCGTTCATGCTAGATGACCTGCTTCAGCTAAATGGCTGCTTGCAATTACTCATAAATGGGTGATTCCGGTTAATGAACAAAAAGGTCGTTATAATGTGGTACCTTTGTGAATATTACGTAAGGTTCTGGAAAGGCATTTGCATTGGTCAGATGGCAACGGTATTTCGTAATAGGGCGTTTCACTTGTAGCAATATTAAAACTAATACATTACACGGTAAAAAGGTTATGCTTCAATGGAGATCGCGCATCTTAATTTTTGAGATAAATTGTTTTAACTACGGGTATAACTGCACACCTGTTGCCGTGCAAGGGAAACTGTTATTGGAATGATATATTCGTGTACCTCATTTACAGGGCAAAAGTATAATCAACTCAGTATTCATGTGACCTGGAATCGCGATAAGTTTATGGGGTGCGGCAAGTTCCGACACTGGAAGACAGGATACACTAATCGAATAAAGTGTGGAGAGAATGCAGTCGGCAATCACGTGATGATTAGGCAAACCGTCAAAAACACAAGATTGGTATTGTGCGAAGTGGAAGTGTACGCGAACTTAAGTAAGGCCGCACTTTACAGCTCGAACATATAATCCCAACTATCTTTTCTTTATGTAATGCGACAACGTAAATAATGCCAGTGCATCATCACCATCATAATATGCAGATATATCATCCGTATATGTTGCATGGTGCCTGTGATACATAGTCGATTACCTCGCTCGTTGTGTGGAAAGTTGACTTTGAGAGAAATCATTATTTATTTATTTGTTTGTTTATTTATTAAACATGACATATCTTTTTAGAATACCAGTACCGTGTATAAATTTCACTGCGCGCACATTAACTGGAACGCAATGCTGAAATTATTGATCTGAAAGTCCAGTCAACACGAACAAATCATGTGTTACATTCAGTCGGATACATAACATTAAAATTACTGATGTCGTGAGAATCTTCTAAATTCCAACCTTTTATACCAAAATACTACGAATAGCAAGTTCAGTTATTATTCACCACAGTCAACAACGCACATTGACACCAGGTATATGAGTTGCTAGATAGAATACAGTTATCCATGATGTGTTTCAGTAAGAAGTAAAGTGGATATAAAAACAAATGTGGCACGTGGAAAGCCGACAACTCAATCATCTACACTTGGTGCGTTTGACTCGTCGAAAGCGGTAGATGGCAACAGCGGCGGCGTTCTCGCTCACGGCAGCTGTTCACACACAGCAAAACCTAAGCCGACCTTTTGGCAGGTCGACTTACAAGGCGTCTACGATATCGGGGAGGTGGCCATAACTCCCCTAAAAATATCGAAATGTGCGTAAATAAACTCACTGATTTGTGTAATTTTTCTGATAACGATGTTGTTCCTTTGCACCCACATTGACGCCAATCCCCCCAACTACCCGCTTCCTTAGAAAGAACTGCGTGTTTGTTTATCCCAGTTCTTCTTTTAGTCATCCCAATTCCTTTGGTCTTATAGTATCGATAAAAAGTATATGTTCGATAAAAACATGTTTGCTTATACTCATTAGTCAAAGTGTATGTCGCAAACCATGTTTTTTGTCAGTCTGACCATCCAATTTGTCATAGTCCAGTCATATCATCAAACGTTGGCGTGAGGAAAACTACCTGGAACCTTTCCATATATCGTTCTCGTCTCCTAAGCAACCTATATGTTGGTGTCATTTTAAATTTCTAATATAGTTATGTCTCTGATTGTACCCAATCAAAAACAAATAATAATACGGAACAACATTTTGCGAAACTAGTTTGATTTGTATCTATTATAAAGCATAAGTACATGGTGATATTTGCAGAATGTTTGCGTGTTTGCATATTCTCTGCAAATGCAGTAAATACCTGTATCTGTTGGCATATATATATATATATATATATATATATATATATATATATATATATATATATATATATATTATATATATATATATATATATATATATATATATATATATATATATATATATATATATATATACTATTTGATAAGTAATACAATAACCTGTAGGTAGCAGAAACGACAAAAGTCATTTAATGTTATGGCTTTTGAAGACGAGTTTGACACCAGGTAATCAAGGTTAGATCAAATAGCTATGATTTCTATCCAGACATTTTTAATGGGCCATCAAAGTGATCTGACCATAACTAAATGATGGTCAGATTAACCATATGTATGGTTGGTTTATGACATATTCGTTAACGTAAGCTAATATATTGTCTTCAAAATCAACCTTGGACAAGACAATTTCACCCAATTATTTGCATGATGTTTTACACATGCATGCACGCATGCATGCACTCACGCATGCGCACGCACACACATTAAGTACAGCACATAATGGCATAACTGTGAATGTGCAATGGTGATAACAGCAACACAAAATTATAGAACATTAGCCACCATTTGCATGCTATCAGAACATTATGACTGTATTTCAGCATTATTGTTACATAAGAATGTTTTTTTAAATATAAACTCGTGAACTATTCAATTGCGCACGATAACACTTCTACAGATTCTTGCAAAATATATATGTTTCGACATAAACAAATCAGCGAAATCGAAGTTTACATGTTTTCTGCTAGGTCAGGTCAAAGGTCAAACCATTTAAAACAAATAGTTTGTTTTGGTGTACATGTTATTGTCTAAATAGGTAGACACTTCTAATAGCTCTAAATGACACCAACATCATGTCTGAAGGTCAGCTAGAAGTGGCGTTATGAGACCTGGAAGGTCGTCAGATATCACTTAAAGTCTGGTCAAAGTTTGATGCCCTCTGTCTCTGGATGTGAAGGTCAGATTGACCTATAATTTGGTTGGGAGTCTCGTGATCATAAACAAACACACCAAATTTCATCAAAATCGAAGCCGGTCATGTACATTCTTAATTTAATTGACATGAAAAGCTCCCCCGCTCACAAACTCGCCCATATATGTTCCTGGTACGTGCGCTTTAAAAGGAAGCTTATAGGTATGTGGAAGTATGATTGTATTGGCGTGTATCCGTAAATATTCTTATAATGTATATATGTGAGCGATAACATAGGTAAGCATTTGCTGTTATACTATATGCATAGTTGTGCATTATCATTAGGGTCAAGTAAAGGGTATGGCATCGTGATCGAAGCAGTTACGGAGGCTCCTCTCCGTGTTACGGAATGTGCAACCGTGAACGTATCAAAGGCCACGACCGGCACACAACGAGTCCCCTGTCGACCTGGTGCAGTTGGCAGTATCATACGGATGACACACGTGCAGTATGATAATAGACCTTCTTATGTGGATTTTCATCTGTCTTTGTGTGAAGTGGAAGTTTATGCGATCAACGGTAAGACCGCCTTACCATCGTAAATATTTTTAGGGAGGGGGAGAGAGAGAGACAGACAGAGGCAGACAGAGGCAGACAGAGGCAGACAGAGGCAGACAGAGGCAGACAGAGGCAGACAGAGGCAGACAGAGGCAGACAGAGGCAGAGGCAGACAGAGGCAGACAGAGGCAGACAGAGGCAGAGAGACAGAGAGACAGGGAGACAGGGAGACAGAGAGACAGAGAGAGGCAGAGAGAGGCAGAGAGACAGAGCGACAGAGGGAGAGAGGGAGGGGGAGAGGGGGAGAGGGGCGAGAGGGAGAGAGACGGAGGCAGACAGGTAGGCAGGCAGGCAGGCAGGCAGGCAGGCAGGCAGGCAGGCAGGCAGGCAGGCAGATAGATACACATAAAGAGACAGAGAAGAGACCGATACTGAGTGAAAGAGATTTATTCAACAGCAACAACAACATAATAAATTCTGAGCAGACAATACAAAATAGAGTAGTAAATCATAGTTGTGAAATTTAAAAGGGCAAGAAGTACGCTACTTATAGTGTTTATGCAACAATAAACTTGACATTTTTATAATGTATATATATATATATATATATATATATATATATATATATATATATATATATATGTATATATGTATATATATATATATATATATATCCCTTATTTTTAAGTAATAACAATCATGATATTTTCAGTAAACAAGCAAAATAGTATCAATGTATTGCTTGGAAACACTGGACATTTCTAATACATCCTATAGAGTTGTCGAGAACATTCTACATCGCTACACCTGCAAGCGAAAGGCATATTTGAAAGAATTATGTTATCATTTCGCTGGCGTTTAGAAACCTACCTTTTCATGCTTCCTCTCATCCGTAGCTTCATACCACTTTCAACCATCCTTGTCGAGTTGCGCATTGTTTTATGATAACGATATTGCTTGGTTTCTAAGCGTCACTGTGCTTGATTTTCGACGTCACTGTTATTACTATTATTATTAGTAGTAGTAGTAGTAGTAGTAGTAGTAGTAGTAGTAGTAGTAGTAGTGTGAGAGCAGCTAGCTAGCAGCAGCAGAGCAGTAGAGAGTAGTAGCAGTCAGCTGCAGTAGAGCAGCTAGTCAGCTCAGCTCAGCAGTAGTCAGCAGTCAGCAGCAGTCAGTAGCAGCAGTAGTATGCAGCTAGCAGTAGCAGTAGCAGAGTCAGTCAGCAGTAGCTAGTAGTAGTAGTAGTAGTAGTAGTAGTAGCAGTAGCAGTAGTAGTAGAGTAGTAGTAGCAGTAGTAGCAGTAGTAGCAGTAGTAGCAGTAGTAGCAGTAGTAGCAGTAGTAGCAGTAGTAGCAGTAGTAGCAGTAGTAGCAGTAGTAGCAGTAGTAGCAGTGTCAGCAGTAGTAGTAGTAGTAGTAGTAGTAGTAGTAGTAGTAGAGTAGTAGCAGTAGTAGTAGTAGTAGTAGTAGTAGTAGTAGTAGCAGTAGTAGTAGTAGTAGTAGTAGTAGTAGTAGTAGTAGTAGTAGTAGTAGTAGTAGTAGTAGTAGTAGTAGTAGTAGTAGTAGTAGTAGTAGTAGTAGTAGTAGTAGTAGTAGTAGTAGTAGTAGTAGTAGTAGTAGTAGTAGCATCAGCACGTTGCATCATCATCTGTCAGCATTGACGTGTTATGTGATTTCATAGCAGCGGTAGAACACATCCACTTCGTGCAGCCTGTGAATATGACGGGGTTCTTAGGCAATGACCATCCGGCTCCGCCCATCATATTTGGCGCCAGCTGATGTGACATAATTAACATAGACAAAATTGCTTTCAGTTTCTTGTTATTTGTCTTAACCAAGAGAACGATCCTCGTCCATCGCTAGCCTAGTTTTGATTAGTCTGTTCCACGTATAGCAAGCATCGTGCACGATGACTTCCAAGAACTTGAATCATTCAACCGATCATTATCTTGCCGCGTTTTCAACTGATCAGCGAGTAATTTATGTCATGCGAGTCTTATATGCCATTGCGTAGATGTTCTTGTTATTGCTACGTTTTGTGCATTGACATTGTGTTACTAGGGTTGCGGTTACCTGCTATTAAGGTCGACGTTCTGGAGAAGAAATCAAAAGATTTTGAAACTTGCAACATTGTCAAACAATCCTTATTGTTCAATGACACACTACGCATTTCATGCGAGCGGCGAGTGAAGGGCAGTATCGTCAGAATCACAAGTACCGGAAGCAACGCAATAGGCCTCTCGCTGTGTGACGTACAAGTTTACGGAGTGCCTGGTAAGATTATTATTGACATGTGGTCACTCAACATAATAATGACAAAATAAAACTACACTGGCTATAAAAATACAACTAAAATAATACATTAATAAAATGAGAAGGAAAACATGTTTAACTTCGAGTATTTAGTAATTGCTTTCCACACTCTAATCAGCGCAGTTAGTTCGAATACATAAACTTATGCATTGAAACTGTCTCTCTTCCTTAGTATAACACTTATTCATAACAAGCCAGAAGCGGATGCGATTAGTCGGACTTTCGTGCTATTTTAACTGAGAATATGTAATATTAGCCATCCCGTCGCATTAACTGTGTATTTAACACTTTCAGTGTCTGACAGCTCGGTCGAGACCGCTGGAAAAGGAACGGGAGGTATGACATAACAAAATCAGTGATTTTAGTGTTTTCGCCACGATATGCTAATGGCTCTATGATAAGTCAGTTACTTTACACACTTTTGCCTATGTGCCTTTCTATAACGTGTGTAATTTGCACTGAAGCACTGAAACTGTGCCATTTACAAAACAAACACCTCTCGCTGTCGCTGTCAGAGTTTGATCAAACCTGCTTGGTGTGTTTATGTGTTTGTGTGTGTGTGTGTGTGTGTGTGTGTGTGTGTGTGTGTGTGTGTGTGTGTTTGTGTGTGTGTGTGTGTGTGTGTGTGTGTGTGTGGAGAGAGAGAGAGAGAGAGTGTGCGTGCGTGCGTGCGTGCGTGCGTGCGTGCGTGCGTGCGTGCGTGCGTGCGTGCGTGTGTGTGTGTGTGAAGATAAACTCTCACATATATTGTTTTATATTACTGTATTCAATACATAACACTGTTCAAAACATTTTACTGTTACATCCTTCTACGACCCCTCTAACACGCTTCCAGCTGTGCAATTACCGCCATAAACGATTAGGAACACAGATGGAACTGGGCACGATGCTTATGTCTAAGTATATTGACAGTTTAATAGTTTCTTTGTTGGCGGTATTGTAGATTATACGACAAACGTAGCCCTGGGGAAGCCTGCACACATGTCATCGACCAGATATCGTTCGGCGCCTACTCTAGCCGTGGATGGCAGCTATAAAGTCGAGCATTATAATTATTGCGCCCATACCAGAAGCTTGCCGAATCGCTGGTGGATGGTTGATCTGGAAAGTGTGTATGACATCAAGACGGTGATGATACTCAACAGGAAGAACTGTTGTGGTAAGTTAGATAAATGAAGACGTATAGTTACACCAAAATCAATTATAATTAGAATCATATTACACATTTGAATGTATATTTCATAATGTATGTGATTTAAATTAAGGTTCTGTTACATGTGCTTCATAATGGAATTAAGGTTTTGATATATCTTCATGCCCACTTACTACACTTAATGTTAAAGATAACGCAACACTATGTATTTGCAGAATGCAGGTTGTAATTGCATTCCAAGTCACCGAACTTTTACATTAAAAAACAACGAGGAGCTGACAGAATAATTAATAAAAGGACTTATTTGTGAAATTTGTCTGGTTTCATTGTTGTGTATATAATGGGCAAATATGAACCTATAAATGTTCTATCTTATGACCGTTTTGGTTTATTTATATTTGTATTTTTTTAGATCCGACCAGTGGACATCTTCTATTAATGTGATGAGTCAAAATCAAACAAACCGTTCATAGGATAGAAAATGTATAGCTTCACTACTGAACGCATGTGACTAACAAATGGACAAATATTATAATATAATAGTAATATTGTATTTCATATAGCGCCAAATCCATAATTGTTTGAGGCGCTTCACAACATAGTGCTATTTAAAATATATGCAATAAGAAGAATGCTACCTATCAGTAATATTTTAAAATAAATAATAAAATACATGTATCTAAATAATTAACTAAAATAACCTATTAGTCATAACATATGAATGAAAATTACGTTTTGAACAATGATGTCGGATTGTTTTAACAATATTTCTATAAACATCCCGCGTATGCTGCGATCACGCAAGCTTATATTACGTAAGCGGTGTTTTTAACAATACTAACTAAACAATAACAAAGTAATATTATTATTTTAAATGCAACAGAAAAACCTTCTTTTTCTACTACCATATATTTCCCATATATTCATATTCTGTTTAACTTTGAGTGATTTGTTGTTCCGATAATTAATAGTGTTTTGTCCAAAATTAATATTATATATTTAGTGATGGAAATATGGCTTGAGCAATATGTTCTTATGCATAATGTGTGTGTATGCGCTGAATGATGATTATTGTTATGTCGTAATTATTTTACCCTTTTAATTATTTATTACTATTAGTCATACCTTTACATTCGTTTATCACTATTGTTGTTATGGAATTTGCATGGTATTTGTTCGACTAATAGGCAGGTCATTTTAGTTAATTATATAGTCATATGTATTTTATTTTCCTTTTTATTGTATCATTTTAATGGCAGTATGTTGTGAAGCGCCACAATTATGGACATGGCGCTATATGAAATAAATAGTATTATTAAAATAGATTCAAATGAAATATAATTTAAGACATTAGCGTAAATATAAATTATAATGTAGAGAATATACGATATATATCTATAGAACCAATTAAAATAATTTAAGGCATTAAAACATATTTTATGTTAAAATGTTACGCCGACAGTCAATGTATTTGACTAAACTTATTAAAAAATAATCAATAGTTTAAAACATTTAAATAAATAGATGTAAAAAATAAATTAAGGCTTTACAATATTTTACACATATCCATATCAGCTTGCACGAAAGTTTGTTAAGAGTCACTGTGAGTTCTTTTGGTTGAACAGACACCAGTTAATGATACAGTTCTTGGTCCTGTTGGTTTTTACTCTAGCTAAAGATAATCGAGTACGGCATCGTGTATTATGTATTTTAGTCCTTGGTTTTGGTAGTAGGAGCTGCGGCGTTTCGATTTGTGTGAAGAAGTGTTTACATAACTGCGCACGTCTTTGTTTCACAGAAGTCAGCTGTGCATTCGCTAATGCTTCGATATAGGGAGTGTTTGGGTATATGATGTTCATAGCACGTCTTTGTACACGCTCCATATCAATTTGGAGACCCAATGTGAGTGAGGTCGACCATGCTGGACATGCGTATTCCAGAGTAGGCCGGACCACCGTTGTATATACCGTCAGAAGATCTTCAGCGGGAATGCCTGATCGTTTGAGGTGTAGAAGTAACAACAGCCTCTTGCCTGCTTTTCGTGTTATTTCATCAACGTGTACGTCCCAGGTCAGGTTGCTGGTGATGGTAATGCCAAGTATCTTCGCCTCGGGTAATCGCTGAGTGTCTGTTCTGTCGATGCGTATGGTTGGGAGGTTTGTGCTTGTTTGAGAGAAATCAACAACACGCTCTTTTGTCTTACGTTTGTTGATTTTCATGTCATTTTGGATTGTCCACAGATACGCTGTATCGGCTGCTTCCTTGAGATTTGGCGCTTGGGAGTCTGATCCAGTGTAAACGATGCACGTGTCATCAACATATTTGCAGGAGTCGCACTTTGTTTGTAGTTCATTTGTCATGAGGACGAAAAGTACGGGGCCTAGCTTTCTGCCTTGTGGCACTCCTCCATGGATGTCATTCCAGTCGGATTGTGTGTTGCACAGCCTAACTTGTTCGGTTCTTTCGGTAAGGAAACTTGCGATCCACTTCATTAAAATATTCGGGAGGCCAAAACTTGCAAGTGTTTGAAGAAGAATGTTATGATTGATTAGGTCAAATGCCTTAGAGAAGTCAAGCAGTAGTATCCTGGCATACTGTTTCGATGCATCTGTGCTTGTATAACACTGATTTAACAGGTCAACGATGGCATGTGTAGTGGATGACTTCTTAATGGAACGGTATTGGTTTGGGTCAACTATGTCTTGTCCCAGACCCAATTAACAACAAACTCTTCCATTTGTTTACATAGCGCAGCACTCAAGGAGATTGGTCTAAGGTCTGTTTCGATATGTTCTGGCGGTTTCTTTTTCGGAAGGGGGTTGACGTATGCAGCACGCCAGATACCTGCCCCTCTCGACGTGAGCTGTTGTAGATTGCGGCAACTGGGCCAGCAAGCAATTCAGGGAACTCTTTAAGGACCCAAGTTGGTACAGAGTCCGGGCCCGTGCTTTACTCGTGTCTAGTTTGCGAAACTGCTTTTACACCGTCTCAACTGCGATAACATGTTTAGATGGCACACGTGGTATTTCGAGCTGTAGGTAGTCATTGTCAGCACTAAGGGCAGGTAGGTGATCACTCACTGATTTAAAGAAATTGTTTATTCATTGGCCGAGTTCAGAAGAGTACCGTCACACACTTGATTGGCGAGGTGAAGCAAAGGGGGATCACTGCTAGTTTGTTGACATCCAAGCAGTTCTTTCATGCCCTTCCACCAATTGCGTGGATTCGATGTCTTTAATCCGTTGATATGTTTATCACAGTATTTTTGTTTCAATGACTTTCCTAGACGGTTTACCTTTGTATGATTATTATATTATAATACAACTTATAATTTCCTGCAAATCATGGTGATGTTAATAATTAATTATTATTACATTATTTATAATTAATTAACACATTTCTCGCGTGCGAATGCAGAAAGTAAAGTTTAGAAATATTTGCGCGCACAAAACGTGCCGTGTAACGGAATTTTTGTGTAAAACTAACTTATATAGTGATTTTACGATACGGCGGAGCCGCCGAAGAAATTGCCGTCGAAATCTGCGCGTTTGTTTTGTGAATTTCCTTCTTTACAGGAATGCAAGTGAATTGTTTCTGTAGCGTAGTGTATGTATATGTATGTAAGATATGTGAGAAGAAAGTTGGCAGCTGCTGATGGTCGTTTTCATGGTTAGGTCAATCCAACCCGTTCGTCTGGCATTCGCATTGTGTCTGTGACTGTCACAATGGACCACTGTTTTAGTTCTGGTCGATTCAAAGTGTGACCAAAAGACAGCTTACTGATACTGTGTATCCCTGTACTGTTGCTACAACCGTATGAGGAATAGTGTGGCATATTGCTGTCGCGAATTCGTTGTAAACCGACGAAAGGCACTTATCGAGTCGCTTGGCTCTCTCTCTCTCTCCTGAACCGGCAGCCGCCACAGTGATGTATTACTATTCCAATGTGCAGATAGAAGCTGGGTTTTGATTGGTTACATCGAACAAGATGATGTTTGCTCGATTTTTCCACTTTTTGAGTAAACCACTAATGTGAAAAAAATGTTTGTAAATGCAAATGATTAGTTTGGGTAAACTCTTTTAGGTGCATAACACCAAACCGTTGACTTGTTGCCCTTTAAACAACGCTCACATCAAATATGTTTGCGTGACCTGTCGAATAGGTGAACAGCTACGAAACTACGTAGTCGAAGCGCTACTACCACCTTTGTCTTCCGCCGCGCTGTGTGCAGAGGTCGGATCGAAAATGTACGATGAGAATACGAAAAGATACATCAGGTGCTATCCAGGCACTGTGGGCAGAATCGTCAGGATCAGATCGTTCGAGACACATGGAACACTAATGTTGTGTGAAGTAGAGGTTTATGGCGGTAAATACAAATTAAATACATATTATGACAAAATCGGAAATATGTTAAGAATATCGTCAACTCATTTTTACTAGGAACAAACGTAACAAATTATATCATATATAATACAATGTCTACGTTTCTGTAATGTTAGCTATCCGTGTGTTCATAACCATCATATAATACTTTAACTTATGCATACGAACATATTATATTCACAAAGCTAAAAATACATAGATTAGGTACATATGTAGGGAAAAGAAAAGAGACTCCCTTAAGCATCAAGAGGTTTGGTGTCTTGGGAGATGTAGTTGGGTATTTATATTATAAAATTGGAGGTTTCGTATAAGATAACATTTTTTGGAAGCTTAATATCTTAAAATACCTTCCGTAATAAATTACGCAACGGTTTTTCAAATGGATACACAAATGATCCACAGTAATAGGCAGCAAGCGCACACAGTGCAGTTACACGTACTTCAGAATATTGTCAAATATATCAGCCTGGATTATTCTGATTTCATGATTCTCTGCAATGTGTGCATGATTGATTTCAGACTACTATGAACCAGATGTGGGATTCAACGTGGCTATCCAGCATCCTACCAAACAGTCATCAACAAGCAATGCACACTTCTCATC
Organism: Ridgeia piscesae; assembly: GCA_025642075.2. Taxonomy (NCBI): domain Eukaryota; kingdom Metazoa; phylum Annelida; class Polychaeta; order Sabellida; family Siboglinidae; genus Ridgeia; species Ridgeia piscesae. The sequence goes on from JAODUO010000599.1 coordinate 114,128, forward strand.
AAAAGCAGTAGATGGTCTATCCTACACTGTCCCCACTCGTTGCACACAGACAAACCTGGCTGTCGGCAACTGGTGGCAGGTTGAACTAGACGCAGTATACCTGATTCAAGAGGTTGCTATAACAAACACAATTGAAAGTGGTACGTTTCAAAAAATATATTTATGGAATATGTGCACACACTTTGTAGCAGTCAGCAGTAATAACACACATATATATATAGTTTTATATATATATATATATATATTATAATATATATATATATATATATATATATATATATATATATATATATATATATATATATAATAATTAATGTATTATATATATATATATATATATATTATTTATTATAAATAGAATGTTTTACATGTATGTATGTATGTATGTATGTATGTATGTATGTATGTATTATTTGACTATATTTGCATGACGTCTGCTAGACAAATATTCCGACATGCATTTATCTTGAACAATTATTTTGCCCAGTTTTATTCTAATCACGCTCACGTATGTGGCCAAATGTCAAAAAATATACGACATACTACACAACACCTTCAATTTCCTCAGCGGCCCTTGTTATAAATCTGACGGTGGTCGTTGCTATATAATATAATAGAAAATGAAAACTGCAAGGGTATTGCGATATTATTCCTTTTGTTTTTACAGATTCCCTCTACCTTCAAAATGTCATAGTCGAAGCACTGATGACGTATCCCCCTACCAGGCTGACCTGTGCAGAAGTTTATAACGTAATCAACAGGGGTGAGACGCGACGCATCCGGTGTGGTCAAGGAGTCGCCGGAAGTGTCGTCAGTGTCAGGCAGCTGGGAACCATACCGACGATACTATCACTGTGCGAAGTGAAGGTTTACGGCACACACAGTAAGATTGTCTGTTAATACGATAACTGAGAGGCAGAATCTGCTGTATTCCACTTATCACTTTCTGTTTCGTTTGCTGTCGTTGACCGTTTGCTTCTGATACACTACTTGACGATGCATTTCAAAAAATACAAGTAGTAATTAAGATTGTAGATCTCGGAGATGTGAATCCAAAGGGTAAATCATTTTAGTAGCACAGTGTTAGTAGTATGTTCCCACGTCATCCAACATATTGGGTGCTTTCACGTCTATGTGTGTAGGCTGGTGGAAGTAATTCAGTGAATACAGTAAACTACTAATACTACAAATCTTCATGTGCGTTAATTGATGTACATTTTACATTTTAGTGATGCATTATACACCATTCACGGTCAACCTGGCCCGGGGGAAACTAGTAAATGCTATACATGGGGATTACATTGGCAGTCTGGATGGCAGTCACTGCATGAAGACTAAACCGTCTGTGGGCAGCTGGTTGCAAGTTGATCTGGAAGCCGTATATGACATCAAGTTGATGGTATTACTGAACAGGCGCGGCTGTTGCGGTGAGTTGAAGTAATAATACCGATATGTTGTAGTGAAGCGTAGCCGTTAAAAAGTAGGAGTGTTGTTATGATCAAATGTACTCCTGATCAAATGATATGCATACAAGCATGTATCTGAATATATATTATATTTTGCTTTGATAGCTGACGCACCACATGATTTCGTAATCGAAGGGTTGACGCCGAATAGTTCATCTACTTCAGTATGTGAAGAGATCCGGGCAGCCTTGGGGAAGTATGAAAAGAGACCGATCGCGTGTCGACCTGGCACCGTAGGCAGTATCGTTAGAATACGGCTGACCGGAACTAAACGAAGACCCTTGGCATTGTGCGATGTGGAAGTTTATGGCGGTAACCCAATGCAACATTATAATCGTTGCCTGTGTTGTGCGCTTGCCTGGGTGTGTGCGCGCGTGCGTGTGAGTGCGTGTGTATGTGTGTCCGCGAAGCGTGCGCATATGTTCGCGTGTATCAATTTCCGTATGCACTAGTAGTGTATCACTTCGTTTGTCGTGTGACGGTGTGAGGTTAATATGATTAAACTGATTTAGCAGCGTTGAAGTACTTGCATACCTTGTAATCGCAACAGTTTTGTTTTAAATGCAGCTACCTTTGTCGAATTAACTGATCAATTACGCTAAATCAACAACAAATATATATTTTTTATTGATTCATATGAACATTTCATATTTGTACTTAAATTTTCTTCCTGAAGCACATTTACCCCTTAGAAAATTTAGTATTACCAGGTATGCAATAAAAAAATCGCTTTACAGCGTTAAAGAACAGCTTGACAAATATTTTACTTGTGCATATGTCGACACTTTATAAATTACACTATTTTGTGTGGATATAAAACGTTCTATTTCCTGTCATTTTGATGCCCACGGACGTGTGCGTGTACATGTTTCTTAAGTATTTGCATTAATAGTAATAGCTGTAGCGCGCTATTGCACACTATTGCACTGGTTATGCTATTAAATGAACTAGGGTTACAGGCACATGCTTAGAAATGGGTAGATGAGCGGGTTAACCTGTATTTCTGAGAAACAGATGGTGAGCGATTATGCGGATATGGGCAATACTGTGGTCAAATATTGACCTGAAATAAGGCATTGGAGGTCAAGATAACTATGCCTTTCAGAATATCAAGAAACAAGAACAAACCTAGCTCTCGGAAGACCTACCCGCCAGTCGTCCATTCGAGACAGGACATTACCCTCATCGAAGGCTGTCGATGGCATGTCATACAATGGCACGGATCATAGCAGCTGCACAAAAACAGGCAGTGGTTTCGGCGTTTGGTGGGAGGTCGACCTCGGAGCCGTGTATGAGATCCAGGAGGTTGTCATAACCAGCACAAATAACGACAGTAGGTTTAACGGCAATACTCTGGAATTATGTTCTAAGTTGTATATATAGCACAGCAAATGACACAACGTTTACATATATATATATATTATATATATATATATATATATATATATATATATATTTTTTATATGACTTCAAACCTCTTAACAAGTTCGCCATTGAAGCACTGCTACCGAATTCCCGAGCGAACCAAACCTGTGTTGCTGACGTTGGCAAATCGTGGGAGAAAGGAGCGACGAGAGCCATCCAGTGTAGATCAGGAATCACTGGCAGTATCGTCAGGATCAGACACACTGGAGAAACAAGGACAGTACTATCCCTGTGTGAAGTGCAAGTGTACGGAGTACCTGGTAAGGCTGTGTTAATGTGCGTGGTTTTCGGTTATTCCACTAATGTTATTAATCAGATTCCATGCAATAACACAGCGACAATGACAGCTGTCTTCACAGTTGCAGTAGCTGTCAAATCCGGGACGGGTGTATACAACCGTAGTAATTCTAAATAATTTACAGTGACAATACGTCCTGGCATAGCGAAGTATTAGTCGCGTTCAATAAATACAACGTCATTAAGTAGTTGATTGGTTGTATGTAAACCGCGTCAGGGCAATCTCTTTAGATTTTGATTTAATATTGTATAATTATTAATTGTTGTTATTATTACTACTATTAACAAACTAAATCAACGAGATACATTATGGACAACATAACTGATGTGTATTGGTTGATGTTGTACCCAGCTACGATGCATGACATCACGGTAGACTTGTCGCCAGTGGAGAATTCTTCCACGTCGCGCTGTGGTTTGGCGCGGGGTGTTGCCAACCCGGGCGATGTAAAGCACGTCAGATGTGACGAAGGAAATGAAGGTCGCTTTGTGACTGTCACATCTCCGGGGCACCAACAGGTGATGTCGTTACACGAAGTGCAGGTGTATGGCGAGAAAGGTGAGTTGATAACACGCATGTCGCCCATAAACGCATAGGCTCGTTCCCAAAAGGCACTGTGGCATATATCAGGTAATCCAAAGCGATGCACATAATTTAATTATAAATACGTATGTACATATGGTACACAGTTGGTTCAATTTATATATATATATATATATATATATATATATATATATATATATATATATATATATATATATATATATCGTGACCAACTGTTTTCACACAAAAATTCAGACATTAACGTGACCTACAATATGGAGTCAGGTTTTTACGCTAAGTACACCATGCCGCCTTTTAGCGGATATTGAACCCGGGACGCCAGCGTACCAGGCTGGGCCAACCACTGCACTGTTGCACAACCAGACGTTCTGAACCTCTAGTCTATCCTGTGTATGAACGCCCCGATGTTTGTTTTGTGTGTGTGTGTGTGTGTGTGTGTGTGTGTGCTGTGCGTGTGCGTGCGTGCGTGCGTGCGTGCGTGCGTGCGGTGCGTGCGTGCGTGCGTGCGTGGGTGCGTGTATAATAAGTTATTAATCTATCTGTCAGTATCACACTAAATATATGTACAAATGTACAGTTCCTACATGTAGCATCTGCCCGCCATTCAGATAATACGTTATAAACGATAAACGTCCAACAGTCATCGCAAGTTTCGATGATTTACGCAAACAGGTTCTTAATATATTGATTTTGTGATTACCCTAGGGGTAATTACAATATGGTAGAATTAATTTACTGGGAGGGGCAGGGAATTGGATTTTCTCCACTATACCCTTCCTCTGTCTTGGATCGTGACATCGGCAGACATTTTTGGTGGGTGCCGTATCCGCTGCCTCGTCTCATCACTGATCCACTGATGACAGCTATGGGAACACTGAGGAACCCCTTATCCCCACGTAGCGGCGCGTATAGTAGGTATATGTAAACCAGTAACCTGTCTCTCTGTTTCAGTGATTCCAAGTGACAATATAGCTTTGAATAAAATGGCTAAACAATTAGGCAATGATAATACAGCTTCATGGGCCGTCGATGGAAAACTGTCTCCCCATAGCCACTGTTCTAGTACCTCGTCGACAAAGAATCCGTGGTGGGCGGTGAGGCTAGGGGCAATTTACACTATCATCAGTGTTGCCGTCTTTACCCCTGCTTGCTGCGGTAAGTTAACGTCAAACTACTTTAGATAAGGGTACATTTTAGATACTGCTATAGTAGTTATCCTACAAAGGCACGTTTAATAATAACACGCTCAAAACCGCCTGTTTGTCTGTTTTATAATAATGACTTCTTTCGCGCCAATATCCTCGAAGATCAAGCTCAATGGCGCGACAAAACCAAGGGATTAAGCAAGCTCGTAATCATAAAACAATGCATGAGTTGTCAATGGATGGATGAAGATGCTAGGAATCTAAGGAGGATAGGCAGCATTAAAGAGATCGTTTTTTAGACGTCGGCGGAATGAAACTATATTACCTTCTGATTTAACACTGGCAGAAAGCAAATTCCACACAATTGTTGAGGCAACTGAGAAAGCTCAGATCCCAGCTTTCATTTTCACCCGAGGAATATAAAGAGGGTTACTACTGGTTGAGCGTAGCTGTCTGGAATTTCTTGCTGGAGTTAGCATCGAATTTTGATGTGCTGGTAGTGTAGATGAGAGTGCTTGATAGGCTTTTGTACAAATCTTGCAAATAATGCGATGGTGCACAAGGAGCCAATGCAATGATTTTAGAAGCGGCACTGTGCGAGAAAAACGAGGAGAATTCGTGACTACCCTTGCTAAACAATTTTGGACACGCTGAAGTTTTGCTATATCCCTGTTTGCGGTATTGTAAAGGAGGGGAATTGCAATAGTCAAGTGATGGTTTTAGCAACGGAAAGTGATATAAACCGGCGAAAACGGCGAAGGTCGCGGATATGGTAAAAATAGCAACGACATGTTTTCGATATATTATGTTGTTTACAATTGAAGTTTTCATCAGACGTTACTCCGATATTTAAAACTGAGGCGGATGGATGTGATACTCTGACTCAGAATATGTGTCGGGGAAAAAGCCATCGAGTTTTTTAAGCTGCGTTGACGTACCGATGATGAGAAATTCGGTCTTATTATTAATTTACAGTTTTTCATCCAAAGGGAGACATATTGGAGACAATCCCTGAGCTGGTTTAGATATCCGGTACCACGTTGATAAACGTGTAATGGGAATGTCGTGGTCAATGGTGTCGAAAGCGGCGGATAGGTCAAGCAAGGTCATTATCAATGTTAAGGTTTATGTCATTGTGTATTTCTAAAAGAGCCGTTTCTGTTGAGCGAAATTGTTCATATGCAGACTGTGACACATTTGATAATCCATTTAAGTAGATGTGAGACCTGAGACGATTTGCCTACAACCTTTTCAAGTATTTTTGAAATGAAGCTGAGTTGGAACTAGGCCTATAGCTGTATAGTTCTTCTTTAGGAAGAGTTGGCTTCTTAAAAACTTGGTTTACATGCGCACATTAAAAAATTTCAAGAAATATGCCGGAGCGCAGTGATGCATTTGTGATGTATGTTATTGGCATAATTAATACGTCAAGGCATGCTTTCAATAGTATGGTCGGACGTGGGTCAAGATCACAGGGTGTACTTGGGGACGACATGGTTATATTTCTCACGTCAGCAGTTGTGGCTGGTACAAACGGTTCGAGATGAGAATTTAGTTTTGGAGGGTCAGCATTTACAGCGTCTGAAGTATGACCTGTGAAAGCTGAATGTGTGAGGCTGATTTTGGTTTTTAAATTACTTGATTAATGCATGGGTTAGTAGAGAAGGAGCAGGCAAGCTGTGTAAGATCTGATTTTATGCATTTCCATAGCTGTTTTCGTGTAGCAGATTTATTTGAGACCATATTTCCATTATAATACGACTTTGCTTTTAACATTTGTCGGTTACTTAGATGGCATTGCCGTGTATAGCGTGACATGTCTAAGGATGAATGAGATATATGCCAAACACGTTCCAGATAGCGACGGCGCCGTTTAGATTTGATTATTTCTTGGGTCATTTGATTTTGGTAAATTTGTACAGCTAAATCCGTTGCATGCAAATGACGAAAATCGGGTTATGGTAATTAGAGGTCACCGGGTGTTGCGCGGGTAATTGCCGGTATGCTTATAACATTCGATAGCAAAGATTGCTGTGTTTGATTTGGCGATCTCTTCATGAAAAGCAAACCTTAGTATAACAAATGATGCGTAACATGTTGATTCCCATATAAAATTGTAGCAAAACATTTCAGTTCAGAATTGTTAGCGACACCATATCCTATTAGAGAAAGAGAGAAAGGGGGAGGGAGAGAGAGGAGCGAGAGGGAAGGGAGAGAGTGCTTGCAAACCAGTCAGGCAGCATTTTTGTTATAGGTAAGCACATCGCACAGTTTTTTATTGACACATTCACGATTTTAGGCGGCTAGTACAGATGCTATATGTAGTACATTGTTGTTCTGCAGTAACGGTACCATCTTTCAGTCTCAGTTGAGTCTCATCCATCGCTGTCGCTATTGCTGTAGTCACAACTGTGAGTTGTCTCTGGATGGTTAGAGGCTTGGCGCTCCTTTCGATGAACTCTCCTGTCTTTTGCTAGGCTCCGCTTATGCTCTTCGCCTGCTGCTCTACTCGCTGGCATCGGAGTGTAATTCCATCACCAGATTAGCTGCAATGAGCAAATCGGAATTAGAATGCATGTGACACAAAACCAAATTAACAAAAGCATCATCTCTTTGATGTTGCCGTTACCGTAATCATTATTATGGTTGATATTGTTTTCAGAGCAAGCATTCACAAAAACGGTTATAAGTGCTGTTGGTCTTCCACAACAATGCGCCGTCATAACATATGGACAATGGAATATGGGAGAAAAGAATGTATTCGTATGTAAGCCGGACGTTGTGGGTGAACGCATCGAAATCCGAATGTATGGCTCAAAAGTGAAACTGGAACTTTGTGAAGTCGAGGTGAAGGGCATTCCTGGTGAGATTTATTTTAGTTATTATTTTTGTTTGACTAATAAACAGCTGGTTAAGTAAACACAGTGTTACTATGTATATAATCATAATGGAACCAAGGAATTTATAGATGTGTTGAATAGTCTTGGTCTATACCCATTAATTAATTACTACTACACTGCAATACTACCATAATTACCATACTTACTATACACTGCAATACTTTTTAAATTGTTTTTACTTCTGAACCTGAATACCAGATTGATAGTGGATTATTGGTACATGACATCAGAGATCACCTTCCAGTAATTGTTCTGTGCCATTGTCCTGCTAAGCACAGTGTCAATACATATTGTAATAAGTGTATTCGTTATGTTAGCGATGAAAATATTAGTGCGCTGACACACAATTTAATGCAACATTCTTGTCGTACTGTTTTTCATAATAAGAATGCAAATATAGCACATGATAACTTTATTGATGATTTTTGCTAACATGTACAAATGTACTAAAATGTGCAATATATCGATTTTACACCAGACATTGCCATGTGTCAACAGTACAACCTTAAGTATGTTAAACTAGCTTACAAAAACCATAGCTTAATAAAGGATTAAAAATGCATGTATCAAGAAAAATCACTTGTATAAAGCATTTCTATCATCTAGATCAAGTATCTCAGAAACCAGCTGTAAATATTATAAAAATAAACTAACAAATCTCTCTTTTTGCCTTACTTAAATTACTGTGTGGAGATATGGAGAAACACACAACAAATACTAACATTATCTTTTGACTGCAGAAAACAGTAATCAGAATTATATTTGGTGCAAGACGATTGGATCACACAAACTAATTTTCCAACAACTACATGTACTAACATTTCTAGATATCACAAAACTGAAAACGTTATTATTTATGTACAGAGCGTACTACAGTTATTTGCCATCAAATGTTCAGCATTTGTTTACAAGACGAAACATAGCTTATTCAATGCAAGCCAATCATGGTTTAGAATGACAGAGTGTCTGTTCTAGTATGCGATTAATGTCTCTTTGTGTAAAGGGAGTGCTAGTACGGAATTCTCTATGTAATTATTTAAAACAAAATTCATATTGTTGCTGCATTTAAACGTAAATGCAAGCATCTTTTTATTTTATAAATATCTGGTTGTGGGCCATCTCTCTTAACTATATTATGTGTAGAGATGTTTACTTATGTTATACTTTGAATATGGATTTGTGACCATTCTTTAAATGTGTCAGGGGTAAATTGACACAAACATCATTGACTACGAATGTTCCCCTTTCAAACACTATAAATTGTGGTATTGTAGTTAAATTTGCCTGTTTATATTGTATTTTAGTGTTGTTAATAATGTTATGAGTACAATGTCCTGTCCTGTCCTGTCCTGTCCTGTCCTGTCCTGTCCTGTCCTGTCCTGTCCTGTCCTGTCCTGTCCTGTCCTGTCCTGTCCTGTCCTGTCCTGTCCTGTCCTGTCCTGTCCTGTCCTGTCCTGTCCTGTACTGTACTGTACTGTACTGTACTGTACTGTACTGTACTGTACTGTACTGTACTGTACTGTACTGTACTGTACTGTACTGTACTGTACTGTACTGTACTGTACTGTACTGAACAAACGTTCATATCATATGTATCGTCGCATTGTTACATTTTGAAGGAATCACTAAGCTGCATGAGATGTTTGGGCCTTCCGTGAATATCAACGATTTCAAATATAGTCCATTAATTATTGGGGTCGTGATGTACATAACTTGCATGATTTCATGCGTGCTAATGTTGGCTACCAAAGTATACACTGTTACTTCACAGTTACGTGGAGGGGTAACGTGGCATTTGGCCGGCACACGAAACAGTCAAGCACGCGTGGTGAGTTCTCGTCAGATAGGGCTGTGGACGGAAACATGGAGAAAGGATCATGTTCACAGACAACAGGAAAAGAGGCGCCGTGGTGGCGGGTTGTCCTGGACGGCGTGTATGACATCAAGATGGTGGCGATCAGAGCGTGCCAGGGCTGTAAGTCATGTAATTACTATGTACCTAAATACATACCACGTCAATGGACGCTCTTTTAACACATCTCAAAACGTATTATTTTAAATTAGGTTTTATTGTTTAACTTACGTGCGTGTGACGAACACTAACAAGTGCCAAAACATGGGTATTTACCATTATACTGTTATATGATTTTAATAACTATTTATTTAATAACATGTTATCATGAGTATTAATTTTTTTAATGTTACATTTTATTTAAGAAATTCGGTTTACAATTTTTGCTATTATAGTCTCACTTAATTTATTTAAATGTTTGTACAAAAGTCATAATCACAACTATGTCACTAATTTAAATGGCTTTGTGTATACATAAATTATACTGTTTCATATATGACTATGTAGTATGTACACAGAACAGAGATATACTCTGGATACAGTGTAAACTAATGTTTTATTGTTACCCCTAGTGTAACTTGTTTTCACGAAACCTATGTGAAACTAGTGAATAAATGTGGGCTGAGAAACAACAGAAATCTGCCTCAAACTGCAGTACCATGTTACCTTTGCCAAACAAAATAATTGAACCGCTCCATAAATGCCAAATTGGGACTCTGCACATTTGGAGAAATTCCATAATCCTCGAAATGCCCATCCCTTTAGTCAGACCAGAAGCATCAGTTAATTGACTCACACCATATACCTGCTACATTCGTAAATGTGTGTCTCCTCACACGTACTTACAAATCTTTCTAAGTCCATTTGATATACCAGACCATTGACACTGGCTTTCTTTTGAAGACAAGACATGTTCCTATTCAGTATAACTTTATCCAGTGTATCGCAAGTGTATCGCAACGCATGATAAAATCCAGAATGCATGAATATGTTGTACTGTTAATTAATCTAGTTTTAAATTTGCGTAGATTAAAAATACTGCTTTTTAAGTATATATATATTACTAATCTTAATAATGTTCTATATTTGTCTTTCAGTATTTGCGACTTGTTTTATGATCGAACTTGTAAAGCGCCTTTGAATAGCTCAGGCTGAAAGGGGCGCTATAATGGTTTCATATTACTATTATTATTACCTCTATACTGGATCATAACTACGTTCTTCCGGATTAATACTTACATGATCATTGCCATGTTTTACGAATTCACGATCCAACAACGCGCCATTCTAGTGTTCGGTACTCGGCGTCAATTACATGTAATTGAATGTAGTTAACTTCTTTATCGTAGTTATAAAAGTAGTAGTTGTTCTTCGATTTAATAATACGTATTTGTTTATTTATATGGACTATTATTATTACTGCGCTTCCAATTCTAGCTAGGTTCTATTCCATTGTACCATTTAAATTCCCCCAAACTACTGACAATTCCGATTTAACTCACCTCAAGCCGCTTTCGATTAGAACAACCAAATGCAAGGAATTTATTTCCTTTCTGTAACTTTATTTATAAGCCTATCTAATATAGCTTTGACGCACCCAAATAGAATATTGACTGTGGAATAACATAATTAATTATAATATGCAATTCTGATTCCGCTGATATAACATCAATCGATTTTTTATCTACCCAAACCAATCCCAATTATGGAATCCCAATAGAATTGTGTAGGCATATGTGTATGTGATTGTGTCGCGCGTTATTTTCGTGAGTTCAGTTATGCATGCAGGCGTGCTTGTTTGTTTTATGCTAAGAAATATTCAGCTGAACCCAGTCTTGAAATGTTGCAGTTAACACAACACAACACAACACAACACAACACAACACAACACACACACACACACACACACACACACACACAGCACAGCACAGCACAGCACAGCACAGCACAGCACAGCACAGCACAGCACAGCACAGCACAGCACAATACAACACAACACAAACATTGCATTCACTTTGAGGTTAGTAATAATAATGAAACGTTCTTTTTCACAGCGGTGCCACTTACTAAGTTTAAGATTGATATATCGAACCCAAATCCAACTCGTACATGTGCACGCGTAACGTCGGGCAACACAGACACTACGAATACACTGTTCATCCCATGCTCGCCCGTCGTACAGGGTAGCATTGTCAAAATCGGCATATTGAACAATGAGCATCGCGTATTGTCGATAGGCGAATTCCTAGTGTTTGGAACACGGCGTAAGTAACATTTGATTGATTTAGTTATGTTCCATCTCGTACTCGTTAACATATTAATTGGATATGGCAAAATATATGTTTTTCTTCGATGACAAATATTCTTTACGCAGTCTGGGGAAGATATAGCAAAATTTAATTTTTCTTCGAAATATATTTTAGGGTGTCTATGGATACGGTGGCGGGAACACTGGCTGGATACGGTGGTTGGGAAAGGACATGGAAAACATCGTTTTTTCTTCGACGTGTTTGGAGGAAAATGGGAGGAAATAGCAAATGGGCGGATATAGCAACATTAGTTTTTTTCGAAAAACATTTTCTCAGAATCTCCGCTTATTATCTCGAGATCGCTACTTTTTTATAGGATATAAGTAGGCTGCAATCATCACATAATTTAATAATAATAACAAATGATGAATTTATTCAGGATATTATTATTATTAGGATATGTGGTAGTGGGATGATATAACATGACAAACAATAAGATTTACAGAAGCATCTCTAGGAAAACGTCGCGATGTGTGCTAATTGCAGAGATAGCGAAACACAACCTCGCCCTGAAGAAGTCCTCTCAACAGTCGAGTACCTACAAACGTACCTACCCCTCAAGTCGGGCCGTAGATGGCAACAAGAAAGGCGGTTACTGTGCACAGACATCAGGCACCGATGTTCCGTGGTGGCAGGTTGAACTTACAGCCGTGAACGTCATTCAAGAAGTGGAGGTGACGGGCGGCTGTTCAGGTACGTTTTCGTTACTCACAACAGATACCACTGGAAAACATATATGCAAACGTGTGCATCCGACGCGCACATTTGCTTTCACTCCAAATACTTCGGCGACGTCTAGTAAAACACCACCAACACAAAGCATATGAGGTGGTCCTATGTTCGACACCGGTACAAAGTAATTAAATGCAAATATACTTTTGTGACAAATTATTGCGGATAGTATCCTTATTTGATAACCCATTTTGTTCATAACTGATAGTTTCCTTTTCACCCAACTCTTTATGACGTATTTTTGTCTACCACGAACCCCCTCAGACATACTCTATATAATTACACATTTATATGACATATTGCAATTACAATCCTTTCTGTCACAGGGAGACGACCGCAACCACTTTGTGATAGAAGTTTTCCGACCGAATCCTGTCCAGACATGTGCTGTTGTGACACGAGCCTTAAGATCGGGCCATACAAAAGTGCCATGTCGGCCGGGCGTCATTGGCAGCATTGTTAAGATCAAAATGACCGGAATTAAAAACAGGAAACTTGCACTGCGTGAAGTAGCGGTGTTTGGAATACCCGGTGAATCGATCAGATTGTATTATTATTTCGAAATAATGTCGGTGTGTCATGTTTTGATTTGTTTCCTTCAAATACTTCAGCAACAATATACATCGACCTATATACTCATGTTTCGTATTGCAAATGATTTGTAGTGGTTTTCCGTAAGGCATAGCTGGTAATAAAATTATATGGTAGATGACTTAGTTTCAATACATCATAAAATAATGATGAACAAACTGAATTGATAATCTGCTGATGACAGCGATTGGCACATGTACACCTACACAAATAACTGAGGTGTGTGTGTGTGTGTGTGTGTGTGTGTGTGTGTGGTGTGTGTGTGAGGAGAGAGAAGAGAGAAGAGAGAAGAGAGAGGAGAGAGAGAGAGGAGAGAGGAGAGAGGAGAGAGGAGAGAGGAGAGAGGAGAGAGGAGAGAGGAGAGAGGAGAGAGGAGAGAAGACTTGCTTAGTTTACCCATATATGATACAATACATCCATGTAAAAAATACAAATACATAAACTTTCTGTAAACGCGGTATAATACGGTCTAGGTACGGCAATTGTATTAAAAAAGTATGGAGACTCCTCTTAAGACTAGAAATCGCTATCGAGGAGCCATCCGGGTGAGAAATAAATTTAATTAGACAGCACATCTCCGAAATAAAATTCTTCCTGTAACATTAAATGAATGTACTTGTCTTTGTGACATTATTTGTGAGCTGTGTAAATTTGACAGATATTTGTTGATTCTTAATTTTGTCTTGTATGTAGTACTTAGCAACTATGTGAAAGTAAAGTATAGCATAATTGTGAACTATGAGTAGTTAGCTTTTCTTTTTGCTATATCAGGAATGCTTTTTAATAAAAGTGGAAAATTATGCCTAAGGCATTTCTTTGCAAAATCATCCTTACTATTTTTAATGTTTATTTTTTATTGACTCTTGAATCATAATTATATACCTAATAATTAAACATTACTTTTCCATTTTATATATAAATCAACTGGCTAATAGGTCATGGCGTAAACAATTATAATAACATTTTAATTACTGTAATTTATGGATGTCTTCAACCTTTAATAAGTAGAATTTGTCGGTGGGTTGTCGTTTCAAAACATTGTTATGCACGTAACAATGGAGAGCGGCCGATGAACATATTCTTTCAATTAGACGGATATTTTCAGTGGACTTTCAAAATGTGGCCCTCAACAAGTCCGCCAGGCAGAGTTCAACCAGCAACCACAAGGTGGCAGCAGCAGCACTTGACAGTGGCGCAATATGTGCCGAGACAATTAAGTCTGACAATCCCTGGTGGCGGGTGGAGTTACGTGGCGTGTACTACGTGAACCAGCTTGTTATAACGAGCAGACAGGGAGTTGGTGGTGAGTAATTACATTTTAGGAAAATCCATTTTACGTCTCACCTGATCAACACTGTCATGTTTTTGCATGTTTTTAAGAACATATAATTTAACAATTACCAGTAGTAGCAATTTTGTGAGACGAATTACATTCTCTTTCGTCTGTCTATGTATAATGCCTGGATATGATATAACGTCTTATTAATGTTGACAGGTCAATAGTTAGGTAAGGAACGAACTCGACAGTGACTCCACATGAATTGTGTGGCTAACGTTCTAACCGAATGTTACTGAACCGTACCTGCGATTATAAAGAATAACATATTCACATATGCATAGTTTTATTATCAAAGTCAAACATATCAATGCATATTGGTTATTCTATGGAACACAATCCATTTATACAGAATTGTACTTGTTAAATTCAACATTTTGAAGATCATTGCTAGTATTTGTAGGGGATGCGCATCGCAATAGAACATAGTTTACAGTTGAATACAATTAATATGGCTTTTCCAGGAGTTGGAATTTCTGGAGTCGCACCAAGATAACAATTCTAAAAAGTCTATAAGACGCTGTAATTTGATTAAGCATCCTCGAATCAACGTCTTATGTCCATTACTTACACTTTTTCTGACTGTTCTGTTAACACAGACTGTGCCTGCTATGTAGAAATATAATTTATGTTTTTTATTTTCGTATAACAAATTTCTCATTATTATTATTATAATGCATGGCCAAGTATTTGTATTTATGTGTTGTGGCTACGTGATAATACATTATAAGATTAACTATAATATTAACTTGACATAGTAACTACGTCACCATTATTCTTATTGCGTGTGTTCTGCCTACTTGGTGACATGCTCTAATTGCTTACAAATACGTTTCACAAAATATGCCTTCTGCTTTGAAGACATGAAATTCTGCAGTCTAAAATACGATGTCGTTATCTTCAACGTGTTTGGTGTAAAACGCATTCGTCGTTAGCTAGGTCACGATATTCTAAACAGTGCCATCTTTGCAAATGGGAAAAGCACAATCTGAAAAATGTACATATTTGGTGTGAAATAACTATGAAATTCCTCATCAGTTATGGAGTTGCCCAAAAAAATTGTTACGTAGACGGGCTGCTCCATCTCTGTCAAAACACAATTCATTAAGTATCTTTGTGATGTGTTCGCATGTTATTTTAAGAATACAATTACCACTATACACGCTTCGATCACAGTTCAAATGTTAAATAAAGTAAACGTTCAACCTCCGCAGACAAATTACCTATTTTATTCTGGTACAGTAGCTACTGTTCAAGTGAGGCAAGTAATTATGTATTATCCATATATATGTAGTGATCTAGATCCACTGTCAACTGTATTGTTGAAAATATGTATTGGTTATTGGCATAATAAGCATTATCATTAATGTATCCCTGAGGAGAGGTATTGTCCCAGGTGATTTTAAACACTCGCAAGTAAATCCACTTCATAAAATATAAAGTTGCCGAAAAATACATATTAGACTTGTTTCTAATCTTAGCTTCAAATTATTCGAAAAGGTTGTAGCAAAACGCCTTGGATCTCATATTCATTCAAAAACACCTGTCAAATGTGTTCCAATCTGCAATTCATTCTACGGAGACTGCTGTCCTACAAGTGCATAATTATATCACTTTAAATATGGATAACGGTAAAGGTATTGTGATTGATTGCTTGATTTGTCAGTTGCTTTTGATATCATTAATCATACTATTCTCAAGGATCGTGTGTCTTTGTGGTAGGTAAATCTGGTGTAGCTGTAAGCCGGTTTAAATCTTATCTTAGTGGTAGACAGTTAAGATTGGGGATTGGTTTTCGTTACCACTTAATATTTCATATGGTGCTCCTCAGCCTCAGGGTTCAGTTATGGGACCGATACGTTTTATATTGTACACTACTCCTTTGATATAAGTTATTAATGGCGTCGTTTGAACCATCATCTCAATGCATATGATATTCAATTGTATAAGACATTACTTTAAAGTTTGTAACGTCTTATAAGAGTAGTAAGAGTGACTTTATTCAGGGCAAAACCACAAGTAAAGTTACAATCACAACGTGGTTTGCATACACCCGCCCCGTAGTAGATTGAAGAGTTTCTCATTATGACACAGAGAGGCCGTGTGAAAAAATAAGAATGTTTTCCTTGTACCTTTACGCAATAAGCATGCTTTGCCTCCAGTTACAACTCGCAGTGTAGGAATACATTTTGAGGATAAATATAAGTTTGGAGAACACACCGTTTCTCAAATTTGTCGAATATGTTATGGCCGCATTCGTGATTTTCGAAGTCTTCGTCGGTATTTGCCTGTTTCTATTGCATACACTATTGCAAATGCGCTAGTCATTAGTAGATTGGACTTTTACCATTCGAGTTTTCATGATATTGCTATTTAGGATGTAACAAACCTACAGTGTTCAGAATTGTTGTGACAAGGTCTCCACGTTTTACTTATTATATGCCGCTTCTAAAGTATCTTGTTTTGGCTTCATGTGCGATTTAGTATCATTTATAACCTCTTAAGCCCTGAATTTCTGAGGGCCTCAAAACTATGACCAGACTTGGGTTCACATAATGAACCGTATCGTAAAAACTGTTCATCACAATTATATACAAGTTTATATAATCTGAACCAGAAATGAATTATCTATACACTGATGTGTACATCATTGTTGTATGACTAACTGAAATTAATTAATATATAATTTACGTTTATAAAACATCCAAGACGGCCGACAATAAATATGAAAATCAGCTTTGTTTTGTTGATTCCTCCATAATTATAGCAATTCTTTTATCCATTGTTATACCATTGTAAGATATAAGGTGTTGTTAATGAGTAACACAAAAACTAACACTCATACATCAATTGGGTTCTATTTTATTTCACTCAGGAAATTGGTCCTGTTTTTGTCAGACCAGGATTGAAATAGTACACACAGCAAATTACACCGCTATCACAAGGATTATGTGGAATATATAACATTTGCTATTACAAAGCAAAATTATATTGTATAAATCACAATCAATTTGCCTACATTGTGTTATCAAAATTTCTATCGCGTGACTACCAAATATATTGAAAATAATAAGAATAATATTTATGTCAACAATCCAGACAAGAAACAGGATGGACGATAAGATATATAAAAATCCGTTTAATTTTGTGGCTAATGCGCAATTATTTGACAGCTCAGAATCTAATGAAATATCGCCGATATCAAACACGGCTGTCATCATAGCTGCTGGTTTCACATTTTCATCCAAATCATCGGACACGCTAACTAAATAACTACAATTCTTGCTCATGGATATCGCTAACATGAATAGTGAAATATCTACGATCCACTGCTGATTTGATTTTTCTTGATAGACATGTAAACTTGGTGTCAAACTGTCGGTAA
Organism: Ridgeia piscesae; assembly: GCA_025642075.2. NCBI lineage: Eukaryota > Metazoa > Annelida > Polychaeta > Sabellida > Siboglinidae > Ridgeia > Ridgeia piscesae. The sequence continues at coordinate 132,131 of JAODUO010000599.1, forward strand.
ATCTCCTATCTACATCCGGGTATAATTTGACGAAGTTTCCGCGATAAATAGTGACATCTAGCTATTATTGTACACACTAGTATAAAAGAACGACACATCATTTCAAGATCCATGATGTTAAAATCTGCACCATTACTTACCAGGCAATTTCCCGTAAGCACCCAACGTATTTCTGTCCCTAAAGTCAATATTAGTAGTGGGATTAGGGCTTTTGCGCCTACTCTTTGGAATATGTTTCTTTCCAGTGTTAAATCAGTTGAAAATATTGCTAAATTAAATAGACACCTTTACAGCCTCAATTAATCTAATGACAACTGGATGTGTTTATTGATTCTGAGATCGAACAACCAATTGTATTGGTGCGCCTCTGAGCTTGGTTTATAAGGATATAGGCGCAATAGAAGTTACCAAATTAGTATTATTATGAATTTGACACATGACGGGAATAATTAAATATGGATGGGGAAGGGGACTAGGGAAGTGCTGGCGTTGTTCACACGGAACTGACATGATATGCATAATTGTATTTATAATGTTTATTAAGTATATATCTATATATATATATATATATATATATATATATATATATATATATATATATATATATATATATAAATTCACCAACATATATATGATGTTGATGTAATAAAATACGCACGTTGACAATATTATGTCGCTTGCTTACAGTAATGGCAACTGTAATATAATGAATAACGTATTTTCTGCCTACAGAACGTGGAACGCATTGTTCTGTTTAGGAGATATTGTGATTGGGTTAACCATGGCAATAAATGATCCCCACCCGCAAGTATGTGCCACCTTAGCGATAAAGAAGAGGTTGGCCTTTACCTGTGTTGTTGGAACAAGGGGAACATTCGTGACGATAACTATGCCTGGGAAAAAGCGCACGCTCATTCTATGCCAAGTAGAGATTTATGGGCATCCTGGTACGTATTGGCGAACAGTAACGAATTACATAATATGCGCATGGTTTTGTCAGAAACTTCCCTCCTATACAGAAATGAGTGAATAAGAAAATGATGTTCCTATGTAATGTCTCAAAACAGTTGCATTGTATTGCATTAGGATGTGCGACCGAGCGACTGATGGGTGGGTGGGTGAGTGAGTAAGCGAGGGGAGTGAATAAGTGTTTGTTTGTTTGTTTGTTTGAGTGAGAGAGAGAGACATACAGACAGACAGACAGACAGACAGACAGACAGACAGACAGACAGACAGACAGACAGACAGACAGACAGACAGACAGACAGACAGACAGACAGACAGACAGACAGACAGACAGAGGGGCATACTGGCAGGCATGCACACACACAGACTGTGACTAATGTGTACAGGAAACATAATGTGCTCTATCCTAGGGGACCTTGATTTAGAGGTGGTCAGGAAGCAAGGTTCGATTATAACAATTGCTTTAAAATATAATGCATCCACTATTACTAACTGTGTAATTTGTATTAATATATATATATATATATATATATATATATATATATATATATATATAAGATGTGACACAAATCATAATTTCTTTCAGTATATGTGGCGAACCTGGCTGTCGGCAAGATGGCGGTGCAGAGTTCGACGATTGCTCCAGCATCACGAGCAACAGATGGCAGCACCCGCACTGACTTTCAGGGACACAGCTGCGCGCGCACTCGATCTCAGAAAAACCCTTCGCTGCAGGTGGACCTGGCAGCCGACTATGAAATAGTGCAAGTTGTCATCACAAATCGCGGAGATTGTTGTGGTTAGTATAACACGATGATTAGCTTGTTGCTAACGCAGTCATGACAATGATTATCATGTTCTACCCAGCAGAGTTCATGTTTTTAAGAACAAATTTGCTTTGCATGTGAGTTATATACCTTCATACCATTGCAATTTAAAAGGGTATACCACACACGAAATGACAAGTGCTTGATACATACTAATATTTAAATCAAAGCTGTATCGTAAAATGCCACATGAAAAGGTTCCAGAAAATTACAAATATAACTTTTGGTATCACGGTTGGGTGAAATCCTTGAAATTGGCTATTAAATAACATGTTAAAGTACTGTAATATGTGTGTGTTTGCTAATGGCAACAACAAGAGCAACGCCAACAATGAGAAACGAAGCAGATGATCATTGTTTGCAATCTTCTACACTTTTGGAACAGTTGGGATATACCTTGTTTGTTTTCAATTACTGGCAATTGTTGAACAACACAATTTAATCGACGCCTCATTTACGGGCCAACATGTCATACATTGGTTTTCGTTGTTCAGTATAACCATCGAACAAACCGTCGGATTTAAATGAAATGGTCAGGATTTATATTACAAGGTCGGAACTCAAACATTAATGTATGCCTATGATAATATAGCATAAATGCCACGAGGGAATAGTCGGTAATACTCTATCACGGCATAGTTGACAATACTTGTTTACAAACCCGACACAATAGTTCGTCTTTCACTTCAGCCCCTCAGTTGCACGACGTCATCATTGACGTGTCGATGTCAGGAGATGGCGCCTTCTCTCAGAGCTGTGCTGTGGTAAAAGGACACCTACTGTTGGGCGAAACACGACACATCCCGTGTGTAGCAGGAGTGAAGGGAAGATTCGTCAACATCACTGTTCCGGGACCGAATGAGACACTCAGTGTATGCGAGGTGCAAGTCTACGGCACTACAGGTGGGGACTTGTTGCTCTCTAGATTTCCAGGACTTAGCAGCACCTTATTTGCAGTATCTACCCAAAATGTGTTGGAAATAACGTATGTATATAAGTATATGACACAATAGTGTCATCACATGACGTACAACAAAGAAACACAATGATGCCGTTCTAGCTTGATTAATTTAACGAATTATCTTATCGTCATGCGCAAATATGTCATGCCAGTTACTGGAAAACTGCACAAAGTGGGTGTGTGTGTGTGTGTGTGTGTGCGTGCGTGTGTGCGTGCGTGCGTGTGTGTGTTTGTGAGTGTGTGCGTGCGTGTGTGTGTTTGTGAGTGTGTGTGTGTGTTTGTTTGTTTGTGCTGTGTGTGTGTGTGTGTGTGTGTGTGTGTGTGTGTGTGTGTGTTGTGTTGTGTGTGTGTGCGTTATTGGGTGCGTGTGTGTGATTTCTAAAAAAGATCACTCAGTGACTCCACGAAGTTTTCATACGGATTTTTCTTTTTCTTCAGATTCGTTTCCAGGCTTGATTGGAACGGAGTTCGATTCCCGGTTTAGTAGCAAATCCAACGGCCCTGTCGTCTCTAATGATATGATAGAACAATGTGAGTTATGTGTCTCATTACTGTTTTTGAAACGTTGACTTATTCTCGATCAGGTTTAGACAATAATACAAAGATCTATCAATTGTGTATATTGTTTCCTTGACGCGAACATGTATGTATGTGTGCATTTATGTATGTATGTATATATATATATATATATATATATATATATATATATATATATATATATAAAGCTAGCATAGTGTACACAAATTAATGTTACATATTGTTGATCATAAATGCACCGTTCACATCAAGGGTACACAATGTGCTCTTACGTAAAATGCACCATAAAATATAATATAACTACATTCCTTGCACTGTTCTTCACCATCTGATAAAAAGACAATGTGACAGTATACTTCGAAGATTAGTTCACAATCTGTCCTTCTTATCAAAACACACATACGCACATACTTGCCCCCCCACACACACACACACAACGCATGCATAACATTGGTCATCATATCATAACTACATATTCATTACGACATCGTTGAAAAGTGTATTCAAGCTCAATCTGATTTATAATGAAATTAACTATTCTTTACGGTCCTTCACAACTTTTTAACACGTTATTTCAGATGCGCTGTTTTGAGCAATAAATGGATATTCAGAAATTTTACAATTTAACCAATTATTGATATTTTATGTACATATACACGCGCGCCCGCGCGCGTGTTTGTGTTTAAACGTGTGTTCTGCATCCAGCTCGTATCAAACAGCAACGTCATTCGTTGTTCAAAAATGGCCTTTCGTCCGAGACAACTGACGTCACACTTCGGTCTAACCAGAGGAAGATAACAACCCAAAAACTGTGCGGGGATGTTCAGGAATGTAGCCACGACTACCTGGCGACCCATAACATTGAACTCGCCCGGGCGTCTCTGTATTATAATGCAACGTTCGGGAACGACAAGACATCAGGTGAGATATGTATGACAGCAGTAAATTAATATTTATAACATAACAGTTTCCAATACTCACGAATACACACACACACTCACACTCAGCACCACACACACACACACACACACACACACACACACACACACACACACACACACACACACACACACACACACACACACACACCACACACACACACACAACGCAGTCTTTCCTATAAAAACACACGTGCGCACACTCACTGACTCGCATAAACAAAGGCGCACGTACATGGGTGAATGTGGTGACGATTGAAATCGTTTTCTTCCAGCCGTTTTCGACTGCAAATCCAACAACCCTTGCACGGCGATACAGCTGGCATGGCCAAAATATAACTTGATCTTCCCGCACAAACGTAGAGATCGATACGTCGGGTGTTCTAAAACTGGCCAGTGCTCCGTACAGTCCTGCCCTAAGGGGAGTTTGTATTTGCCAACCGTTGAAGGATGTGCGTAATACGTGACATCTAGGATCATCTGTGACGACACATGAGAACAGGACATTACCCCCTTGCCTGATTACTGAAACGCCACGCATCAGCATTAAACTCAACCCCACATATCGACCGCTGTTGTGGTAGAAGCTATGCTACGTAATGTGTATTAAATACACAAACGTACTATCTTGCTAGCCATTCTGACAGTTATCATGATGCGTGTGGTATAGGAATGTTCCATTTCTTATAGCACCACTTTGTTTGTTGTGCTGCATTTTAATATTTGTTACTGTTAATGTATTTTGCACTTATTATACCCATATGGTTTTGAGAATTCATAATCATTTTTAACAAAATGGAATACATTGAGGGAGTGATTGTGTGATAGTAATTGAAAATTAATCATCGCTATAATTGTCACTCGGTGGTTGTGTGCTCAATTGTTGATGTCAATTTTAGTTCCTAGAAGGTGACACATTACGCAAACCGTTAGGTAAAAATATTTCATAATGACTTAAGAATTGCGCTAATTACGCTCCATTACTTTATATAATCGAGCATACATATTTCAATTATGTCATTCACCGATAGTTAAATTTACTACATTGATAACGTTGTTGGTTGTCTACTTGTGTTTGGTTCCCACTAGGAGCATCGAGTAATTTAAACTGGTTCAGACTTACTGTATTTTCGTAGAAACATCACTTTTAAATAAAATTTATTTAAGCGACATGTGTGATGATGAATATGTTTATAGGACATTTCAAAATATGCACAATCATCAACGAAACAAAACACTTATATAGTAGCCAATCAGGTATTTTACAAACTCATACCACACATGACCACCAACTTACCATCACATACATAATTTACCTTCATTTAAATACTTTTACCATCATATAAATACTATCTGCAGAAGCACCAACGCAAGAATTTACAACTCTCTGGCTGATACGTGACAAATTACGTACAAACGGAACACATGTGCAAACGAGGATAACAACTAACAAGCTCATAATAGTGATATAATCATTAGCTGCGTACGCTGCCTCGTACTTTTGTCACCCGTCTTTTCCAATAGTCCCCCAAAATACCGCTTCGAAGCTATTTCTAGTGCTCACATTGTTTAAAATTAATCGCAATAAAATCACGTCCGGCATGAATGTGCTGCGTTACCGTGCACTTACGAAGTCCTGCAGGAAAAGCAGTCCACATAACAGCTTGTGTGTAGTTTACGAATGTCAGTTATATGCTCTTTCCCCATCAGTCTACGTGTGTCTAGATACGTGCACATGAAAAACAGCTTCAACATTGTCTTTACAACAGATGTAGACATTAGGTTACATCGCTACGGGTGAGGTATGCGTCTTCCAACCATCTCGCATGTTCTGGAATCACAATTGGCTTTGTCGACAACAAGTTCCTTTTCGGAGGAGAGCTTGGTTTGCTACCATGTCACTTAAAACACCCGGTACAGAAAGACTGTGAACAACCACTATTTTCCGAATAAGTTGCAACAATTGATTCTTCTTTTCCAATGATACCCACCATTTCTCGATCTGCTGTGTGAATTCGTCGGTGATAGACAATTCTCCTTAAGCGATAAAGCTAGCACGACGAATCCTCTCTCTCTCCTTCAACGACTCGTCAATGTAGCTATCACGAATATATATCACTAGCTATCACAGGACCTTGTTTAAACTCGACCAAATTGGTCGAAGCATGATAAATTGGTGTACTGCCGGACCATTGGCATAACATCCAGCAGGGTCACTGTTTTCAACCCATCGTCTATAGAACTACGTTCCCCAATCCCAACAACTTGATCTATAAGATATGCCTCCAACTGAGCCACGCGTTTATTATTGTCGGGTGTGGCAGAGGTAAAGTCGCCATCAACCTGGTGGGGAGGTGGTCATACGAGGAGACTTCCTCGAGAGTTATTCCACGTTCCCGGACGATCCCAATATACCGCTGGGCAGCTGCGAGCACTTGGTGTGGTGGTATAAGATGCTGTACTTAGTTTGATGTCAACGACAGTGTCACAGTTTGGCAGGTTACGCCTATGCATTGTTACTGTAAGTTGTGTGTCTTAAGAACAAACTGTCTCGTCTGTACCTTGTCTGATCAAGTGTTCGGTAAGGAACTTGTGCAATCTGGATCCAGGTATTTGATTATGAAGAAATTTGCGGTTCACGGCAGTTGTTCTGTATGAGAAGGTTTTCATGGAAGATCAGCTCCAACTCCGTCACAACTGCAACCATTTGTGTTTGGCCGACGTGCCTCCCTGACTCTCTGATGCCCGCTCGATTGACTGCTCCAACTCTATATCTAATTCGACAGAGTTGAAGCTCCCCCTCCAGTATTGCTCTACAAACGTTGATATCCTGAACCGCCGGTAGAGTTCTTAGCCTCAAGCAACTGAGTTGTCCTAATGTAGTACGAGCCCTAGCAATTGACTCATCGAATTCCTGAAAAATTGCGATGAAATATTTGCATGCAGGAGACATGCAATGGCCACCACCATCTCTCCCGATCAGAGGTGGTGATATACTTAAGTAGGTCGAACATTTTCTTGGCGTTCATGCTGAATGCAGCCATCTCAGACTTGACTTGGCACTCAGTCAGGAAGGTATTGTACTTGATAAGCAAGGGTTGTATGAGTGAAAAGATCTGCAGGAATGTGGTACGTGCGACTTCGGCATTCTTCACGCCCAGAATCACCTGCAGCTATAACAGATCATCATTGAGTTGAGTGTCGTTGTCGAGGAAAATACCTCCCAACTGAGAGCATCAGTCACCTAAACAATAGTGGTGACTTCCAGTAAGAAGTGAAATCAGTGTTCGCTTCCGGAAGACCTCTGCTTCGATTAGGCCATCGTCCAGCGGTGGCCGCGCGGTAGAGCGCCGGACTGTCGATCGAGGGGACGTTGGTTCAATCCCACCTACCGCCGTTTCGAAACTTAGGCAATTTCTTCACCCCATATTTGCCTGTGTCTTTCGGAAGAGACACTAAAAGCCGGTGGTCCCTTCTGTCTGGTGTCTATGCCAGGGGAAGTAAAAGATCCCACACAGGGGGTAAATGTGTAACCTGTAGTGGACTCACAAATTCTAGAAAAGAACAACTCCTGCGTTAGCCCAAGTTTGGGCTGTTTGGAGGTAATCCCCTAAGACCTAAGACCAGGTGAAACCCTCCAAACATGCCATGGATGTCCGCTGCAAATGTGTCTGACTCAGAATATCTGCAACGGTGTGAAACACGCCTTCATCATAAAACACGATCATCATCGTCCGAGAAAGCTGCTTGCGTGCACTAGGACGTTTATCGCAATGGCCTAATCTGTCACAGGGGTTGGGATAGCTGGCAGGAACCCAACACGCATCAAAAGAACATTTGCAATGGTAATGACGGTATGAATGCCAACACATGAACGTAAACCTCCATGGGGTACATCGGGAAGACCAACATAAATCAGGTCAATCAACTGCGCAGTGTAGCGGGCTTTATGAAAGGATGAGTGACCTTTTGACCTTGACATAGCGGTTAAAACATATAAACGTTAATACAATGTCATCCATTTTACTTTATCTCAGCAGAACTATGATGATAGCCACTGTGATAAAACCTCTAGCTTATGTGTATGCCAGTGTTATCCCGTTTCGTGAACAGATATGGTTAACGACTTTTAATTGTAATCCATTAACCTGACCTTTGACCTATATGTTCAACTTGAAAGGTCATGAAAGAATATTTATTTGATTAGGGATCCTCATACTCAACGAGAATGACATCAAAATCCTGTTTCTAGGTCATGTGATCGAAAGTTACGGCTTATTGTGTTTTTGTAGTCGACGATCGTCATGGATGAGTGGCCATGTTGGATTTTTCATCTAATATGACATCAAAATGTAAAATATATAGGCCAGGCGTGTCTGGAATGTCAATTTCAGGCGGAATTGATACCAAGTTTGAGTGTCTAGCCCTATTAGATCCAAAATTATAGACGAATATCTGCTCAGTGGTGGCCATTTTAGATTTGACGCTCCAGTGACCTTATGCCACGGATTTTCAAAAAGCACCTCCTGAATTGTTGAAAGACAAGGTAGGTAGAATACAAATCAAAAGAAAAACTGCGTTTACTTAAACATTTTACGGGCCTATATAGACTATTGATGGATGGTTGCGTAATATAGTATACGTGCATTGAATGCAGCTTGGCTAAATACTAAACACAGCGAAACTAAATCAGAGCTTATTTTATTTGAAATTCTATTCCCACCCTAAACCGAATCTAATGAAGGCTTTTGTCCATCCCGTTCACGATTATGCGTACTGAAGAACATGCCAACGACCAGGAAGAAGGCAGGTAACATGGTTCGGGCTGGCAGTATTATCCGATCAGCGTCAGAGTTCTGCCAGATCATCAAGTCAAGTACATCATCGGTGATTCTTCTTGAGATTAGCGTAGATCGATCAAGGGCAGCAGTTTCTTGATCAAACCATAGAAGTTGCAAGACATCAAGAAGTAAGCCCCATCCCCTACAGTGCTGGATCGTGTTGCTCATGATTAGAGAAACATTATGCTTGAAAGACTGCTGCTATGGGAAAGGTGGATTCTTCCATCCGATATGGCAGGGTTGTTTGGCTACAAGATTCGTATAAAAGGAAAGAAAAAAGCGCGACGTGATTGGCGAGGTAGAGGGGGCGAATGTGCATGAAGAAGAAGATGTAGGTTGTTGGCAGAATAGAAAAAGACGTCGTCATGTATGATAAGACACGTGACGCTTTCATGGAACAAGTGCACTTGTCTACATATTGAAATCAATACATGCTATCATATAAATATAAGGCACAGCAATTAACCCATATTAAAATAGCAAATTTCAGTACGATAACAATCACATTTCTTCGGTAACATATTTACAAAAAGACGCTTTTTTAATTTAGATTTAAATGAACTTATGTTATTTATGTTTTTGTGTCGTTACTCAGATAATTCCACAATCGCAATCCGTATACGCAGAGGATCATCGATCTCAATGTGGAATGAACACGTATTCTTTTCTAGATCGTGACAGGCTCTCAGTGAATACGTCGTTTCCCGTTTAACAAAAATACGCTGAATGTTTTATGGCTGGATGTTTGTAAGCCAAGCATTTTTCATATTAGCTATTTTACGGTGTCTGCGTTTTAGTCGACACTACTTGTACATTTTGGTAAAGGTGTTTAGAAAACAGTCATGAGCTAGATTAGTATCTTCATTATTTATAACAATATTCCAGCAAAGTTTGGTTAATTAAATTTTCAACGCACTGACGTTTTCATCGCTAATGTAACGTGTATATAATAATATTGTGTCTTTTTAATGAACCGACAAAACAAACGTACCATGGAATCCCAAAAACATAATACATTTAAATCAGGGCACTTGCATACACAACTGACTAGTGCTGTTTTGTTCCTGTTAATTATAAATCCAACGCATTCAAGTACATCGTCAATTACCACCGACTTGGTTTTATAAATTCTGCCATTGAGCTTCTTCTTAATATAAATAGCCACACCGCCACTTGTTTTGTTTTCCCTGACTACGTGGAAGGCATCATAGCCGTCTAAGTTATAATAAAGAGTGGTATTTTTATTCAACCATGTTTCATTAATGGCTATTATATAAACATGTACTGTAATTAGTTTAAGAAAATTTTCAATTTTGTTAAAACTAGTACATAAATTTCAGGCATTGAAATATATCAAAAACATACGACCATCATATTGTATGCTGATGTCATTGTTGGATTGCTGGCTAGTGAAATATTTATAAGATGTTGTAATATCGTTATAGTAGTTGTTATCAGGATCGATATCCGTCTGATAATTACACATGCCATGATCGGTATATCTAAAATTACCAAAAAACCGTCTCAATTACATCATGGTGTGATTCATTATTTATGACATCTGCGTTAGTACTATAGAAATCATCATCAGAAATATTATTAGGTAATACGACATGATCAGTAGGTAATAGACATCACTGTGCATGAAACCCAAACTATCCGGGCCAGCAATGTGACAGGACGACATTGAGAGGAAGTAAAGAATCGATCCCTGAACAAGGACTGTTTTTTGGATGATTGGCTAAATACAAATATGAAACTAAATCTATTGGCTGACGTCAGTTTGTCTGGATAATTATTTAACACAACATTGCTATCATTTACGTTTTTCTGTGCGTTATAATTTACTTATGTGTATACCAATAAGTTGTAAACGACTGGGCTAATTGCTGCTAAATAAGGACCACAGCTGTTGAGTAGCCTCTTTCCAATTGTCGGATCACTCTTTGAAGCTGTTTACTACATACCATTGAAATAATAATTATATGCTTACAAAACTGTGAAACCGGGCATATGCATCAAAAACCGTGAGTAAGCATCGTTTACTCACTGCATATGTACGTTGTTTCATTCTTCTAAGTCATTATCACACAGCTGTGGTATATCTACAAAGAAAGGTTTGCGATTTGTGAAACGTGTTGTCAATTATCTGTCAGTCAATGTGAACCCATGAGTATGCCTTTCTTTTACTGGGAAATGAACTCATGTTAGTAAATGAGCACATGAATATTTACAGCCGAGAGGTTAGAGTGGTGAATAAGCACATCACATATATAAATTATGTTCCGGTTAATCAGTGTTCCAATTTTTTGGTTACTCAATTGTGCGAATAAATAGCAAAATCCATCAACATGAAACCGTGGATAGGCATTCTTAAATCCCCTACAACGATATAAAAATAACCAAATGTTAACTACTCCTTTGTTCCTGCATCCAACCACCACTTCTAGCTGTTCAGATATGCATTTAATGATGGACAATGAATTGCTCTGATAATGGTAGATACTGACAGGAAGTAATGTTTTTTAAATATTAATTTATTGATGGGTGCAACCCACGTTAACTCTGTACTTGTACAATAAAAACAGTTAGCACACATACCTATTGTAGATATATAGGTACTGATATGTAACTTAAGTAAATTAAATGTAACATAGCTATAAAGGCATTCTCAGTACCGTGAAATCAAATGCATACCCACGGTGTCTAGTAACCACCACACATCATTTATACGCATGTCAACATTTCAATTTTCCGGGTTAAGTTGTCCAAATCCGTCCACGATATATTCAATATGTCGTCGTTATGCGACATAAAAAATATACGATTCTACGGACACTTTTAATGCGGCATCACACAAATCCAATTTGTCGACATTTTATGAGAAATTACCATTTTGTTACTATTTCATATTAGTGTAATTCGACATGAATATTAATAGTTTTTTATTAATCTATTTATTATGATTATCATTGCATATACATTAATTTGTTATTTATTAGTATTATTGTTACGTAATTGTCAAATTTTATTTAAATAAAATGTACGTATAGTAAATTAATTACTTATGTTATCCATATGTATCCGTTCAGTTAGCAATATTATTATGTAATTATTTGACAGATTGATTATTATTATGTATTTTAATGACTAATAGGTACTTCATAGATCCATTTACTTTTGCATTTGTACAAATGCTACTTTATTAATAACTGTATTAAGGTTAGTTATTTATATATATACACAAATATGTTTTCATTATTGCGTTTAAATAATAGTAGTATTGTTGTCTAAAATGATCACTCTTATGTATTTTAATCGTAATATGTTGTAAAGGGCCACCAACAACTATGGATATGGCGCTTTGTGAAATATGATTACTGTCATAATGCTTTCTTATAGTCTCATTGCTACAGAATCCTCAGTGATGATACTGATGTCTTTGTGATGTTAGTATACTGGGTCTGGAAAATGCAACTGCACTGTAGTGTGCAGATGGAGCGCTGGAATGGTGTGGTTGTGGACATCTACGCGACCTGTACCGTGCTGAGGCCTAAGTGTTTGCAACTAATGGGTATGCATGTTCCTAATGGATGCGACAAAGTGGGTAAAATGGTAAAATGAGTGCACTGAATACTCTTCAGGCACGCGATTTTCCTTGGTTGTACCAGGTGCTGGGTGAAGAGGATGCCACATGTTCAGACCTTGTAGAAACAGGTCAAAGGTTTTTCGCAGCCTTGTATGGTCAACCACTAGGAACCACGATGAGTGAGGCACGTTACAGGATTTACTCAAGGAAAGCGGGAAGGCATATGCGCATCATGGCATTACCGCCACAGAAGCGAACCTATATCTACATCTTCAAATGATGCTGTGGAAGGCAGCTGATCAGCAAGGACCTCCACAGGTGGACATCACACAGTTTGGTTGGGAGGTGCAGGGCGGTATTACGTCAGCCTGCATTGACGCTGGTCTTCCCGCTCCCCGGGGTTTCATTGATGTCATAAACTGTGGCTGCAAACCAGAGGGAAAACATGTAGCACAGAGAATTGTAACTGCCACAGAAATAACGTGTCGCGCATTGTCTATTGTGCACGCTCAGCGGCCAATTGGTGTTGCAACCCATACATAATGAGGGGCGATGCACACAGGCATGGAGACGAACAAGCAGAATACGAGTCTGAGTAGCAGCTTGTTTAGAGACAGTGTTATGTTTCTTTGCTGCCCACTGAAGAAATGGACATTGATACGAAAACCTATGAAGGCATGCACATAATGTATTGCTATTTTTACTGGGTTTCATTACAGTAGAATGTCTATGTTCTTTTGATAAAGGTAAATTAACTATGGGGAGATATCAATTGTTAGACTAAAGAAGATTTATTTGACCATACATTAATCTTAATGCATTTGATGATCCTTGTATGATACGTTTATCGTTATCATTGACTGTGAATATACATCTATGTATACATTTCTGTGACATTAACATGCAAATCGGTAAATATTTTGAAGCAAATACGTTTTTCGGTATGATGCTATTGGCTAATTTGCATAACATTACAAAATATGCATTTTATAACTATTAAATTGTCTTTATCATAATCCTTGACCACGAAAATGTGGTTGTAGGCACAACTTTTATCTCGTTACAGTGCATACTGTCAAATATATTGAAGAAACTAGGTTTTGCAATAATGACGGTTGCTAATTTGCATATTCGGAATACATATACATGCTAATGATTCCAAATCATTGACCTTGAAAACATAGGTATATACACCATTGTTGTGACAGTATCATACATACTTTCGACAATATTGAATAAAATAGATTTTTTCAATAATGGAGGCACTAGTTTGCATGAAAAAGATCCATAAATCACATATATATTCAAAAAATGGCAAATTGACTGAAATTGGCCAGGCCCAATTCGGAGATATTGCCATATTTAATTGCAGTCACAATCATGTACATATAATAAAGTAATTACGTCAATTGATAATACTGTATGTTTACTTTCGCTAATAATAAAAACAGTTATCACTCAGTGATTCTGAAACCCAAGAATAAAGATAGAGAAATAAAGCTAAGTTATTATTTGTATTATTTCTGACTAAAATATGTTGTTAAGTTTTTTTCTGATTAAATTTGCTGTCGAGAATTTCTTAGTTAAATTTATTGTTTAGTTGAATCTAATTATTTGCGGTTGAGTTTTTGGATATTACATTTACTGATATTTTATTGTATATTTTCCTGGGGCAGCAAATATGACTATTTTAAACTGTGGAACTTTGTACTTTAATTATCAATATTTGTAACTACATTATATAACCATTACATGTTAAATAATTCGTTTCACCTAAGGCCTATTTCATAAAAGTAATTTTATTGTTTGAAGGTCGTGGGCCTATGCCATGGTGCTTGACTCTCCAACAACTGGTGGTTGAACTGTCTGCGCAAGTGGCTCGCATCAATCACTACAGACCCGTCAAACCAACAGTAGGCGAGCATTTCAGAATGGCTGTTACTGGCTCCGAATAAATTCTTCTGATGAAGTAGAGAGACATGCTGATATCCCAAGTGCCGCTTCACTTTGTGGACGTCTTTAGTGAGGTTGAGAAACCTTGATGAACAACTGTAAACAACTACATTCAAGTGTACATTATCGTTACTTATGACATATGATAACAATACTGTACATATTGGACTTCACAGATGTTTATTTACCTGCAGAACTACTAACTGTATTTTCGTGCATCAAAACTACAAAATATTACTGGCTCAACAAAAACTTCAGAATTACACATACAGCTGCACATGCAGGACTACAAACTATATACTCTCTGCCTCAGAATGTGCTATGCCACAGATTAAGTGTTTCTGTTTTAAGATTACAAATGTTGCTGGGCCACCAGGACAAAACATGTGTTTTCTGCCATGGAATGAAAACTGTTACTGGGCCTGCTAGACTACAACATGTGTTTTTCAGCCTCAGAAATACAGATGTTGCTGGATATATAGCCATATGATTACAAATAGTGTTTCTCTTCCACGGAATAAAACATATTGCAATGTCAGCAGGACTGACATGTGTTTACCAGCATCAGAATTATACATGCTTGCGTAGCATAAAACATGAACATTTTATACACCCACAGATAACTCAATTCATGGAATTATAGATGTTGATGCACAGCTTAATTACATTATAATAAATGCATCTTGGTATGTCTGAAATAAGATGTTTTAAAATTATTCCACCTAATTTGATCATGTTATTTGTTGTGTAATAATAGTAAGTATACAGCTATTTCAATTAATTTCTCAATTAGTGTAACATTTTAATTAGGTCAAGTGTAGAACATGTCAAGTATTTATGTCATTTCAAGGTCATGTCAAACTCAAATAAAATCCACATTCCACTGAGTCACATAACTTTTTATTTTTATATAGCTAGCCTTATGCCCCGTAATTAGGTCAATTGTAATATATAGGTCAAGTAATTATGCCATTTCAAGGTTATTCCAATGTCAAATAAAATCGTCATTAATGTCTGTGTCACATACCTTTTAATTTGTATAACTATCATAAATAGCCCTATTATACCCCGTAATTAGGTCATATTTAAAATGTAGGTCAAATAATTAGGTCATTTCAAGGTTACACATATCAACATAATTTTATGGGTCACATAATTTTTTATTTGTTTCAATCTCTTACCTGATTCTCGTGTTATTGCCATTTTACTAAACATCAACATTTTGGATTTTATCAGAAATAGTGAAGATATCAGAACATTAAAAAAGTGTTGTATACCTCTATGGACACTGCATACTGTGGAACCATTAAAATGATCATTTGAGTGATTTGAACTTTTCACTGATAGCCAAAGATGTAGTAGAACGCGCATAAGCCTGTCTGAAATATTTACAAATTATAGGTGTTTGTGCTACGTCTGTAGCAGATATACCGTAGATTATCTTAACGCAAAGGCGTACAATAGTTGATTTGCATGAAGTACCTAACAAAATAAAAGAATGAATTCTAAATCGCAAAATAAACGCCACTGTCAAAATCCGTGCGTCTTATCTGCGCCACATGTAAACAACCGCACGATAACATTTAAATGACACGGTTTTTCGACCTGTCAAATAGTATGGCATAAATAGTAACACAATAAGACGCGACGCCGCGACGCCAGATTTATATATATATATATATATATATATATATATATATATATATATATATATATATATATATATATATATATATATTATATACAATATTACGATTTGATTTTCAAAACATTAACACCAAGCCTATCTTTCTATGCTGGCACTGGTGGGGGTCGCTGGCGACGCAGCTAAAGTACATGGCGTCCTCTGTGTTTCATTTCATGTAGTCTACGCCTTAAGTTGAGACGAGACCGACATTAACTTGATCGCCGAGTACACTGTCTCCAGTTTTGAGGGGACCGTTTGCTGGGGACCGTTTTACTAATATACAGTGCTCTTAAGGAAAACACATCCATAAAAATAATCGGACGGGAAATATAAGGTGAACTTAAAAAATGCGTTTCACTAACATGATCCTTAACTGAATCGTAAGCTACGGGGCGAATTTTTCATAAATAATCAAGGAACTCCCTTTTTATTATCCGCATCGCCATTTGAGCATGTAGGATATTATTTCGATGCCACACCGGCGCAAGTGTGACAGCATTGCGTTCGTTGTCAAGGAAATCTGAAATGGAAGGGAGAGAACAAGTGAGCGGCGATGTAAAAAACGTAAGATTAGCGAATCGTTGCTGTCACAGTTGTTTGTATCTATTTGTGATGAATATTTTTATAATATGTGGATTGTTGAAACGAGACAACATGACGGTTTTTTTTCATACAAAGTTTAGTCGTATGATTAGTCATTAGTCGATTAGACGATGGCAAAAGCAGACGACAGTTACTGTCAGACACTGTCACTGTCACGGCCCGGGCTGTCATTTGCTTTGCTATCTCAGATTTAGACTTTGAGTCGAAGTCGTAGCTGTGGTTATCATGGTGAACAGTTGGATGTAATTTCGGCCAATACATTTATATATTAGGATTATTTACATAAATCAATGATAACTGTAATGAATTATGCAGATGTATCCAAGTTTTTTTAATGAGTGAAGCTAAGACTAAGTAATAGTTTTTAGAATTATAAATTGTAGTAGTTGGCTGTGTACTGTGTAATCATGTAACTAAAAAGAGGCAATATACACTGAATGTAGTGATCATGTATGATATGTACTAAATGATGCCTTGCAGTACAAGATAAGTCATGATAAGTATGTACGATTTTTCCAGTGTCATTCATTATGACAAAAATACCTTTGTGATGGTACCTCCGACAGATCAGAGTCCTGCCAGGATTTTCTCGACCAACCAACCCCTGAGAACTCTCCCCGCCAGCACTAACTTTGTTCACCCAGTCCATGACCATGTTGTCATTTTGTTCTATAGGCCCCTATGAATTCGGCCTACTTCTCGTCATTTCCCTGATCGCCTCTACTCCCACTCTTCTTATGCAATTGGCTGTCTGTCACCGAATGTCACGTCTAAGGTAACTTTAATTTAATTTTAGATGTCCACATTACCGATATGGCCAAACTGTATGAGGTTAGCTTAATGACAAATCAATCATAATGTTTACATGGTCATTATTTCCTTTCTTTTTAGTTATTACTGAGGACAGAGAAGTTGAGGTAGTAACACCTCAGATAGTGCAAACAGGTAACTTTGTCAACAATACATATCCTGATTATATACATATTTATGTGCATGTGTGTATGCATATGTGTATATGTTTGTGTATGTATGCAATTATAAGTACAAATCTAACCAAGTCCAATAATGCCCTTAATTAATACACATTTATTTAAACTGGCTTACATCCACCAAGGAAGTATAATGTGTGATACTCTTACTATCATGTATTTTATGAATTTATATCATTTGTTATAAGTAATTGTTCACTATATTGTAATGTTTTACTTTTTAATTTACCCTAGTTATATATTTATATGCATTTCTCGTAATATTTGAAAAACAATATATATTTTAATTAATGACTTTTCATATGTTCTGTTCCCAGAGATAGAGGGCTATTGAAATGTAAAATAATACTATATTTGAAACGTTTATATCGTAGAGCCTCAGTCATCATCAAATAACCCTCAGCCATCAACATCGGTGCTTCTGACGTGGACTTGTGTCGTGAGTGATGTCGAAAACGAAACAAATTAATCAAGGTACATAAAGTCAAATTAATTTAAAACAAGTAGAAATGTATGTTCATATTATGCCTAAAGATAATTGCTCTGAGTTTATATTGTTACTAATTAGGATAAGTATATGATTATTTGAATATTTTTCTGCATAATATAAATTAGTGCTGGTTCGATACCAGGTTTTGTTCGATACCGATCGATACCTGAATTTTGTTCGATACTCGATACTTACGTTGTAATTAAGTCTAATTTTCACATAGGACACAGTTCCCAGTAGATGCACAGTATGCAACAGAAGTAGTGCTGGTTCGATATCAGAATTCTTCGATACTGATCGATATATTACTGGTTCGATACCAGAATTCTTCAATACCGATCGATATATTACTGGTTTGATACCAGAATTCTTCGATATCAATCGATATCAGATTTTTAGTCGATACTCGAAATTTACCTTATAAGTGTAATTCAGTACAGTAGAGATCTCCAAAGAAACACTACTATCCACTTAGACTAATGCCACAGAAACACACACAATTTATCACTTGTAGGGAAATATGTGATAATTGTTTAGTCATGCGAACAATGATTACTATGCAATTTTCAATTGATGTAAGTACACAAACAACAGTTTCAATATAATTGATTACTGTTGTAAAACTAAAAGGTAACTGTAATATAATATTAAAACAATCAAGATAACTGCAATTAAATACCTAGTGACAAATAAATTAATTAATTGCACTGAATTATTTAAAATTAATAACAGTATTTCACCCCATCTGTTTGTAAATACACTTTAATATAGCAGCTTAATTTCAAGTCAATGTGTCTCCTAAAATGACCATCAACAAATACAGCTGAAACGAATGAAACATACAAATAATATGTTATTATTATATAATAACACCTATCACTTATAATAGTGTCACTGCCAGCACAGCTGAACATTCACTGTTATAACTTTTTATTATTAATTGTATCGTACATGTAATTGTGATTTAGCATCAAAACTGTATAGATGATTACAATAAAATAACACTAATTAATAACAGAACAAATATTAATTAAAATTATAATTGTACTTCCCAGTTCACACCAATATTTTTTTAATATAAAACTTAAATTACCACGTTATCAAGTAGACATAACAAGCCCCATGTTTTTGCAACTGTTTTCAAGAACAGGTCAGTTTCTTCCTCTACATCTGGCTCTGCCTCTGCCAGTGGTGAACCTGTTTGGCCAGTGTCAGTGTCACAGTGACAGTAGACTAGATGCAGTAAGCGAATCGTCATCGTTAATCAGTCACGTTGTATGTCACTTCTTGACGCTGTGGCCGCAGTTACTTAGTAGATTCGGCAACCGATGGCGATTTGTTTCGACTGTAACTTGATGTCCACTGCTTGCTCATTGTCGAATATTTCGAAAGAACACGTTCTCGAGTCAATGGCAATGCGACATTGTCCACAACGTCGACGACATCGACATGCCGTACGAAAGAAAGTTGATCATCACGTTTTGATAGCTTCCTGATTGGTGACATGTTTCGTCAAATTCGATGTATTTCCCCCGCTATCTTTGAGACGTTTCTAGCATAGCAGACAGTCTTTGTTGGAAAAGTGCCAAATTAGCGATGAACGTTCGACATGTTGTCGTTTGTCTTGTTTGTGGGCGTCGTGTACGGCAAATGGTGGCGCCACCAAACAACAAAACAGCGCCACCAAACGGAACCCGGATAAACAAAGCCTCCGCATCGCGCTCGAATAATTATTTATATTAACAATATTATTATTAAACTAGTTTCATAAATACTAGTGCGTGCAATAAACACTCTATAAAAATGCTATAGGATGTGTGTTTTTGTACACGTAACCGTAAGTAAAGTAGGGAGAAAGATGGCATGGTAGTGCCACGAAACGAGAGCGTCACGTACGAACCTTGGGCTTGGTTTCGATAACGAGGCTCAGCGAAGTCTGACCTAGGCTAATATCGCACACAGAAAACAGTTACTATAATACAGACTAACTCTACAATAAAGTTTTAGAAAACAATTCACATTTTGTGTTATATTATTTTTAAACAACCACGCCTATGTCAATTTAGGCTGCGAAGCGCTGTAGTGATAGCTCCTGTAAATAACGTCGTCGTCAACAACGATGTTGCGTCTTCGCATCGACGTCGTTGAATGGACTCGATGTCAGGTATCGAAGGTATCGAACAGTGGGCGTTCGATACCAAAAATTTCGAAGTATCGCGATTCCACTAAATATCGGTATCGAACTTTCGCAAGTATCGCGATACTTCGATATATAGAATATCGAACCAGCACTAATATAAATATGCAAAGCTAATGTCTTCGGCTTTATATATAAAGCTCTTATACAAACATATACTTGCCTTGTGCTTTTCAGCAAACGAACCATGATTCCGGGTCACTTTAGTAAGTAGGATCGTCCCACATAAATATATTTAAAATGTTGTGGATGGTATATTGTCATAACGTTATTGTAATATCACACACAGTTGATTTCAGCTGCATTCTGATCACTCTGAGTGGATAAGATGTATATAACTCCATCTTCATTAAACATGTGGCTGTGTTTCTGGTAATCTCATATGAATATCCAGACCTTTTTTAATGATGTGATTGTGGTGTATACTGGTTAAAGGTACATTGTCACCTGTAAGTGATAATTTATACTGGTAGACTAAATAACAATGGAGAGAAAAAAATAATATATGTAATCAGGAACTTTTATGTAACATAAAGAAATGATTCAGTATTCAGAATTATTACTTTTTTTTAAAGCATCACAACAGGAATTTCACCTTATTCCAATGAGTGAAAAGTTACACATTTATTTACTTATGTGTCAGTCATATTTATAAAACGGTCACAGTTACCTTTATAAAATATTTTCTCTTTCCAAGCTAAACAATGGTAGGTGAAAATCGTGACAAATGTATTGTATCAATCACATAAACAGGATTGTTGTACCTAAATCTGGTCAGTACACAGTTGCACCTCTCCACTGTTGCTCTCGTTCTCTTATGGGCAGTGTTATATCGTTCCCCAGCAGCATTGTTTGATGTTAGTAGTGGTGTCAGTAACCATGGCTTACATGGATAGCCACTGTCGCCAACTAGCAAGTAGTCTCGGATTTTTCCTACATTTAAAATATTATGTTTGTACTGCAACCACAATGTCATGAGGTCATTCATCAGAATAATATGTTGTTTGAAAGGCATTCACCAGATGTTGACAGTAATGTGAGCTAAAGTAACAAAAAAAAATCAACAAAATTTCTTGGAATATTTATTTATGACTGGAAACACCACATTAATGCAGTTAGAACAAAACTGTTGAAAGTGACAGCGATCATTTACAAGGAAAGTTGTTTAATTAAAGGGAACCAAAAGGGAAATATTACGTGCTATGCACGTTAAAGAGCAACCATTCTGAACGGTAATCACATTTTTAACGTCAGTGGTTTATTAGTAAAATAATTCCAAAGTGGATAATTTTACTGAAATCATCGCCTCTTCCTGTTGTCTGACCGTGGTCTGACCACTCAGCTCGCAGAACCGGCCTTAAAGTCACGTGTCCGATGACGTGTGTTAATGCTATCGCCGTTGTAAACACAATGTTGTAAGATACGCGAACTTCGAAGAAGGACATCCGTTCGAAGAACGTTGCTTCAAATAGGATGTTTCTCACCGTATATACTGGGTCAAGATCCGCAGAAACGTCGGCGACGTCGAATTTTGAAGTATGGAGCTGTGCAAACGATATTAGCGCGATATTTAATCACCAACGATAGTCGTCGAAACGGGTTACCGGTCGAATCCTTCCGTCGCCGTAGCCAAGTCATCAGAGCGCGCAAGAAGGTTAGTGAATATTATTAAGTCTTCTGTATCTAAATTATTTAAATATTGTACCATTAGACACATTGTGATGTCTGTCGTGATGACTTATGTACATACTGATATTGTTCATAAACGTCCACCACAGTTAACGTTCTAGAAGGTATGTACATGGGATCATGGAGCCGCTAACTAGGTCCAAGCGAGTTAGGCCGTCCGATATTGTTATTCATTATTATTTGTTTTATTTTATCCTACTTTGAATGGTATATATCATATCATGACGTTTGCATGAACAGAGGCATAACAATAAGGTAAAGCTACATGTCAATAACAAAACAAAAACAGCTGAATGCAAGCCTTATCATAGACGTCATAGTCAATTCGCATGAACGATAATATAGGCACTTTGATATCACTCGCTAAATAAGTTTTCAAAAGTATTGCCTTTCGAGTTTCGTAGCTACGCATGCAGTTCCTATTTTCAGGTTGACCGCTCTGAAAGTGCCAACATGACTGCTATATGTTTCAGTAAATATATTATTCATACATTAAAAAATAGCATTGCGAATGTTTTTTCAACCATGTTATTTGTTCAATAAGAGAACAAATTACAAATTATGTGTGCTGTATCAGTTCAGATACTCATACAACATTGATACTAGGACATGTTACAGGCTTACAGTAAAGGATGCATAATTAGCTATGATGAGACATAACTTATGTACTGTAAAAAATATTGCCTTTATTGGTAGAGTTCTTGAAATATTGGGGACACACTCAGCAAACAAGAAGAAACATTAACAGACTAGCATAATATACTAGATGGAACCTGGACTTGTAGATATCCCACAAGATCACTCTATCCAATACAACACTAGATCTTCAGGTAAACACTCGGTAAACATTTTGAACCAGTTTCTTCGCCACCACAATGAGTGGAATTCTCTACCCTCAACCTCTGTGTCGTGCAAATCACTAATCTAATTCAACAATAATTTAATCCAATAGTTTAGCAAGTAAGTCAGATGATCCACCATGCATATTGGCGTGATGTCTCAATATGACATTTTGCCAGTTAACAATATACATTGTCATAGATATTCCTGTTCGTTTAATATTTTGAGGTGCCAACGTTTGTGTTTATTGGATAATATAAATTAAAGCACTTAATATAAGATACAACATGACACAAACAATGTAGCGATAAATGCTATTGTGGTCATTTTGTATGTGTATTATTTTACCAATTATGTATTCAATACCACGTTTACCAACATTAGGAAATTGCATGACTGAGCACTGTCAACTCTAGTGCATAAACACTAAGTGATCATGCAATCAGTTATCATACCTTAGTTTATTATGTATCACCACACAAACATACACACATCTATATTCAATGAAGACAGCAGCTGGAACAGCATCATCATTTATCTATCTGTGCAAGCACTGTGCAATAATATGAATGCAGTTCTAGTGCATGCAGCTCAGTATCTGTCACTCCTGTCAGCTGTCAAATTAAGATCTTAGTGAGGGTATGTCATCTGCCAGAAAATTTCTGTACTCTATCCATGACCCGTTCCATCCTTACAGTCCCATTTGCTTTCTTCATAAATGTATCTAGCCTAATCCTGTCCTGGTTGTTGATATTGCCACTCCCAACACACTGCACCAAAGTAAAGGACACTGTTCACTATTACACTGTAACATATATGCTGCTCATTTGGCGCACATTGAATGATTTGTTTCTCATATAAAAACATAGAAAAATTCAAACAGTCAATATTTAGCACTACAGCATGTCGTGTTTATTTATAGGGATGGAACCATGGCTCTAGCAAGAACGTCCGGCCACGTCCTAGCGAACCTTGACAACATGGCTGTTTTCTGGTCAAGACGCAAGCAATTGGAGCTGCGGAAGACACTACAGCTGGATGTTTACCTGCAGATCCATCAGCCCATGGCGGACAGAAAGAGTGAATGGTGAATTACATCTTTGTCAGAACAGAACTGTCCATGTCGGAATTGCTGTCCTTGATACAGATATGCCCAAGCTAATGAAACAAGATCTGTGTCAAGAGTCAGTTGATTTGTTCATAATCAATCCAACTGCTTATTTACAAATCAACTGATAATTTGTAAGGGCAGCAGTCAACAAGTGCTGAGTGTTATCCCATATCTTGTTCTCCGCTGAGAGCACAGAAGTTCCATCTTATGGCTGGTATACACTGGTATGACTCTCTGTACCCTTCGACCAAGCCTGCCATGGATCCACCAGGTAAAACTCTCTGTATATGGCCGACGTGGACACCTGAAATAAAATAAGGCCGAAATAAATATATCAACTATGTATAGTGGCGCAGTGGTTTCAAGCTTTGGACTCGGCTTCAGACTCTCAACTACAAGAACGAAACCATGTGGTGCTGTGTCGAACCTTGGGCAAGTCTGTTCACCTGTCATTGCTCCAATTCACTCAGCTGTGTAAACAAGTAACTGGCTATAGACAATGGTGGATATTTGTACACAAATCTTTTGATTAATTAATTACAGCTTGGCTGGATGCTTCCCACAGTCATGACTTTACTTACTTACTTATCCTCTTCGTCCCCAGTTGGACATAATGCCACAACAATGCTTCGCCACAAGGTTCTGTATTTTGGTGAGGCCGGGCCTCACCCCAGGACAGCCCCATCTCTTTCAGCTAGGCCATTACCGATTGTCGCCATGTCATCTTTGGCCGTCCTCGTTTCCTTTTTCCAGGTGGTGTCAATCTCAGTGTCACTTTGGGGATGCTGTCTTGGGGCATTCGCAGAACATGCCCTAGCCATCTTAGTCGTCTGCGTTTGATTTCGAGGACAGCACTGTTGCAACCCGTCTTCTTATAGAGGTCCACGTTAGAAATTTAATTTGGCCAGAATATTCGGCAGATCTTTCTTAGTCATCTATTATGGAACGCATCGATCTTGGCCATGTCCATTTTTACCACTCGCCAGCACTCTGAGCCATACAGTAGGATGGACTTTACATTACTGTTGTAAAGTCTTATCTTGTTTTGGTGGTGTACTGGTTAGACTTCCAAATGTTCTGCAGTTTGGCGAATTCACAGCGGGCTTTACCGAGTCTTGCCTTGAAGTCTTTTTGGCCTCCATTGTCTTTGCTGATGAGACTACCCAGGTAAGTAAAGTCCTGTACAAACTCAAGTGGTTCACCATTTACGGTAACAGGTGCGGTTGGTGTGGTGTTGATGCTCATCACTTGTGTCTTGGATGTATTGATGGTAAGCCCAGGTGGCTTTGCATATCTCTTTAATCGATCAGTTTTTTCCTGCAGATGATCAAGTTTTACTGATAGAAATGCAAGGTCATCGGCAAAGTCGAGGTCTTCTAACTGGGAAAAGAGAGTCCACTGTATACCCTTGGGTTTATCTGATGTAGTTTTCCGCAAAACCCAGTCGATGACGACCAAGAAGAGGATGGGCGAGAGGATACATCCCTGTCTAAAACCCGATTTCACTGTGAACCACTCGGACGATGTATTACTGAGAATGACACTGCATTCAAAGTGGTTGTAGAACGTCTCTATCAGTGAAACAATCTTTAGAGGTACTCCATAGGATCTTAGGATCTTCCACAGAGTGTCATGGTGGATACTGTCAAAGGCCTTTTTGAAATCAATGAAGTTGATATACAGTGGGCAGTTCCATTCTAGAGTCTGCTCTATGATGTTTCTCAATGCAAAGATCTGATCAGTGCACCCTCTTCTCTTCCGGAATCCCGCTTATTCTTGCCTCAGCTTCTTGTCGATAGCTGTTTCGATTCTTCCAAGAAGGATTCTACAGAAGACTTTGCTGGGGATGGACAAGAGTGTTATTCCTCGCCAATTGTCACAGACTTGGAGGTTGCCTTTCTTAGGGATCTTTAAAATGAGTTCTTTGCCCCAGTCACTTGTGATAGTCTCTTTATCCCCAAATGGTGTGTAGAGGTCAACAAACGTTGACCCGACCTTGATACCTGACGAACTTCCAGGTGTCATAACTCCACTTCTAGGTGACCTACAGATGTGATGTTGGTGTCAATTTAAAACTAATAGAATTGCCTACCTATTTAGACAACAATTCATCTACCGATTTCGCAGATTTGTCTGTGTTGAAGCATACATATAATATGATAAGAAACTGTAGACGTGTTATCGTGCGAAATTGAATACTTCATGAGTTATGAATTTTAAAACATTTCTAGAACCACATTAATGTAGAAATATAGGCCAACATGTACAGTCATAATACTCTGTTCGAATGCTAACGGTGGCTAATGTTGTAGATTTGTTTTGGCTGTTAACACCGTTACTATCTGGTATCCAGACATTGATGTCATTATGTGCTGGTGTACTTTGTGTGTGTGCGTGCATGCATGCATGCATGTGAGCCCACATGTGTCAAAAATTGGGTGAAGTTGCTTTGTCCAAGATACATTTTAAAGAAAAATGTTGTGTATTAGTTTATATTCATTAATGTATGTTACAAACCAACCATATTTTAGGCCAATCTGACCATTATTTAATGACGGTCAGGTCATGTTGATGATTTATATCTCTGATGTCAAAAATGTTTGGATAGAAATCATAACTATTTGATTTAACCTTGACTACCTGGTGATTTTCTAGATGTCATGATTTATTTTGTTTTGTTATCACGTTTACTATTCACTATTTTATATCTTAATGTACATATGCTGGTGTACTTAATATACAATATAAAATTTGTCAGAATACAGCACTGGTACACGTTGTCAATGGAACACACTGCTTTGGTCTCCACTGCATTTACATCCATTAATTAAGCTTGATGACCTCTATCTCTGGACCTGAATCAACACACCAAATTTCATAAAAATCGAAGACGATCATGTCAATTCTTGATTGATTTGACATGGAATGCCCCTGTGATTAAACAAATATGTTACTTACAGTGCTGCAATTACAAGTATTTGTTTTTGTAAATCATTGAACTATGTATATGTTTCACCAGCCCTTTACAGTAGTATATGACAAAACGAAGCTTTCAACTTACCAGCTTCAAAAGCACCATGCAGTGTGCTCAAGCTTAAAATGAATGCATCATGACAACTCCCTGGTCACTTCACATCAATATCTCGGATTAACAGATTGCTGTCATATCACCTAAAATCAGTTACACACATATTACATTTATTAGTGTAGGTGTCTGTGCATGCCTGGATGTATGGGCTACAAATAGTGTAACAGTACCATTGTTCTTTAACAAATAACGATGATGCTATGTTGCCCTTTCCCTTTGACAAACGCACATTCTTCCTCTGTGTGTGCCAGAATATTTATATGGGTTCCATCCAACGCTCCCACAACTCAGGGGAAGTCCGCATTTGTGTGAAATGACCGTGCTAATTTGGCAAGTTCTCCACTACATAGCAAAGTATGTGTGTTATTTATAATTAAAATGGTTTTGATTGGTACATATGTGTCTGGGTTTTTTTGCTTCATCATATACACATTTAATTTCAGTGAAATATAATCCATACCGTTTGATAATTAGTTCACTGCAGGTGTTAAACAAGCATCACATAATTTCAGTTAATTTATGAAATCCAGTTACATCAGTTTAACATATACATCACCACCCCTTGATTGTACTCATGATATATATATATATATATATATATATATATATATATATATATATATATATATATATATATTTACAGGTTCATTTAATTTTATTTATAAACATGTGACTGCATGATATTTCACGTAATTAACGTATTTGGTGTGAATTTAATAGCTTACGGGTCATAATCATAGCAGATTTCGTTTGCCGCTTTATCTGCTATGTAAGCATGCCACCTTTTCTACACAACGGCTCAATGCCCATGTTGATACGCCGTTTATGTTTGCCAATTCTAACATTTTGGCCATCAACCGCAATTCCATGAGAACCTTTGAAAGCAAAAACACCGTATTAAATAATTCCAGTCAGAGTTCAATATACAACAAGAATATATTTAAAAATCATGGGGTCTTGGCTGCATGGTGGTATGGAGAAGATGGTTGGTATTTTTTTTATCATATGCAACGTATTGGATGGCCAGGATTGGACTGCTGCGTCAACTACCCTAACCATGTTTAAAAAAGTGCTGTCATCTCGCGCGCGAAAACGAGGCTGGGGGCAGCTGGGAGTCCATATTCTCCATGTTAACATATAGGACTTTGTTTTGTTTTTGGTTGCAATAATCGAACTGTTCCCAAATAGCATATGTCAGTTATATTGTCCGAAGGATTATTACAAGCAGAAGCAATGGAACACTTTGTCGGTGACAATGATCACGGAAATCATGAATTTTAACCGATTATTATGGTGGTTGCCATGGCATTAGCGGCAAGTATTGTGTTTGGCGATCTTGACCAATAATGAAGAGTGCCAACGTATACATGTGTTATCATTATGTGCATTTAGACAACTTGTCAGATATAAGTGCTTATTGAAACCACAACGTACAACAAAGTTAAATGCAAATCTCGTAAAAGACATATACGGCCTAAAATCGTGACTATTATCTGCACTACGTAAATCTCTCTATGTCTATGATAGTATGGTAAATTCAATGTTAAATCGGACATTTAAGATAAGATAGCTATAACACAAGATATGTATTATCTGATTTTCCTAGTATTCATCAGTCGGAAGCTTCAACTGTCATCCATCGTTAGAATATTATTCTTGTGTTCAGTTCCCAATTACCTCCAGTCGCGCGGATTCTCGCCATGTACCATGACCCACTTACAGGTCCTATTTGCGTAGCGGGACGCCGTAAACCCATCAGCAGTAGCCAACATTGGCAATAATTTATCTCTGAATACGCGGTTTGCAATTTTTCATCTGTCAGTGTTCAAAGGCTTGCCTTCTACGAACTGATGACGCTACGGTAAACGCCCATGTTACTTGTGACCGCGCGGCCGAATACGATACAGTGTAACAGATTTTACCCGTTAGACCGTATGTGTCTTTTACGGAATTTACGTTTTACATTGCTATACGTTGTGGTTTCGATAATAACCTATATCTGACAAATTGTATAAATGCACATAATTATAACACATGTATATGTTTGGCCCAAACAGGTAGTACTGCGCGAAAACTGGCACTCTTCATTATTAGTCAAGATCGCCAAACACAAGTACTTACCGCTATTGCCATGGCAACCACCATAATACTCGATTAAAATGCATGATGTCCGTGATCATTGTCACCGGCAAAGTGTTCCATTGCTTCTGCTTGTAATAATCCTTCGCCTCACTTGCACTTCAAGTACAATTGCATTAAAAACAAATTTATTACTAAAGATTGTACAATGTTTTTGCTGACAACTACTTTACTGATGATATTATGACCGAATATACAACACATGGAAGAAAGACACACAACTTTCTTAAAACTTCTGCCACACGCACTAACTGGGTGTTGTCTGGCTTCTCAGACACACCGCATATGCATGGAGGAATTTACAAAGATGTATGGCAAGTGATTCTGATCAAATTGATCTCGAATGTTCTTGCTGTCATTATTTGTATGAAATACCTAAACTTTGTACACATATCACATGGAATGGCTGAGAAAATGCATCCATAGATGATGTAAATACAAGATTTTTCATTACGTCTATATCAAATTATGTGTAAGTTCACACACATGCCAAATGTTGTGGTAGGAATTTTTTTCTTGGTTAGCCGAGCGAGTGTCACTCCCATTCGCAATTTACAAGGTTACAAACAGATCCTATATATATACATAACAATGAAATTACACTGCTGGTTGTTATATATCTTAAAATCAGTACTGCATGTTAGAAATGTATAATCTGTTTTGTAATAAATCTTTGTACACATATCACATGGAATGGCTGAGAAAATTATGCATCCATAAATGATGCAAATACAAGATTTTTCATTACGTCTATATCAAATTATGTGTAAGTTCACACACATGCCAAATGTTGTGGTAGGAATTTTTTTCTTGGTTAATATTAATGTTCCGAGCGAGTGTCACTCCCATTCGCAATTTACAAGGTTACAAACAGATCCTATATACATACATAACAATGAAATTACACTGCTGGTTGTTATATATCTTAAAATCAGTACTGCATGTTAGAAATGTATAATCTGTTTTGTAATAAATCTTTGTACACATATCACATGGAATGGCTGAGAAAAGTATGCATCCATAGATGATGCAAATACAAGATTTTTCATTACGTCTATATCAAATTATGTGTAAGTTCACACACATGCCAAATGTTGTGGTAGGAATTTTTTTCTTGGTTAATATTAATGTTCCGAGCGAGTGTCACTCCCATTCGCAATTTACAAGGTTACAAACAGATCCTATATACATACATAACAATGAAATTACACTGCTGGTTGTTATATATCTTAAAATCAGTACTGCATGTTAGAAATGTATAATCTGTTTTGTAATAAATCTAAAATTGTATTAACATGGTGCAACATATATACATTTCATGTTTACAGTTGTCTCTGCTTATCATTCAAACACATCTAAACATAAGCAATCTTTACAAAAATAACTACTAAATATAGTCATAATATTATAGTAAATGCACTATCGGTTCCTTTCGAAACCATCCAGACGAGAAACTATTTTCCTTTTTACTTGGCCTTACCATGTTTATGGATACGTAATGCGTCACAATACAAGATGGCCGTTTTGGCGGGAGCTGGAAACTATTTTAGTTAGCACTTTATTCTGCTTAATACCATGCATAATACGTATGCGATGTCAACAATTTAACAGTATTACAACACATTGACAGTATATCAATCAAGGTAGCAAATTACTGCTACCAAGCATGATTTCAGTTACTCTTTTTCAATAATTTCCTCAACCTACATCGATGATAGTTCATCAATCACGCCACGTTGCTATGCACAGTATTACTATCTTCTGTATGTCCACTCAGACTCAGTACATACCTGTTGATGACTTCAATGACGCATGCCTCAGACACGTCTGGCGTTGATAAAGTGCGAACCAGACTTTCGAAGCGCGATTTGAATCTACTCAAAAAACTTTCTAATGAACTCTCCCTTCCGTGTATAGTGGTCATGATTAATGATCGTGGAACGCGCTGCCGTGTCAAAGGTCGGTGCATGTAACCTAGTTTTGCGGTGCAATATATTGACCAATCGGGATCGATGCAATGTGGTTTCTAGATCGTGCTCGATGCACCGTACGAACCAATTAGCTCGACGTGTCAGTGATACGAATGGCCCTTGATACCTTACCGCCACGCTGCTGTCTGGAGCTCGTAGCTCTTAGGTGGCTATCTTGTTAAATTATTGTTACATTCTTAAACAAGGAAACAAAGTATCCAAGATGACACGACAGAATAGTCATTAGTGTTATTGGGTGGTGTGTAGCACTGGATTGTGATGACATCGACACAGATTTATAATCGAATTTTGCCAAATGCCAGAGACATGGAGCTACGGTGGATGGGAGATGTGTATAACATGACAACAGTCGTATTTACAAAATAACATTAGTAATTACGTCTTTATAATGCGTAATTATAGAATGAAAATACGGAATTACAAGTATTAAAATCACAATTAAGAGATTTAAAATGTATTCATAATATTTTATTTTGTATGTGCCCCATCAAAATAATTGTTCTGGGTTGCTTTACATTGGTTATTCCAATTACGTTAAATAATACATTACATAACATATACAATACCCAATTCACGAATCGATATTGCGATTGTGCGATTTTCGCGCCATTACGTTTTAAGACGTTTAAAAAATTTGTTTCAGTAAACGAGTAATTTTGAAACAATGTATCCATAACAACAGACGAAATTGCGCGCTAAAACCAGTGGCGATATTTACACGTCTGGCTGCATTCCGATTGGCGTTCAGTGTGCTGCATTCTTATGGTGATCGAAGGATACAGGTTTAGTATAGACTGATATATTGACTGTTACTCACATATTCGGGTTGCTTTTGCTATCATAATCATTTGCGATTTTTTGTATGGTTCTGATGCAATACGTCACACAATCATTTAATCTACCAACAACGTGAAACTGTCTCCTTTCATTTCGACGCGGGAATATATTTCCCTAAATAGCGGCCTCAAAATTGCCTTTACGCATTCAAATAAAACTGTTTGGGACTCGGAAATGAACAGTGCAGTGATGAATCCAAATTAAAAAGCAAAATTATGTCGAACATAAAAGAGTGATTGTAAAGCACGAGCACACTACTCTGACCGAGGTAGTTGTTGATTTTCAACAATCGGTGTATTAAACAGGTCAATGCCATACGACATGTCAGTAACGTAAAGGCTAACTTGATTAATGTTTTCGCCTGCGGCTTGCTCGTTATTTGGGGGCAGCATAGGGCCTACTGATAAATGGTTTTTAGTGATGAATTTGATATATTTTTTTAATGCAGTGAACAAATGCTTTGCCGCTTAAAACGACATAAAAAGTGTCACACGTCTGAAACAAAGTATCGACAGCGAGCGGCCATATTTCCCCGCGGCTTTCCGAGTAGCATTCAGTTTGCAACAGCAGCCAACGATCGACGTACATGCAATGCACTGTGATAGAACGATGCGTTACTGGATTATTTTTGTTATCATACTCATCATATGTGAGATATGGAACGTCTCTGATGCAAGAATATATCGCAGGATATCCAAGAGAAGGGGCAGGAAATCAAGAACGGGAAAGCGGAATCTGGCAAAATGTCAAGACTGCGCTAAGCTCTTCAGACTTCCTGCGACATTCAAGATCGGGAAGTCAAAGTATACTTATGCGCACGTAAGTATTGACCATCTTGCATACTGTTATATGATATCGATATGACTATTATGTCATGTCATAACATGCTTTGCGTTTACAATAATTGTTGGCAAGGAAGCCTCGAGCGTGTGTCTTTCCATAAATTCTGGAACAAAGCACACCGTGTAAATAGATAGAGCTTACAGCTTGATGCGTTCGTTGCAACCACCGCTGTTATATTTCTGTAATAAAGAGGCACTATCACTAATCTATAATTGTATTATGCAACCAGCCGATCTGCGCTGTCTAGACACCATTCAGCCAACGCTTGTGTACTGGGCTATTCATAGAACACTCTCGCGCAGGCCAACTCAGTTAATTCAACCTGCGGTGCAGATACGGCCCCGTTTTTTCGAGCCACGTAGGAACGTATTAATGCTGTCGCGCTCACATTTTCCCGGTCGTTAAAAACTTTCCGATTGACGTTTCTGCGCATGCGCAATAAATGTAAAATCATCATCAATGTCCAGCGAAACAACAAAGCATTTTCGGTATAAATGCCACGAGCTGTTTGTTAACTCTCCTGTGATGATAACTGTGAAGAGTTTCTTAAAATGTCGTTCAATGCAATGAAATAGTACGTTTCTTTTTATATAAATCACTGTCATGGTGACGGATTATAGCGCACTATAGTCACGTGATTTACGCTTGCTATCAAAAATATGCCTCAACACTTGTTTGCGTCGTGTTAATTTGCAACAAATAACTTTGCTGAGAGATTATAATCCTAACGAACAACCCGCCGTATTATATATTCCATAAATGCTTTGTGTTTTCGCTGCACATTGATGATTTTACATATGTCGCGCATGCGCAGAAACACCAATCGGAACGTTTATAACGCCAGAAAAATGTAAGCGCTTCAGCGCCACTGTTGTGTTTAAAACATCGTTGGTTATGAGTTTTGGTAAGTGCTATTATTGAAACAGTCACGATACGATTATTCGCAAATTTAAGTGCCAAATAACTTGTGAAATATGTTATAATGGTAATGTAGCGTATACAGTGTCAGTGGGTCCGTGTATATACCGTCTTTTCCTTTTTCGTTTTCATATTTGCGAACGAAAACAGAAAAACGAATTCCTTTTTCGTTTTATAATTTGCGAACGAAAAAAGAAAAACTAATTCCTTTTTCGTTTTCTAATTTGCGAACGAAAAACGAATTTCTTTTTCGTTTTTTTCTTCAAAAGTGAAATAAGAAAAACGAATTCCTTTTTCGTGTTTGCATTTAGAAAGCTTCGGACACAATGCCACTTCGTCTTCGGATAGCCGGTAAAAGTTGGTAGTTTCGGCGGGATACTGTGGTCGCACTGGCGGCGTTTTGAAAACAAACTCGCAGAAATTGCATCGTCAATGTGGTATATATCTAAGTACCTATAAGTGAATGTTGATCGTTTCGGCGCTGCTTTTTATGTTCCGACAATTTAATAAACTATACTCAACCTTCTGTGATAAACTACAGTAATAGATCTGTTTATATATATATATATATATATATATATATATATATATATATATATATATATATATATATATATATATATATGTATGTATTGATAGATAGATAAATCGAGAGTATATATTTATTTTGTAACTGCAACTATGTGATGCAATAGTTATTTAAATTTAATTTGTAAACTATTTGACTTATGAGGCCCCTATTATGACTAATAAATAGTCGCTACCACAGGGGCCACTTTGGGTTTTAAAATTAGCAATTTTGTATATAATTATTGAATTCCATTGACGGACCATTACGGATAGCCGAATTGTATTTAGGAGTATTTTTTATTAACATTTGTTAATTTACGCATATTGTAATTAGACGATGTGTGGTAAAGATATAATGCGTTTATGGCTGAATGTGTCGCTAGAGTTAGTGTTAATTCATAATTATTTTGCATGTGTAGTAACTTACAACTGTAGAAATATGTATCTGTGGGTAATATGCTGTTTTCCATAATGTATCAGTCTTTTTTTAAACTGTGAGGGTTTATGTTTTGATTAAAACATATAGGTATTGTTTATCCTGTGTGGCCGATTATATTTAATAATTTTTGTATTTAAACATTTATATTTTGTCCTGTATGTATGTATTCTGCTGTGTGCTGGTGTGAAATGATTGCATATTTCTGGTTTGTGTTATATGCCAATTTTTAAAGTATGCGGGTAATGGTTTATGTTTATATTTATAATAAAATTATAATATCATTACACTAAGTAGGTATTCAATGTTTGCTTAAATATTAGTTCCATGTGGGAGTTATATTTATTTGAAGATATTGTTCTTACAAGTTTTTTGCAATTTGTTTATTCAATTACATTTGTGTCCCTAGATCATTAGATAGTTATTAGTGTGAGGCAATATTATAGAAATATACAGTTCAATTTTTATTTTAGTTTGAATAATATGCTCCAATTTAGTTATAAGTCCAATTGTTCGAGAACATCTGTTTGCTACTTTATTAATATATTTACTCCAGTTTAAATGTGACATTAATGTAAAGCCAAGAATGTTGAACTGGTTAACTCTCTCAATATCTACACTATCAATTGTGAATGTTAGTTCATCAACCTATTTATTAGGCATTTGAAAAATATTGTTGTATTAGTATTTTAATGATAATATATAATAATAACAAAAGTTTGATTGCCAACTAATACAATTAACACATATGTATATAGTTTTAGCCATATGTTTATTAGATGTAGTTCTTTATTAATAAAATATTCAACATTCACTGTGTTTGTGTCATCCGCGAAAGCTTTAATTGTACTTGTATCATCAAGTATCATCAACATAAGTTATGCTGTCTTTCGGAAAATCATTGATATAATTATAGTAAATAACAATGTCAGTGGCCCTAAAATTGATCTTTGGGGGACGCCACTTTTCATAGGTAAAGTATATCATTGTACCTCTTCTAATCTTAAGACTGCTTACAGTTAGTTGTATATTATTGCTGTGATCTCCATTACAATGGTTCCTGGCTATCTCACTGATCGTTTTGCGTTAAACAATAGAGTGCATGTTTGTCACACTTGCAACTGCACATATATTCCATTTCAGATGTTAATAAGCATTCAGGTGGCACAGTTTCATATTCTGTTAGAAACATGAATAACAAAGATTATAAATAATTGTAGTAAATCGTTAAGCTTACAGTTACATATTTAATTATATAGTTATTCCGTGTGAACGCAACCAATGGGGTTGCTGTCATCTCTTAGATTTTTGAATAGATCAGTATGGTAAGAACCTTTGGTAAGAATTCTAGCTTACATAGTTTTCAAGTTACGGCAGTTTGAAATTTGTGACTTTTTGATAGCTTGTTAAAAATAAATAATTTATTCACATTTCAGTCAGTATCTTCTGCACTCTTTAGCCTGTGTCAGTGATCACTTGTGTGGAGTTGTTCTCTATAATATAGAGATTAGATAACTACAATTAGAACATACATACAGTGTACGGTTAAGGTGCAGCAAGTTGGTAAACATCATGAATTATTCAGAATTTCACTCGCGAAAGGGTTTTCAGACCCTGATTGTGAGCAAAGTACACATACCTTTGACACAAATTGTACATATTTGGTATCTAAACATATAAATTGCAAATCTAAAGTCTGGTTGCCTATTAATTATGATATTATCATGTATATATATATATATATATATATATATATATATATATATATATATATATATATATATATATATTACATATTTACATTGATATGACCAACTTCCGACCCAAAAAGTCGATGAGGCGTAGCTTGTATTGTCACAAAATCTTTTCTGTGTGTAAGCTCATTCCTATAACTCCAATAACTAGTAAGTTTCAATATCCTTCCGAGCTTCTTTCACACAAAAAAAATGGCATTCGTCTGGGTGCCCCCATTTTTTTAATAGGTTGCTCGTGATATACAAGAGGGTTTTCAGACATTGATTGCAAACTAAATATGGAAGACTCAATGAACTGTTGAGTCGGTTTGATATATGTGCATAACATTGTGTATTATCAGCAAAATGACATGCCTGACTGTTTTAATTATGAATCTACACATACCCAAATGTGCTACATTTTTTATTTCAAAATTTTTTTGTAAACTTCAGACCCTAAAAGGTCAATGTGGATTACAAGATAATGTTTTGAAACCTTTTACCAATCCAAACGCATAAATAACAAGTAACTCTCAATATCCTTCCATGCTTCCTTCTCAAGAAGAATGAGGACCCATTGGTATCCAAAACTTATCACTTGTGAGCGGGTTTTCAAGCACTGATTTTAAGTTAAACATACGTGTTGTTGGTAATATTATTAAATATTAGCTATCTATGCATATCATTATAAATTTTCAGGGAATTTTGTTTGTATGATTGTCTTAGTTATGAATATGCACATATTAAAACTGGTATAGATATGTTTACGAGGCATAAAGCAAACAACACAAATATCAAGTAATTTTTAATAAATTCTCATACAAATATAAGTTGTATACATTGTAATTTAGTGACAGTTCTACCATGTGGGTATGGGTACATTTTCAATTTATGCCACAGTACATGTATACTGCTTTTACCCATTGATGGGTCCAATGCCCAGTAAAACAATTCAAGAATTTTGCAAATATTCGTCAACACAGTGATGACTTTGGACTGGATTGCGAATGGAATTTCTTTGTGACCAGCCATGGTAAAAACACAAGTCCACTGGAAGGACATATATTGTAGTGACATATTACATTCTTTTTCGTCACTGCTGCTGACATTGACAGCCACAGAGCATTGTTAAATGGCCAATTTGTATCTGCTCGAGCCATCCCAGGAACACGAGATGACCACTCATTTATTCCACTGTCTCATATATTGACATGAAGGTCAGCAAAGTATCAGGTGAAGAAGTTCACTTCATTGACAAACAGGGAAACACGGATGTCCCAGCTGTCCAAGGTCCCACAAGCCTGCCTTTCCAGCCAGGCACATAATATTGCTTCCAATAATTAGAGCGACATGATCAGTTCGTGGCTTTTTATTTGCAAAATGATGTTATACGGTATGAATTACACCTATTATAGCGTACTGACCGTCCAAAGATGTTTTCATGTCCTTTTTTTAATAGACGTAGTAAGGGGCCGCTTACTAACTGTACACATCGACCACGAGGCGTTTTCGAAACCGTAGTACGCGTGGCTAAAAGGCCAGAAGGAAATGCATGATCACGTGATGCAGTATCACACGAACAGAAGTTGACAGGTTGTACGTGCTGCCGTGTCGTGTATTTCTTGTCATTTGTAATGGTATGAAGTCAGTTTTAGTGTGTGAATGCGATTTGTATGGGTGGGTGTGTTTTATCCAGGGGCGTTACATTTGTTATAAAACATGGTATATATTTGTAATATGTTGTGTGTACATCATAAGACCAGACAAGAGACATCCTATTTTTAGAAAACCTTTATAGCCAATAACAATTAATTAACTAACTGCCACACCCGAGCCAGGTGCACGGCTCCCAGTTGTTAAAATGGTCAAAGGGTGGGTGTCACTCCAAACATGTGGGTGTCACTCTACATGTGAGGACATAACATAACACTAAAGACAACAATTTACCTTAGTATCCCACTTTGTGATTTTACTTCCATTTAGCCTATATTTCGAATTAAATGTTATGCCTATATGGTAGATTTTTTATATTTTATAACTTATGTTTTTTACCTCCTGCATAACTAGTCGTGCCACGTTATTTTTACATGATAAACTGTGTTACCACTAACGCCATGATGAATTGCGAGCGTCATATTATGTAGCTCCGCCCTCGTCGGGTCACAATCTCGCTCTTCCGGAATTTGAGTGACAACGCGGCGATTTGAGTGACAGCGTCGGGTTTTTTTTAATAAACATTCAACGTTTAACATCATTAAAAAGTCAGTTCTGTTTCGCTAAAACATTTATTGGCGGTCAGGGCGCTACAATAGCTATAACTTATACTGTTTAACATGATTTTTGAATAAAAATAAAAAGCCACGAACTGATCATGTCGATTTAAAACAGTTAAACAAGTAAACAATTCCCTGAAAATTCAACTGAAAATATATATATATATATATATATATATATATATATATATATATATATATATATATGTATATATTACCAACATGTATGTTTAACTTAAAATCAGTGCTTGAAAACCTGCCCACAAATGATTTATTGATAATATTTCAGTATCAATGTATCTTCTTGAAAAGGAAACATGGAAGGATATTGAGACTTACTTGTTATCCATGTCTTTGGAATGGTTTATATCTGGTAAAAGTTTCGTAACAATATCATAACACATTGACCTTTTAGGGTTGGAAGTTTGCTAATTTTATTTGGGTATGAGTATAGATTCATAATTAAGACAGTCAAGCAAGTCATATTATTCTTATAATACACAATGTTATTCATATATATGAAATATACACAACAGCTCATTGAACACTCCATATTTAGCTTGCAATCTATGTCTGAAAACCCTCTCTTATATCACTAGCACTTTTTTTTATTGGGGCGCCTAGATGTATTCCATTTCTGTTTGAAGGAAGCTCAGAAGGATATTAAGGCTTACTAGACATTTGAGTTATATGAATGAGCTTAGACCTAGAACAGATTTTATGACAATACAAGCTACGCCTCATAAACGTTTATGGGTCAGATGTTGGTCATTTGTTTAGAAATATAATGACGCATCATCTTTGCATATGTACAGATTCATAATTAAGGCAACCAGACCTGTCATATTTCCCAGATTTGCACCTTTATATGTTTAGATACACAATATATACAATTGTGTCAAAGGTACATGTATTTTGCTCACAACCAGGGTCTGAAAACCCTCTCGCGAGTGACATTTTGAATAAATTATGATGTTTATCAACTTGCTGCACATTACCGTACACTGTATTTATGTTCTAATTGTAGTTATGTAATCTTTATATAGAGAACAACTCCACACAATTTCACCGACACAGGCTAAAGAGTGCAGAAGATATTGACTAGTGAAATGTTAATAACATTATTTATCTTTAGCAGGCCCAACTTTCAAACTATCATTACTTGAACACTGTTTAAAGGGAACCAAAAGGGAAATAGTAAGTGCTATGCACGTGAAAGAGCTAATACAAAGCAACCATTCTGAACGGTAATCACATTTTTAACGTCAGTAGTTTATTAGTAAAATAATTCCAAAGTGGATAATTTTACTGAAATCATCGGCTTCATAGAGGTGTCCATGATGCGCCTCTTCCTGTTGTCTGACCGTGGTCTGACCACTCAGCACGCAGAACCGGCCTTAAAGTCACGTGTCCGATTGCGTGCGTCAATGCTATCGCCGTTGTAAACACAATGTTGTAAGATACGCGAACTTCGAAGAAGGACATCCGTTCGAAGAACGTTGCTTCGAATAGGATGTTTCTCACCGTATATACTGGATCAAGATTCGCAGAAACGTCGGCGACGTCGAGTTTTCAAGTATGGAGCTGTGCAAACGATATTAGCGCGAAGTATTTAATCACCAACGATAGTCGTCAAAACGGGTTACCGGTAATCCTCCCGTCGCCGTAGCCAAGTCATCAAAGCACGCAAGAAGGTTAGTAAATATGATTAAGTCTTCTGTATCTAAATTATTTGAATCTTGTACCATTAGACACATTGCGATGTCTGTCGAGATGACTTATGTACATGCTGATATTGTTCGTAAACGTCCACCACAGTTAACGTTCTAGAAGGTATACACGGGATCATGGAGCCGCTAACTAGGTCCAAGCGATTTAGGCCGTCAAATGTTTCCGAATTATTATTTGTTTTTGATTTCATCCCATTGAATGGTATATATCACGCTGAATAGAACAGAGGCATAAAAACAGGTAAAGCCATGTCAATAACACAAAAAACAGCTGAATGCAAGTCAGATAGACGTTATAGTCAATCCGCATGAACGATAACATATAGGCACTTGATATCACTCGCTAAATAACTTCAAAAGTACTGCCTTCGAGTTTCATAGCTACGCATGCAGTCCTATTTTCAGGTTGACCGCTCTGAAAGTGCCAACATGATTGCTATATTTTTCAGTAAACATATTATTCAAACATAAAAAATAGCATTGCGAATGTTGTTTCTTTAATCATTCATGTTATTTGTTCAGTGAGAGAAATACAAATTCTGTGTGCTGTATCAATTCAGATACTCATACAACATTGATACTAGGACATGTTACAGGCTTACAGTAAATGATGAATAATTAGCTATGATGAGACATAACTTATGTACTGAAAAAAAATCACTTTGCAAATTTGCAATATTATTGCCTTTATTGGTAGTTTCTTGAAATATTGGGGACACACTGAGCAAACAAGAAGAAATATTAACAGACTAGCATAATATACTAGATGGAACGTGGACTTGTAGATATCCCACAAGATCACTCTATCCAATACAACACTAGATCTTCGGGTAAACACTCGGTAAACATTTGGAACCAGTTTCTTCTCCACCACAATGAGTGGAATTCTCTACCCTCAACCATTGTGTCGTGCAAATCAATAATGTAATTCCAAAAAAAAATTATCCAATGGTTTAGCAAGTAAGTCAGATGATCCACCATGCACATTAGCGTGATATCTCAATATGACATTTTAACTCTATCCGCGGATTATACCAGAGATGGAGTGAGCACAATATTAATGTAATTTTTGAGAATAGAGTACGATTACTTTGAATACGCATGAGTACGAGTACCAGAAAACAAATGTACTCGAGTACAGAGTACGATTACTTTACAATATACTCGAGTACGAGTACGATTATTTACAATGTAATCATGATTACTTTCTAAAGTAATCGTTCTTAATATCATATCCTGTTTCTAACATAAAGGCGACTTTCGTGGAATCCTAGGTGTCATTCTTGTTCTGTTGTTGTGTCACTAATGTTCTAACTGGATTACTGCTATCCACTATCCAGGTATTTAATATTATTAATAATTAGACGACTTTCTCAGGTATTGATGAATCATTTAACGCTGGATAATAACTTAATTTGTGGTTTCTGAATCAAATACATAAATATGAGGCATTTACAAATTTCAAATACACATCATCAAATACATTACAATAACAACACTTCAAAACCAGGGGGTATATTCAAAAGAGTATCCAGTTCAAGGTATCCAGACATTTCGGTAAAGGACACTTTGGTAATGGATGTTTTGGTATTTAAATGACGTTTTAAGTATTTGTATTTGATGTTTAGAATTAAAAGTATTTATATTTAAATACCTTCCTAAAGTATTTGACTTTTTCAAACATTTTTTGAAATATATTGTCAGTATCAACATTTCTTTCTCACTGTCACATGTAATGCCTGCCAAACTGATTACCTTAATGCACTGCAACTTCACCCAACATTGCTAATTACTGATGACACTTAACAGCAGGCTTCCCCCATGGCCCTGCAGTGACCACAACTTTTGTTTGCTCAGAGCCTGAGGATGGATTAGCACCTGACAGTGACCATAGGTCAATATCCCCTTTGTTCTTTAGTCAGGCTTTAAGCTGGCACCAGGCTATTCTGGCCTCCAGACTGTCTTTCAAGTTGAGTTGTTACACTTCCTCACAAGATCCTAGCTGTCATTAGCATTGTGTCTTCTGATGGCAACATAGGATTTTTATAGACCTCCTGGCTTAACTTAACAAACAACATATTATGGCTGGTGGATAGAGGTTTCTGAGTCAGTTGTCACTGTGCAGTTAGCAATAACAATACCCCTACTGGTCTGCCTGTCATCATATGAGTAAACACTAATTATGCATATAAACCAGATGTCTCAATATATGTGTTGCTTTTCTTATATTTACATAGTAATACAAATGGAAAAGTATTTGAAAATATATGAACAAGTATTTGAGATACTTCTTCAATGTATTCGTATTTAAATACAACGTATTTGTAATCCCTCAAGAATATTTGTATTTAAATATAAATTTCAATGTATTTGACCCCATGTCTGGATGGGACAAACACAGAATAGTTGTGATTTTAGACAGGTTTACAGTTTGCACTTAATTAAACATAATAGACAGGGATTTAGCAGCTAACCGCCCAGACCCAGTCAAGATTCTGGATGTTGGAAATATGACCAGTCATTCACACCATACTGACAGAGCAAACAGTACAGGTGGGCATATGGCCTGGCTTCTAAAATTACAAAGCAGATGTTAGGGGATGCTTATTTCCTGCAGTGCTTCTCAGGGACTGTTTACAATATAACTTGTACTTGCATTTGGAAGTAGGAGGAGAGATAAAGAGTTTGGGAAGAGAAGGCATGAATAGAGAAATCTGACTGAAGGTTTAATAATTCAAATGCGCCTAACAGTAATAGAAAATGAATACCTTGATTATTATTACATTTATTAGATTACTTAATATTGCCATTTTTAACTGTCTAATATAATATATTAGACACAATCTATTTGCTTGCAACTGTTCATATGAAAAAATGTAATCGTGAAAAGTAATCATGAGTAGTATAATTACTTTGGTAATGTACTCGAGTACGAGTACGATTACTTTCCTTTGTACTCGAGTACGAGTACGAGTACTCAAAAAGTACTCGTACTCGAGTCGAGTACAAGTACACGAGTACGATTACTCCATCTCTGGACTGGAGTGAAAGGTTTGTAAGACGCAGTATTATTTTACCAATTATGTATTCAATACCACATTTACCAACATTAGGAAATTGCATGACTGAGCACTGTCAACTCTAATGTATAAACACTAAGTGATCATGTAATCAGTTATCAAACCTTAGTTTATGTAATATGTATCACCACACAAACATACACACATCTCTATTCAATGAAGACAGCAGCTGGAGCAGCATCACCATCTATCTATCTGTGCAATAATAAAGGCAACTCAGTATCTGTCGTCAAATTAAGATCTTAGTGAGTGTATGTCATCTGCCAGAAAACTTCTGTACTTTATCCATGACCCGTTCCATCCTTACA
This sequence comes from Ridgeia piscesae, assembly GCA_025642075.2. Classification (NCBI taxonomy): domain Eukaryota; kingdom Metazoa; phylum Annelida; class Polychaeta; order Sabellida; family Siboglinidae; genus Ridgeia; species Ridgeia piscesae. The sequence goes on from JAODUO010000599.1 coordinate 176,295, forward strand.
GTCCCATTTGCTTTCTTGATAAATCTAGCCTAATCCTGTCCTGGTTGTTGATATTGCCATTTCCAACACACTGCACCAAAGTGAAGGACACTGTTCACTATTACACTGTAACATATATGCTGCTATTTGGCGCAGATTGAATGATCTTTTTCATATAAAACATAGTAAATTCAAACAGTCAATATTTAGCATTATGGCATGTCCTGTTTATTTATGGGGATGGAACCATGGCTCTAGCAAGAACGTCCGGGCCGTTGAGCGAAACCCTGACACATGTGTTGCTTGTCTTAGGACGTACATTGGAGCTGCGGAAGACACTACAGTTGTATGTTTACCTGCAGATCCACCAGCCCATGGCAGACAGAAAGAGAGAATGGTGAATTACATCTTTGTCAGAACTCTGGACTGGCCGCTGCCCACAATGACTGTCCATGTCGGAATTGCAGTCCTTGGTACAGATGGCATATCAAGCTAATGAAACAAGATCTGCTTGTGTCAAGAGTCAGTTGATTTGTTCATAATCAATCCAACTGCGTATTTACAAATCAACTGATAATTTGTAAGGGCAGCAGTCAACAAGTGCTGAGTGTTATCCCATATCTTGTTCTCCGCTGAGAGCACGGAAGTTCCATCTTATGGCTGGTATATAACTATGTACAGTGGCGCAGTGGTTTAAAGCTTTGGACTCGGCTTCAGACTCTCAACTACGAGAACGAAACAATGTGGTGCTGTGTCGAACCTTGGGCCAGTCTGTTCACCCGTCATTGCTCCAATTCACTCAGCTGTGTAAACAAGTAACTGGCTATAGACGATGGTGGATATTTGTACACAAACCGTCTTGATTAATTAATCACAGCTTGGCTGGATGCTTCCCACAGTCATGAGATGGTGTTTAATTAAGTAGGTCTGCCAGGGAGTAAAGTATAAACCACTTTGACAAGGACAATGCTAAGCAGACATTGGGTCAAATACATTGACATTTATTTAAATAAAATACTCTTGAGGGATCCAAATACTTGTTATTCCTAAACATCAATTACAGATACTTAAAGTATTTAAATATTTTCAAATACAAATGTATTTGCCCCCATGTTTGAGGATTGAATACTGCACTGTATAAGAACTGTGTTGACAGGTGACATATGAAAATGGAGGTAACTCAATCCATTATCATTGTAGAATACATGTTGTGTTTTTATAAAATCATTGCAACGGTTTTTTAGTTCTGACATAGTGGACAACTGGGCATGCTACTCGAAATATTCTAGAATGATCCTAAATCAGTTACTGTTAAACATTAATTGTTGGGTATATTTCTATTATAGAATGTGTGGTGTTTTCATTGTATGAAATATCATTTGTATTATATATATAAATGTTGTATCATGTTAGTTTGCTTGGTGTTCTGGTTGCTCTAATGTTATTTTCATTGTCAATAAATTGTGAGCAACACATTTCACTGTTTATAATACATGAACATATACTTACATTTTTGTTGGCAGATACATGTGAAAGTTGTCTAACTGGTTACATTTGGCACTGTCTTCTCTAAACACAGAATATAAAATCCATGGCCATTTGTAATATATCATGGCACATCTGAAACAGAACCAGATGTTTAAATTAGTTTTTCATGAATTAGAAATATTAGTAGCACAATGTGGAACCTGACGGCTACTATTATGGTTACTCCGCCAATATTATGGTTACCTCGACAACAAAGTTACATTGCAATTAAGATCACCGCAGAATATACATAAATATATCCACATATGTTATAGTTTAGAATATTTGTTTTGCTAGTTGTGTTACTTTTACCCAGTTGAAATTGTTATATTTAATAGAGACATTCCACTGTACATATATTTCAGCTAAAAAACAACTATTATTCAGCATGAAGTCGATTTCATAAAGAACATGGGTGGTGATTTTCTTTATTTAGCCCTCCAGAATTATGCTCCAAACTTTCCCTTTAAATATACCACGCCTATTAAAAGAACAATCAATATTGACACCACATAGTTAGATAATTAATCTTTCCCCTATATGGCTATAGTTCGATCTACTGGTGTGTTCTATTTATATCTATGATTGACACACATCTGTTTCATAGCCGCACAGGTCATGCTATATCAATAATACAAAAGCATGCCACAGTCGCTACTGTTAATATAATAATGTCCAGTATTTGAAAAACAACAATTAATCTGCATTTTTGTCACAGTTGTGGACAATTTGGAAATTGATTCCTGAAAACAGTTTTAAGCTAGGGCGAAGGACCGAGCCTGTCACTCTGTGTGGGTGTCAGGCTGACATAAATCGCAGAGCCTTGGCCATGACCCCATATGATATTTGTTTCAAATTGGGAAACCTCACGTTGTGTATAACATATCCGACACTACACCACTGATTTGGAGAATAATACACGGCATGGCTGTGACTAAGAAGAAACTCGCCGAATCCCGGGATCGAATGCGAGGCCATCAAAATACCTGTCAGTGTTTCGAAGTTTCAGCGAGTTTCGACCACTTGTCAATGTCGCCTCGGCTTGTTACTCGGCTCTGCATTTCGGCTTCCGGCGGGTCTTCTTTACCAGGTTTACCAGCGCGTTCAGTTCTATCTTGAAAATGTTGGCCCTTATCGTTGCAACCGAAATTCAGCTATTTCTGAACGAAAATCATGTTCGCTTCCCACGCCGGGTACACGAAGCGGATGTAAACATCGCGACGCGCCACCTGGCGATTATTTTAACGGAATTTTAATATAGAGTTGCCCGCTCTGAGCTCAATGAGCCAAGCATTTGCCGACGTCACACATCAGTCAAAATGGCGCGACTTACGAACTTTGATGGAAAAAGTGTTCAATTTTTTTTTATTAATAAACCACTGACGTTAAAAATGTGATTACCGTTCAAAATAGTTTGTTTTTATTAACTCTTTCACGTGCATAGCATGTAACTTTTCCCTTTTGGGTCCCTTTAAGCTAGAACGCTCAAATTTTGGATTATTTATAATCTTACAAAAGGCTCTCACCATACTGATCTATTCAAAAATCTAAGAGATGACAGCAACCTCATTGGTTGCGTTCACACGGAATGACCCTATAATGACATAAGATTATGTGCACTTCATGGACATCCCAAAAGGCATGGCTAAACGACAGTCCTCATTCGACAGGCAATCTGCTCAAACTCATCCACGTCTACATTACAATAATGGTAATACCAACAATAAAAATATGATTGTCAGAGATAAAGTCCTTACTGTGACTACCACTACCACCACCACACATATTTTTTAATCTAAACAATCTACCAGCCAAATGCAAACAATCACTCAGGCATATCTATCATGAAATGCTTGCATGTGTGTACATCTTTCATGAGAAACTGTTAAAATGTGTGTTTTAAAGATTTCTACACTGCTTGCATTCTGTATACATTCCAGAATAGTGTCCCAAAGTGTTGCAAACTTGTAAACAAATTTACACTCCCTGCAGCTAGGAGCTATTGGAATGGAGCTCACAGCAATACATCTAACACAATAATATTAAACTAACCGTAAGCAGTCTGTAACACTAGAAGAGGTGAAATTAGACACTTTACCTATAAAAACAGGCGTCTCCCAAGAATAAATTTGATGACCATAGACATTGTTATTTACTATAATTATATAAATGATTTTCCGAAATTCAGCTTAAATTATGCTGATGAACCTTAATGATACACGTTCAATTAAAGCCTTCACAGATGACAAAACACAGTGAATGTAATACAAATATTGCTAAAACTACATACATTATCATTAAAATAGTAATAAAACAAAACGTTTTGTTTCAAATGCCTAATAAACATACTGATGAACAACTTATGGTGTAGATATTGAGAGAGTTAACCAGTTTAATATTCAGGGCTTTACATTAATCTCATATTTAAACTGAAGTAAACATTGATAAAATAGCAAATATATGTTTTCGAATAATTCGAATTATAATTAAATTGGAGCATATTATTCAAAATAGTATAACAATTACCCTCTATAATTCAATAATATTGCCTCACACTAATTACCATCTACTAATCTACACACATCTAAGGGAATAAATATTTTGCAAGAAACTTGAAAGAATAATATCTTCAAATAAACATATCACCCACATGGAACTAATATAAATTTAAGCAAATGTTGATGACCTACTTAGTGTAATGATATTATAATTGTATTATAAATATAAACAAAAAACATAACCACTCACAGTTCAAAAAGATTGACATATAACACAAACCAGACATATACATAATTATTTCACACCAGCACACAGCAGAATACATACATTCAGGACATAATAAAAAAATCCAAAAAAGAGTATTAGATATAGTCCGCCACACAATAAATAATACCTACATTTTTGTAATCAAAACAGAAAACACTCACAGTTTAAACAGATTGATACATTATGTAAAGCAGCATATTACCCACGGATACAAACATTCTTGTGCAGATGTAAATTACTACATAAGCAAAATAATACTGAATTAACATTAACTCTAGCAACACATTCAGCCATAAACGTATTATATTTTTACCACACATCCTCTACTTACAATACGTGTAAAGTAGCAAATGCTAATAAAAACACAGGAATATGCATGCTCCTAAATACATTTGTGCTATCCATAATGGTCCGTCAATGGAATTGAATAATTATATAATTATATAAAATATAGCTTATTTCAAAACCCAATGTGGCCCCTATGATAGCAAATATATTTTAGTCACAATAGAGGCCTACTAAGCCAAATATTTTACAAACTAAATTTAAATAACTATTGCATCACATTGTTGCAGTTGCAAAATAAATACATCTACTCTTGATTTATCCATTTATCTATCTATATTTATAGATAAATCTGTTATAATAGTTTTTCACCGAAGGTTGAGTATAGAGATATACCACATTGACGATGCAATTTCTGCGAGTTTGTTTTCAAAACGCCGCCAGTGCGACCACAGTATCCCGCCGAAACTACCAACTTTTACCGGCCACCCGAAGTGGCAGTTCCCGCCGAAAACGAATTAGTTTTTCGTTTTTCTTACTTCACTTTTGAAAACAAAAAACAAAAAGTAATTAGTTTTTTTTTCGATCGCAGATTTCAAAACGAAAAAGAAAAAGACGGTATATACACGGACCCACGTTTTAAACAATAAACATGTATACATGCTGCTTTTTTAGTTTAACATTTGTTTCCTCTCTATATTACACGGAATAGGTTAAACACCCCCTTCGTAATGCAGCATTTTAAAATAAGTTTTTAAACAGTTCCAGAGGGGGCTATGCCCCAGGACCCACATAGATGACATAGCCTATGGCGTGTATATCAAAACAAAATTTGAATATGTTATATAACCATTTAAGTGGTGCCATCTGATAGATATTAATATGTAGTTAATAACACTTTTTGAATAAAAAAATAATATTTACAGAGAAATGCAATTTTTTTATCTTAAAATTGCTGCGTTTTTGTCTATTATATGTTGGTCCATTTCTTGTGCACAGGCTGCATAATAACTGCCTAAAATAGGTTGGATACCTGTAATAAAATTGAAACCATTTAACATATGCATGTGAAACCAAAAATGGGTCAACCCTTTAGAAAAAAAGCTGACCTAGATTTGACCCACAGTATGGTATTAATTCCCATTAATGGTATAATTTAGGTGAAATTGTTTAGGAAATGAGCCTTGTTAACATTTAAATATAAAAACTGTCAATATAGCAACTTTATGGACACTTTAAACGGTTATTAGAACTTGACCTAATATAGTTGAGCTATATTTCACATCTGACCTACATACTGGAATTTTTTGCATAATTAATTCATAAATTCACCATGAATCTTGATAAACTCTGACGTGTGATTTATTTTGTAACCTTGACTTGACCTTCACAGTTGACCTACATTCCCATGTTTTTCTATATTTGGCCCACTGCATTTGCATTAACTTTGTTATTGATGACATCATTTTGCTTTAAAATGTGCACTGTTAACATTTGAAGTATGAAGACTGCCAATGTAATAGATTTATTACTATGTAGTCTGTATAAAGGGTTTACAACTTGACCTATATTTCACATTTGACCTATATATTCTCGCCTTATAAATTCCACGTTCTCGCCTTATAAATTCCACGTGTGGTGGCATTCACAATATCAGAGCCAAGAGCCAGGTGTATGCAGCAAGAAAGTCCTAGTCGCGACGTGTGACGAACGTGCACAACTAATGAGACTCGGTTTCTTTAGGGCATTGCAATACAATTTCGTTCGTCACGGGGCAGCCATGATTATGTTTTAAACATAAGCGAGTGCTATGTTTGATATAACTGCAATAGTACGTATCGAAACAGTACAAAAATCACAAGTTAAACTTTAAAATTGGCGCAAAACATGAGTTAAATTCTTGGAGCAGCAACATATTGTATACCCACCCTGACATTGCAAGGTTTCGTCCTCGGAAATGGCAACTGATCAGCAATTCATATCAGATTTAAATAGTTACAATCGACGTCTTTTGACAGTCGGCTCTGTTGCCAAGACGCAGTTATACATAATTGTATCGATATTTCTACTTACCGTTTATGCTTCGTTTTATAATTCGTGTAACTCCAAAAGTACAGTGTACCCATTTCTCTATACAGGTTAGCACTAACGGTTACATGGCCTTGTGGCCGAAAAAACCCAGAAATGTTAAACTACCGAAACTGCCGCCCTCAAAGCTAGGAGTGCCCATCCTGGCTCCGTTTTGGGCGGACCTCACCACCCAGGTCAGAAGTCGGCTTACCAAAGTGACGGTGGAATACAGAAGAACGGTGGTGAAGTTTGCGGATCTTGCCATCAAGAACAAGTTCAGAAATCAATATGCTGCCAAGAAGAGCTTCTATGTGAAGTGGTACAGAGTGCCGTTTGCGGGCGAGACAAGGAGCAAAAAGGTAAGGACACTTGTCACGTAAGAATACAAACACTTGTGAGTAAACATATGTTGCTAATAAAACGTTATGGCTGCTTTTGTTCCAGCTTTGTCATACTTATAAAACAGTATCACCTTGCCCAGGTATGTGGGGCATATATATATATATATATATATATATATATATATATATATATATATATATATATATATATATATAAGTTGATCAAATCTACTGGCAAGCACATTCAGTCATGTGTATAATATATTTAGACAAATAACAATAATATAAATAATAACAATAATTGCAGGAATAATACTAATAACAGTAATAACACTAGTAACAGTTGTAACAGTAATAACAATAATGACACTCCTATTAGTACTTAATAACATTAATAACAAATATTATAATAACAGTAATATCATTAAAACGTAGTAACGGTAATAAGATTAACAAAACTGGCAACACAAACTATAAGAATATCTATATATATATATATAACGCTAATCCTCTTAGGTACACAAAATAAAATATAATCAATATCCAAATCCGTGAACAGGAACATGCAAGTCATCATTAGAATATGAAATATCCGAATGTGTAGCGTGGGCATGCAATTTAAAACCAATCTTGTTGTCTTGCTAAAGATGTCAATAGTCTCAAGTAAACCTATTTTCCATTTGACAGCCCTGTGTGTTCAATAGCCAACCTGGCAGTGTTCTATCCGAATAACTGTTTTTCTTGATTTACACTCATTATTTATGTGTACAAGTACAACACTGTCATTTCTAAACCCAACTAGAAATAGTAAAACAATATACATAGGACGAGTACAAATACTAGTACAGTAAAACCTGTCTCGTGCGGCTTCTGTCAGGAGAGACCGAATTTCTGCCCAGAATGGGGAGATTTGATTATACTACTACATGGGCATGTGCATGGATAGCGCCTATTTCACAAAAGATTTATTTTTGCAGGCAACGTTAAGAAATAAAGACTTGTGTTTTACAAATTCGCTATGCATAAATAATTCTGATAATTACACGTCCGGACGACACGGGGATTGTGCAACGCGCCTTCTTACAAAATGTAGCGCAACATAGTAAACGCGGGTCTTGTATAATATGGTATCAGTGCAAAACTGAAATCTGACGCCACCTTGCGAAAATGTCGTGATATAGCGACTTAATGCAGGCGCAACTCACCGGTTCGGTTTATTCAACCGACTCGATTGCGCTGGAAAACGACATACCTTTGAAGCCACTTAATTAATTTCAATATCTAGGGACAAGGTCGTAGGTTGTAAATATGATCAACCTCCAACATCTAGTGTGTTTCGCGGAAGGGATTCCTACGCGCGATTAAAAAATGGTCACTAGACACACTGATAAACACAATTTAGTCAGTTGCAAGTATGCTGCGCGTATAGGTAGCGGGATAGACCTTTTCCATATTCGAGGCCGGACATGCGCACTGGACATGTTTACAATTTTAACCGAAAGTAGGGGGAAGTAGCTCCTTGTTGTCAAAACGATTGAATTTTGAAGATGGGAGGGACAGATTATTGTTGTGTCCTTAGCTGCAACAGTCATCGGATGAAAGTGAAAGAACTTGGACAGACCTTTTTCGACTTGAAATACAAAAGTGTGCAGTCGATTCTTTGTGTCTGGCAGTGCAGTGTGTAAGCCCTGGTCTGCTGACTTTATTCCTTCAGTCAACATGGGGTATGAAAAGCAGACTAGCGCGACAAGAACAGTGATAAGTACGAAAGCGCGATACTGGACGAACTGTGACCTCGCAACTGTAACTCATGCACTATTATTTGATTGTTGCTTTGTAGTCTTTACTTTTTACCTGCGGTGACCAACTAAATTCCGAAATTGTACTTTATATTTTGGCAAAAAAGACATATGTTATCTTGTCTTGTGTAGAAACAGTTACGTTTTTATCATATCAACCGTAGCACCAATCAATTGCAATAGCATTCTTTGTATTGTCTACTCTAAATCGAAGAGCTCTGACTTCTCCTGCGAGTGACAGGTTGACCCATCACTGGTGAAATTGTCATTCAATGTATTTAAATTAGAAAGTAAACATGACGAGTTTGATGATAGAATCGTGCAAGGGATTCAAGATATGTTGTTATTTGTACGGCAACTGCTAAAGTGCATTCTGTTGTATACAATGTGATACGGAAATTATCTTGTTCTCATCAGACAATGTCAACATTATTTTCTATTCATATCATATAAGTAAAAACAAGATTTATGTGCATGCATGTGCATGTTGCATTGCAGTTAAATTATTCCAATTATAAACGCAAACACGAGAAAATCAACCGCATGAAATACCGCAAAACGCAAGACGGTGACCTTAATTATAGACCAATGGGGATGGATCTGATTGGTTGATGAGTGGCGCGAAATTGGAATGTGGAAAAGGTATATTGCTATATTATTGCCATGTCCGATTCATCACACATCCAATAATAAAACGCCTGCCACTTATTTTGATATAAGACAGCGCTCAATGTATGTCCACATAATACCAATAACGTATTTTTGTTTCTACTGTCTACAGACAAATACCTTTGAAGTCGTCTTGACAACAAATTATAAGGAGACGTATGTTGTGTACTGGTATAGGTATCTAACAGTGCCACCCCGCGCCCGCCGCAGAACCTATGCTATGGTAAGTCGTCATGTCCGGTCACGTGAACAGCGAATGAACATGTGTAATCTTAATTACTGATCGGCCTGACGTGACATTTTAATTGACGTTGCTACCCTCTATATTTGAACCTCTCAAACATTGTGTGTACTGGTGTTGAATGAATTGATTACCAAAGGTAACAGAATATCCTGTTTGGGCTGGATCAAATCTTTAAAACAATTATTACTATTCTCAATCAGTAGCCGCTATTTAATGTTTTGCCCCGAATCGCATACTTTGCGTGTCTCTACTGTTCCGGCATATCATATAGCGACTCTCTGGAAAAGCGGCGGGACAAAATGCTCGAAACGCGGTTGAGACGCCTTTTTGAACGACTCCTGTGTTCGCCGGCATCTAAAACACACAAAGGAGAAGTATAAACATTCGTAATATTATCTGATCAGTGTGCACTGTCAGTTCAAGGTAATTGCAATTGTTGTAAATACAAACCTATACATGGGTGTCTTATTAACAGTATTTGGGTCAACATTATAATTACTGGCACGTTTCGGTTTAACTTAAAGGAACAAGCGACCCTAACGTTCCAAATCCATCAAAATCCACTAAAATCCCACTCGCTTTTCAAGATTGTATAGTATCACATCCTTGTTTTTACTGTCATGCACCTTAAAAGTAATGTAAATTTACAGTATATACTGATTATGAGCGCTGCCATTGTTGCTCAATTTATGAGGAAATCACAAGGAGTACCGCGCTAGAGTATGACGTAGACTGGCCGCCACTTTCTGTGATGCAGGCTGTGCGTAATGGATTTTAGTAGCGCATCGGCGTATGTTTATATAAATCTGCTTTAAGCAAAATGCCAGAGTGTAACGCCTAGGGATGCAAAAACAAAGCATGATAAAAAGGAAAGAGGGAAAGGAGAGAGATTCTTCGATGTTCCAAAAGCAAAGACATTCCCTGCAAAAGGCCAGTTGGCGACACAATGGCTGCAAAACATCGGTAAACGGGGCACACGGTGAGATCAACGATTGCAACTTAGTTTGAACATGTGCGCATTTCGCACCCCAATGATTGGAGAGTGTTTTGTTTTGACCGCCTGAAACGCTGGCGGTAGTGGCATGTAACGACATACTCCCGCTGGCGAAAAACACAAAATGTCAGCTCAGTTTGAGGCTCAGTAAGTATCCTTAACCGCGTTCTAAATGATCTCGGATTTAAATAACAATTATGGGATGTGATACTTTAAAGCTGCATACGCATGCCGATTGTTTTGCTCATCGCGTTTCATGCTAATTTCGCGAAAAAGCAAACCTACCAAGTATCCCCTGTAACATATTGGTTCGCTTTTTGTATATGTTTTAATTCGTTTTTTGATAAAACGTAAAAACTATTTCAGGGCAGACCAGTTGATATATAGTCTTTTTTATTTTGAAAATGTTTACCGTACTGTTTTATGTGGTATACTATCTTCGCATTAATCACGTGATAACGCACAGTAATGAAGATGTCGCGAGATCGGCCTTGACCCCCACCATCCAGGACTTCTTGTTTACGTAGAAATTGGCGAATGCAATTGAGATTCATTCCAATTTTTTGCTGGTTTAAATAAAATTTCAATGCGTGGTCGCCCATGAAAATATGCAACCGAGAAGAAGAGTAACGACGGCAACCGTCCACAAAGGTGTACCTTGGAAAGATGATACATTTAGGGATTGAAACGAAAGAAACGGCCGGCATGACAAAATTCGCGACCAGGACAAGTGATTTTTTGACAGGTTAGTAAATCCTGTTTACTTCAACGATTAGCACAAAACTTAGTCGTATGACAATAAAGATTATGTTGTGTTCACCAACATAATTTTTTTCCTAGAACTAGGATTAGCTACTCGCTCCTGTCCTTCGGCTTCGCTAATAACTAGTTTGTTGGAGGCAATGCCAAAGCAGTCATAATTAATCAATAGGTTAGCCTAGCCCTACCGTAGTAGACTGCAGTTTTAACGTAGGAAGTCCATAATAAGCTTCGGACTCTCGACTACGAGAACCCGGGTTCGAATCCTGTGCTGCGGTGTTAACACCTTTGGCAAGTTTTGTAACTCTACATTGCTCCAGTTCACTCAGCTGTATAAATGTGTACCTGACTATAGACAGTGGTGGATATGTGTACGAGCAGCTTTCGCGCATTAATTGTAGCATATGGCTGGATGCTTCCCAGAGAAGCCGAAATGGTGTCTGAGTGAACAGGTCTGTCAGGGAAGTATAGTGTAAAGTGTTTTGAACGGTCCTGAGGACTGGATACTGCGCTATATAAGAACTTGCCTTTACTTTTTTTACCAACTGCAAATGTGTGCCTAACTCTACATCCCATGGGCAAATTGTTCAATATCCCGAAAACCTTGTTACACAACAACAAAATCCTGGAAATTAGCTTAAAATTGTAAAGTTTACCCATAACGCACGCATTATAGATATTACCGAAACATGCTGTAAATAGCTTATTTTTACAGCAGTAGAACATAAATGGATTTTTTATTAAACATATTTCTCTTGGCAAGTTGGCATACAAGTCTTAGTTTGGCTTGAATGCCAGACTCATCAGACAATTTTTTTTATAATAAATTACATGTCCAAAATATTTACAAGGTGACAATGTTTAACTGGTTCACTCCTGAAGTAACTTTCTAGATACAAGGTACATATACATACTATATACATATAATGTGTACATATAAATAACAGTAACAACAAATAAAATACAGTAAGTTAACTAATATTGATATTTTTAATCAGCGTTATGTAAAATAACATAAAAACTTTGTTGGTGTTTACAACTCACAGAAAAGTGATTCAACTAGTCAGGGTCCTCGCCATGTGGCTGAGAGTTACATGTGCAATTACTATATGTTTACTCACAGATAGTGGTGGATACTTTTATTTTATATAGTTAGTCTTCACATAATAATTTACGTGCGGCTGAATGCTTCCTACATTAGTCGATATATATGTTGTTTGATTTAACTTTCTTAGTAAAGTATAACATGTCAGGTTGTAAAGTGTACAACATGAATACCAAATACCAAACAATTGTATTGTTGTCTTTGCGAAATATATCATCACATGTAAATTATCATTCATGTCAGCACCATGTTAATTGTCACTTTGTTTCTTGTTTAGGTAGATGTGGATGTTCAGCAAAACGTCAGGAACTTGGTATGCAGTACCATTAAAGAGAATGAATTCACACAGTAATGCCATCGATATCCAAACCGATGTAGTTCACCAAAGAATGCCGAACCTGTCTTAGAGTGTCGAGACAGGTTGACCGAAGGCTCATGCTATATTTGCTAGACCATGGCATCCACCGTTCTATCACGAACAGCAAAGCTATTCTGACCTCACCATATTCGCATTTCAAGCAACCTATATTCTATATTGGTCTCTAGTCAGTCTGGGTAACTGACTGATCTGGAAATCAGTGCATACATCATCAGCACTGGGGAGTCTGTCACGGATGCAACTTACAACAGGAAATCACTCGGTTGATATTCACATGGCATTTAATCTGCAGCATCTTGCACAGCCCACGGTTGTGGAATCTTGTCCGAGATCTTGTACAGTATAGCTTATTAACTTGTGGACCTAGTGGTGCCAAGCACACTAGTTCACTGTTCAGTTTATTGTTGAGTGTTGACCTGAAAAGAAAAGCATATTATATTCAAATTCAGTAAATAAAAACAGGCATCATTGTATTAGAGTTGTCATTATGGAGTGTTCAATGCCATAATCAATAAACATACAGCTGTATGACATATTATTTCATGTATGACCTAAAGCATTCCACAAGAAAAGCAGCAAGAAATGTTTGGCTACAGCAGCATCTACAAGTTGATATCTAAGCAGGGTTGTAATTTGTATTGTCATTACACGAAATAAAAATTACTCTGGTATATTTAATTATACTAATGCCTGATCATAGATATTATATAATTATTTGAATACCCCCAAGCATAGCGCATTCATATTTTCTGTTTTATTTTCAGTATGCAATTTTTGTCACGGTCTGTCATGTAATAACTACTACATATGTTATATTTGACATGTTGTGGTTCATTTGGAGGTTGTATCCATGTCAAAGTGAATGTTGGAAATTACAAAATAAGGTGTTATTGAGATGCCAACAGTATATTTCCTTAACCAAACATACTATTCATGTCTACCTTCTTCAAAATGAATAATTTATTTTATACATTTATTTCCGAGTCATCGCTGTATGCTGAATACTTTTTAAAGGTGTTGATCGCAGTTTGTATGGACAAACGTTATCCCAGTTTTCTATGACCAAGATATTATTATGAAAATGTGAATAAAAAAATGTGTATTTAAAAGGACATTAAACTGTTTTGAAAATGTATGCATTGTTGATTGTTAACATGTTTAGTTCACCTGGATTAATCAGATGTGGGCCTCCTGCAAACAATGTATCCTCCATGCATTTGCATGACCCAATTGATTGCCATAATCTTAGCCTCTCCTCTGCCTCGTCTCACTTGCATTGTAGTGTGGCAATATATATATATATATATATATATATATATATATATATATATATATATATATAATAATCTTAGTTATATATTATGCATTCAAATATCTGTGATAACAATGTGGCTAAACATGTAAGATTAGAACACAGCTGGCAAATGTGGGTTGAAAGGTATCAGGTATTACATAGACTACAGCCAGGCATCACTGACTACAATGAAAACAAGTGCAAGAATGTTATGTGTAATACTTGCATATGGTATACCCTAGCTAGTAGCTATAGTAGCATTTTATGTTCATGTTTACATTTGTATATTGAATAAATTCATCACCATCATAGTTGTCACAAAAAATATCTTGCATACCATAACATATAATGCACATCAACAATATGCAGTAATAATAGTAAAATGTGAGTCACAAAACACTGTTTTAATAATTGTGATAACCAACATAATTCTTCGTTTGACGTTCTGTTGCACGAGATAACGGATGCTCCCCACGATCAACCGGAGCCTACTGCCAAACTTCCCAAGCCAATGATTTATCATTTCGTCCCTCAAGCCATCTACTCTCCCTCGATATGTACTTTTGCAATTGCATAGCTTATTAACAAGATCCTGCGTAATCAAATACAATACCGGTACATATAAAATTATATATACAGGCTATATCTGGCTGAGTTATGTGAGCGACGCCGACTGTCAAATTCGTTTGTCAATGTCAGTGTCAGACTTATAATCTTACAAGTTACAGAATCCGCGTCGAGTAGGCAGGCCTATGATGACGTTCGCAAGTTGCAGTTCTCGTTGAATTAGCCTACGACTACTCGCGCTTGTTGCTAACTGCGATAGTGCACATAAGACGTACCTTCACAGAAGAAGTACTTCGGAATCTTCGTCATGACACGCAGAAGCACGTGTCATTTGTTAATGTGCTTTAGGCTGCCGATCTCGTATAAAACACGGGACCCAAAAAGCGTAAGACGTCCACAGCTGCTGATGGTTTCGCCAGTTATACCCGGTGTAACGACGATTTTTTTGCCGAATAAAAAAGACACGTACGCATTGTATAATTAAACTGACTGTGCATACTATTTAAACTATTGACACATTACACATCAGGACATAACAGAAAAGGATTGGCGATAGGCAAAACGGTATGATTAGGAAGCTTAAAAGAATGTTTACCCCTCTGAAGGCCAGATTAATGGAAATAAATACCTGCTAATGAATTACATTAAACTGAAAAATGGTGTTGTGACCGAATCATGTGTTATACTTGAGTTGCATAAATGCAAATAAATAAATATATTCTGGTATGATTTAAATATTGTTTTCACTACATCTGTAGTACTACATCCTTGTATAAATACCCAAGTATGTGCCAGATATGTAAATTTATTATCCAAATATGAATTATCAAAGTTTGAATAAAATGTATTATTGAAATTGTTTGAACAACTTTGTTGTATTAAATATTTGTTATTAATAATTTACGGATACTTGCTGTATGAAATATTAATAAATTAATATACTATAAAATGCACAACTAATTGCATGTCTGTGCCAAACAAAACTGAACTAATTTTGTTTTTTTGTGAATGCGTGTATTTTCCATATTTTATACAAAATGACGTTCTTCGCGATCATAACTGTCACCCCAGCAGAATAATTAAGTCGGCATTATATTTCAAATGCGTAATCGTACTGCAAAACGTTCCCCTTCGATGACAGCGTTCGTTATAAACTCGATTTGAAAATGTCATCAAAATGTGAATTACTGAAGTTCGACATAACGTCAACGTAAATAATAACACGGAGCTAAAAAAACACAAATCGCGTCATCAAGCCGCGCATTAATATTTGTTTATAACAAAATAGACTGTTCAAAAGGTAGCATTTAATCGTAGAACTCGTCGGCAGGCACATTGTTTTTAGACAATTTGTGTGTTCTTCCATGTTTTCATCCCGCAGCAATTGTAGAATTTAATCTTATTGGCTGAAAATATATTCACTGCGTGATGACCATGACAAGATGTACTGACACTGAGTTAGACTACACAACCGCGTGGCAGTTGGCTATACAGCCACGAAAATAGCCTCATTACATAATGTTGACGGATGCCAATGACACTTCAACATTACTACGTGTGCGAACTGCTGAAATAAATTGCCATTATTTGATGACACAATTTTGCTTCACGCAGTTTAAGTAAATGTGTCTCTGTACTCGGGTTGACTCGGGCGTTCTGGCCACAACGGGACTCGGGTTGATTCGGGCGTTCTGGCCACGAGAGGGTTAACGGTTTGACAATTTGTAGTTTATTTTGTGTTGCATGTTCCTTTTTTCGTGTTAATATAATATTTAAACGGACAATACATATTTTGAAATTTGAATCTTTTAGGTTAACGTTACATGCAATTTAAGCCACTTTTAGTTGTTTCCTTTTTTACTTGCATATGTTACTATTGTACTACTACCAAAGTAATTCTATTATTATAACTCTTTTCAGGCTGCCATTGTTTTTGGTAACAACACAAGTATAAATCTATCAGGTTCTCGGACGGCTACTGTCACCTATCTATGGGGGAAATCGAACATAATACGACGTAATTGGATATCGAGAGGAAAGTTTGTATACAGACTTGGTATTGTGATACCAAATGCAGGTCGAGCTAGTGCGGACAATCAGACAACCTCATATCAGTCACTCCTGGATATATTGTATACTACGGGAACTCTGAGTAGCTGTTCTGCAGGTATGTTTTCTGCACATATATGGTAATATAACAAAATGCTTTGCTTACTATTTACAAGGCTGTATTCAAATATGCATACGCGTTTACAAACAGGTGCGTACGTGTGCGTACTCGCGTCCATTTGTGTACCTCAATATTACCATATGCCGTCGCATTCATCACGTTTCCTGGTTGAAAATCCGTCAAGCGATCAAAATATGGTTGCCAGTACACGTGCTTTTCGTCGTATATTTAGTTAAAATTCTGGATTCAGAAGATTATCATTATGACCAAAATGGGAACGTTGTTAAACTGTCTAATGTTTGCAGTAATGTTTACTCTAGGATATGTCATGTCGCAGTTGTAATATAATTCGCATATTTAATCGCTAGCAACATTGTTGTCAAAAGTAAAGCTAGATCGAGGCGTTCCGCATGATTTATGATTGTGAGGTAAACAAACCGCGACGGATACATCAGTTGTATAGAATAAACCACATTGTTGTTTGCTTTATGTAGACCCAATTAAAATCTCACCAAGACGAGGGTCGTTGCTCGGAGGATCTCCGATCACAGTTTCTGGGCCGTGTTCTACACGTCTGTCTTGTCACTTTGGCAACAAGATTGTTACCGTTGTCGTCAACAGCACCATAAAGGCCAACTGCGTCACGCCGAGTTCTGTTCGTGTCGGTGTCATTCCGTTGTCTATGTCTGTAAACAGCACTGCGACAGTCATGCCGGTAGACAAGGTTACTCTAGGTAGGACGGCGCACTTGCTAGACTGACGTTTCGTATTATGGCAATTTTATAGTAAATAACACCGACCGCCGGCTATTGTTGCTTTGACAAATGTTGCTCCAAACATGTTGTACGTTGTATTTGTCCAGAGGTTTCAGGGTAAACGACATACATGGATGGAACTTTCTGGATTTGCCAGTTTCCCTCTCTACCGTATTCGCCTATATTAATATAATTTATATAAAGTGTCACTACTGAAACAATAGGCACCTTAAATAATTGACATTTGACCAAGATGGTTTGTGTTTCATGAAAAAGTATATGTGGAGTTATATATTTGATGTATATCCATTAACAATTGTTGGACTTTTTACGCAGTCCGATTATAATGAATAGTCATGCACGCGAATTGAACCACGCAATGACCGATCACTTTGAACATAGTGAACTGGTCGGATAAAATCGGAGTCTGGCGAATTCAGCAAAATATTCATGACCATGACTTGTACAGATAGTACAGGCGGATCCCAATCTATATTTTGTCGATATGTTGCCAGGGTTATAAGTGATCAATAAAACATATTCGTAATGAAATGTAGGCATGCAATTATATTAAATTATTATGCTAACAGGATTAACTATACATTGCGCACATTAAAAAGAGTTGGCACTAATGCATTTAATATTTTATTTAACTATATGTCTGCTTTTGTTGCAGTTTTTGCGGACACGAGATACTCGCTGAACATGCCCAGTACCAATCGAAATGCGTGGGGCAACCTCGCAACTCCGACAGGGCAAATTACATGGAGAAAGTCATATTTCAAAACGACTTATGTCAATGTTATATACATTATGTTCAACCAAAGGTAACATTGCCTCTCTAGGCCTCGACATTTGTGACATTTTCTGCATGTCTCTCGGACGTGTAAATATAAACGTTCACTTATTCCAACGAATATTCACTTGTCCCAACAACTATATTTTATAACTTACTATTCTATAAGTAGTATTGTTTTTGTACTTTAAATCAATAATGTAACATAGGTATCCAGTGTACTTATTGCCAGGAAATGTATCTAGCAGAACAGTTATATTATTGTATTTTAATGAATTCTGAAAACACATGCAATTATATTATTTTGACATAAAATAACATGGCGGATCAAAACTGCAATTCTTAAATGACACATATACTTTGAAAAATATTAAGCAACATCTAACGTTCAACACATAAATATAATTCATCTTACAACAAATTATAAAAAAAAAATTCATATCAATACACAAAGGTAAGAGGAATATCAGAATGGCAATTATCTTATCAATACGTTTCGTCGTCATCAGCATCTGTCTTGGTTATTACGTTCACAGTAAGGCATAGACATATTAGCATAATAGAGATAGCAACACAAAATACTTCAATTAATAATTGACATAGGTACTCCTTAATGTATTAACAACGATTAAAGTATTAATTGACACAATATACTATTAAACTGATATATGCTTAATAGTTTACAAATATGAAAACATATAGAATGCTTTTCGATCATATTGTTAGGAGGTCCTACATTAGAACCCCTCCCTCCCTCCCTCCCTCCCTCCCTCCCTCCCTCCCTCCCTCCCTCCCTCCCTCCCTCCCTCCCTCCCTCCCTCCCTCCCTCCCTCCCCTCCCTCCCTCCCTCCCCTCCCTCCCTCCCTCCTCCCTCCTCCTCCCTCCCTCCCTCCATCCTCCCTCCTCCCTCCTCCCTCCCTCCCCCTCCCTCCCTTCTTCTCTCCTCTCTCTTTCCCCCTCTCTCACTCTCTCCCTCTCTTCTCTCCCTCTCTCTCTCCCTCCTCTCATCTCTCTCTCCTCTCTCCCTCTCTCTCTCTCTCCTCTCTCTCCCTCTCTCTCCCTCTCTCTCACCCCGTCTCTCTCTCACGCACTGGTCTTCTTAAAAACAGTGATCTGTATAAGTTAGTGCTGTACTTACGCTTAATTGGCCGAAGGCAGAACAATACTGTAGCTTTCCTACTGCCAAGTCTAGTGTCTACGCTGATCTACACTTAACAACAGAACCAATCCAATCAACTATTAAGACTAGTCCATTTGTACTCACTATAACCTGGCGTGTTCCACACCTTATATGGAAGTTGGAACACACTGACCTTCTTTAGTACGCTAATGCAGTTACCATGTAATAAATACAAACTAATTACAACTTTATTTCGTAACAAAGTTTACAATATGGTGGTTTTATTAACATTCCAGCAAAGAGCCTACGTTCGTACAGATAACACTGACAAAAGTTCGGAACACGGGTTCTCTGAAGTTAATGTCCATTAATCTTAGTAGAATGTCAAAGTTGATTCCGGGATTCATCGGCGCCCTCGGCATACAGGAACATCACGACAGTAGACCTAAAACACAATATGGGTAAGCATTGACAATACAAACAAAGCCTCCTAATCGGACAAAAACGTGTTGCACTTAGTAAGTATCGTGAACAGTTGCTTACGGATAATTGCCAATGATTTGGTATGCATTTAGCGATGGAGTACTAGTGGCTGAACGTCGTGGCATTGTTGTTGATGTTGTTGGTGTTGTTGCGGCGTGGTCAAATACTTTCCAGAGAATCTCGCCATTAATAGAATATTTATATTGTGGGGTCATTTGGGTTATTAACAAAGGTATTTGACACAAGTCGGTCTTGTGTTTTCAGTGCACCAGTCACCCTGTGGTCCGTTGTCCACCCGGCCAGTTGGTTCTACAATATGTTTGCGAAAGAGTCGATCATGCGAGTGCGGAAACGTCGAATATTAATATTAAAATACACATATGCTCGAGCGGCTGGGGCGGTGTTGGGAAGTAGAATATGGCGGACCCGGTTCCGGAAGACAAGTGATCTGATGAACCGTTTTACGAAGAAATCGGCGAAGATAAATGAAATCTTCTTTAAAGTAATTTAGCAAAACACACAAACACACACACACACACACACACACACACACACACACACACACACACTATATATATATATATATATATATATATATATATATATATATATATATATATATATATATATATATATATAATATATAATATATATATACTATGAAATGGGTATGTCTCCTACACATATATACACACAAACACAGATATATATATATATACATGTGTATATATACATATAAATGTATATATATATATATATATATATATATATATATATTATATTATTTATATGTATATATATATAATATATATATATATATATATAATATATATATATATATCTGTGTTTGTGTGTATATACTGGTGTAGGGAGACATACCCATTTCATGAAGTATATGAACAAAGTGCGTAAGCTTAGTTACATTTTTGGCGATAACACAGTCTATCTTAGATAACGTACACATCTGGCTAATTATCCTTCTGAAAAACATAAACCTAGTATGTTTCAGCTAACATATGTTTTATGGTCTATCCGTACTTAGGCATTTGTGTAGAATATGTTTTAAACAGTGTGACCGCTTTATTACAAGTACTATACCATGTTCGTACATGTATAACTGGTCATTGTTAGTATAGTGAATGAATCGACAATTAAAGCAACGCGTTGCTGCTAGGATGCCTGTCAGAAATGGGCCACG
Organism: Ridgeia piscesae; assembly: GCA_025642075.2. Taxonomy (NCBI): domain Eukaryota; kingdom Metazoa; phylum Annelida; class Polychaeta; order Sabellida; family Siboglinidae; genus Ridgeia; species Ridgeia piscesae. The sequence goes on from JAODUO010000599.1 coordinate 197,595, forward strand.
AAAGAGCAAGTAGAGCCGATGTCAACGGAACACCTGCCCGCCTGTCCTTGCAACAAAAACGTGGCGAAGAACGACGGGCGATTTATCAATGATGTCAGCACTCCCTGGAGCGCGAACAGTGACACATTTTGCTTACGAACAATAACGTAGGTTGAGTGGCATACAAAAGTGTTAACTTTTGTGAGGAATAACTACTATTATGCCTTTTGCACATAAACTATAATATGTTCATCAATTTGTTTATGTACAATAAAGTAATAGCGGAAATTGGCCACTATGATTATGCGATACTACGGAGTCGGGAGTCATGTACATATGAACGTGTGAATTAAGTGTTTTAAATTTGAAATTTAGCAGTTGTCCTCTGTTCCGAACCTCTCCTGGATTGTACGTATTAAGTACAGCAGTTGAGTACAGGTATTATGTTGAAAATAATATTTGACGCACGCACGCACGCACGCACGCACGCACGCACACACGCACACACACACACACACAAACATCGGGACGTTCATACACAGGGTAGACTCTCTAGTTCAGAACGTCTGGTTGTGCAACAGTGCAGTGGTTGGCCCAGCCTGGTACGCTGGCGTCCCGGGTTCAATATCCGCTAAAAGGAGGCATGGTGTACTTAGTGTAAACACCTGACTCAATATTGCAGGTCACGTTAATGTCTGAATTTTTGTGTGAAAACAGTTGAGTCACGATATATATATATATATATATATATATATATATATATATATATTATATTATATTTACTGTGTTCAGTGCGGGAGGAGGGGACCAACAGTGCTGCTACGGACCCACAGGAGAACTGTTGCCGTACGCTAAAGGCGGCGGCTCTGTCAGCAGATTCTCAGCCACTCACCAGCCGCTCCTCTACATGCTGCGAGACTTCTGGCCTAGAATTATGTGCGACCAATTAGCCAACAAACCGTCGGCTTACCAACAACTACGCCCAACTGACGACTGCAGTGGCTATGTTCCTCCGAAGCAAGGTGTGTGTATACAGAAGCATTTATAGTTTTATTAATTAAGAATTCTAGGCACACATGGAATCATCCCAAGGATACTCTTGAATGAATATATATATAAAAAGTAATTTGACATTTTACCAATAACCTTTGCAAATATCACATAATCTGCATGACTCTGATTCGAGTAACTCGTGCTTCTTGAAACGACTTGTCATTATGCAAGCTGATCAGGCATACGTTGGTTTGAGAGAGATTGACAAGGTAATGGAGAAATTGAACAATACAAGTTGCAAAATATTAATTACCATTCCATGTTATTCGAAAGAAGTTATGAATAGGTTTACATGAAGATATTTGTAATGCAAAACTCCTAATTATGAAGACTAATTTCCATGTGTATGATTTCATAAATAAATCAAAGCACATCCTGAGATTATATGTTTTATTAATTACAATATGGAAATTGAAGGATGACGTGTTTTTACTGACATAAGAATGGTATAATTGCTGTTTAGAACAAGGTACTTGAAGGTTACACATCACGTATTGTTATGTAAATAGTCCCCTTTTCATCATCAAAATGGTATCATGACAATTATGATTAATCCAAATATAGATACATGGATAATCACATACATCCATTTCCGTAATAACTAGGTAGCAAGTTATAACTCAGTAATTTATTATATGAAAAAAACACGTTATTTAATCATATTCACTTTCTATGAAAAACCTGATAATACCAACCTATCATGTTTTAAATATAATGTATTACAATACAGCATTTAGCATCCGTCAGCCACTATGGAATAATAATGTGTATGACATCATAATACTAATGCTGCTTAAGATGAAGTTTTTGCAACTAAATGATCTACTATTTTATAGAAAAAGAAACAACAAATAACTACAGCAAAATCTGTGCGACTCGTTGCGTGTCTCGCGTTACACTTATATCGCGTACACATGTGACACCACCTATCACAAACTATTTGCGACAATATATTTACATTGTTATTATCATTTAGCTTCTTATATATGAATTATTTGAGGATATTTTAAGTGGAATTCTCCAACAGTCAAAATTTGTATAAAATGGAACATTACTTAACTCATGACTCTCATTACATCGATTTTACCGCGTGAAACCTTTCCTTTTTTTCACAGTACATTAAACTATAGCTTCAAAAAACGGTAAACCTTTGTCAAACCCAGGATGAATTAGAAAATATGGCTGCGAAGGGAAACTGTCTATTTAGTGAGATTTTCCAATTCAGTAAATCATGAATGAAGGATACGATGCCATACAATGGTGTGCCAGAACTGTTATATTACTCTGTGATCCTGTACATTTTAGTTATGTGTCAGTTTAGAAATTAAATAGTCTTTAGACATTCAATACAATATTTGTATAATGTATTCGCTGTTTTCATGGACATTTTCTATATATATATATATATATATATATATATATATATATATATATATATATATATTTATATTTGTTATCGTCATTTTTAAAATGATATCTTTGTTGTTTATAGGTACTGGCTTTGGAATGACCCGTATGATTACGTTTGATGGTTCGGCGTATCGATTCAATGTACGGGGCCAGTTCTGGATTGTACGTGCCGGTGGTTTTTCTATGCAGGGAGAAGCAATAGGCATTAGCAAAACGAACGGTAAGGTGGATGTGAATTACCGATTTGCTTAAATGCTGTATACTCCAACTTTGTAAGTAATTCATTGCACACAAAAAGCTGTTATACAGTAACACTTTATTTCAAAGAAGATTGTCTGTTATGTTTAGACATGGAAATCTTCCGCGGAACCGCGAAATTCCGCGGTTCTTGAATCCGATGTTGCCGTTTCTATGATTCGTCGAAACCCGAAATGTCTTTTTTTTAAATATGGGGGTGATCGTCATCATGTTCAGAGATATTGCATAAGAAACGAGAGGCTACGTTAAATATACCTTTTATAAAGCGGATAAAGGAATTAAGGAATGTCTTGATGACGTATGTATTATATTGAATCATGAACAAACAGTCTTAGGGAAGGAGTAGACAATGGAGAGCCAAAGAGCAATGCCATGGCAACATTTTGTTTTAAAATCATCACATGGAACAATTAAAATCATCAAATAGAACAGTCCCACTGTTTGCAAAATACTGGCAATTTCCGCTTTGATTTGCAGTGTGGTGTTTCAATACATCTACACATAAAGTTAATGTGTTTGAGATTCATTGCCACATTTGAAGTTGTATTACAAGAAAGCATGCTTAACAAATGCTGTATGCCCCCTTCTGCCCCAGTTAACCGCGCCACGTGCAAATATTCCTCGGAACTGATTTGTCTCCTCTCACATACCTGTGTGTTTGAAAAAGTATTAGAAGAAGAGTGCGAATGTGAACATAGAACATACAGAACTGTGATAAGCTAGGCCAGTTTTTTAGGCCGTGTTAAAGGATTATTTTAATCCGAATCCAGCTCCTCGCTAGCTAATGGGTTCTTAACGCCTCCTGCTCGTCGTGCTCACGAATGTATGGCTTAGCCACGTCGCTTCGTTGACGCCGGAGTAAAATGACCATTACCTTGGCATTTAGAGCGCGCTTTATTTTGTTCGAAAGCTGCGCCATTTTAGTCTAGAAACAATTAGTGGGGCAATTTTGTGCACGAATTCAGCTTCTGCGAAAGTCCATATTCCTGGTAATTAACGCGGATTCAGATTTATGAAGAGCCTACCATTAATATATTTAGTTTAGTGTTAAGAATATCAGCAATACATACATCAGTATATGTTTAATAAACTAGGAATTGAAAAAACGCACCTAAGAAAACGCACCAAACGCGTTAATTGTTGATGGTACGCTTTGTCACCACAATTTTCTAATGTCATGTTTATATTCCAGGTGAATCGACGACTAATACTTTTTGGCATGCTCTCGTGATGAAGACGACTTTCTCAGACACAATCGAGGTTGAAGCATCGCCAGAAGTAATTGACATCTATGTGAACGGAGTCAAACAGAACTTGAAAAAAATCCACGCATTTAGAGGTCAACATCGTAACAATTCTTATTTAATCCAATTTCAAATGAAAACATGTCTTATTATGTTTTCTTCTGCGGAATCATCATACTCAGCAATATGTTAAAAATGCAACTTTTCGTAATTGTCTATACAAAATATCGCTCTTCGTTTTCATTTCTTAAGCAACTGTATTGGTTCATTATCATTGCACAGGTTTGCATATCAAAAACTATAAAGTTGTGCTGTATTATTGTAAACCTGCTTCGTGGTATTCATACATTTGCTCCAATGTAGGGATATTTCATGTGACATTTGGTTACTCCTTAATGCCATTATACACGCATGTATACGTACAGCCATTAATTATAAATGCTACTTAATCATTCTACCACAAATACCACTTTTTTATTTGTATAAACATTTAGACTAACATTAAAATATCTAGTTAATGACTAGTTAATTAGTTGTACACTTGCAGATTGTATCGCCTGCATATGTGCGAATAAACGCAATACCTTTAATATTTCTTTAATGCAGGGGTTGTTGCACAGTATGAATCAAAGAAGCAGGAAGCGACGTTTCGTTTTAACTATGGATCAGGATTCAACATTCACGTGAAAAGATTCGGCCAGACGCTTGGCTTTAACGTGAAACTATATGAACGTCCAAACGTAAGTAGAAAAGCAGCATAATTATAATAATATACTATAAACATGAGCATGCAGACTCGAACTAGCACGCCTACGTCCGAACACACACGAACGAGCGCGTGCACACATGCGCGCTCGCACACATAAACCATCGCAATTAGTTGCTATTGCAGTAATAATGTGAATTGTTTACACATTGGATCAGCAAATTAAGAAAAAGACATTCTATAGATTTGTTATTGCTGTGATTGTTGAATAACGTATGTTTGTCATCGGGCGATCTCGCCAAGTTATTACATATTTCATTCACTACACCATCACAGGTTGCAAATGTAGCACTGAATAAACAAGCGTATTTGAGTTCCGCATCGACTGAGTTCCCCGACGCAGTAGCATCGAAGGCAGTTGATGGTATCATCAACTCAGACTCCCGAAAACACAGTTGCTCTCGTTCTCAAAACGAGGAGATTAACCCCTGGTGGCAGGTCGACTTAATTACCTCGCATGCTGTTTTTGGTGTGACGATAACAGGCCACGGTGACACGTCAAGTAAGTCGGGAAACTCAATCGTGTTGTTGTTGTTTTACACACCCACACGCGCACGCACACACGCACATACACAGATACAGGCACACGCACGCACGTACGCACGCACACACAAACACTATGATTTATATATATATATATATATATATATATATATATATATATATATATATATATATATATATATATATATATATAAATCATCTTCATCATTGTGCAGCCATAGTGTCCCGTAATTGGGCAAATCCTCATCATGATGCTACTTCCACATCTGCCGACCTTGCGCTATCCTTTGCCAGATGGTGCCCTCCCAGTAGTCGTGTAGACAGTCTCTCCACCGTTTCGCCGGTCTTTCTCTAGGTCTTTTCTTTTCGCAGGGTTACGATGTGGTGATACGCAGTGTTCATCGGTTATCTCGTATTCTGGTGACGTGCCCTGCCCAGGTCCACTTCCGTCTGATGACTTGTTCAACCATGTCTGACCTTTGTCTTTTCTCTTATGCAGATGTTTGTTTTCCTGTCCCGGTGTGTGATTGTTAACACACTCCTTTCCATCTTTGTTTGTACAGTTTGTACATGTTGTTATTTTCTTGTCTTCCATGCCCATGTTTCTGTGCCCTATGTCATTGTTGGAAATACGCATGTGTTGTATAATATATATCTCCCAGGCCCATGTTTCTGTGCCCTATGTCATTGCTGGAAATACGCATGTGTTGTAATAATATATATATATATATATATATATATATATATATATATATATATATATATATATATATATATATATATATATATATTGTCTTGACAGAATATCGACTAGCCGACTTAATCGTCGACGTGTTACGCGCATTCTCACCCGAGCCAGCCGTCAGTTCGACCAGTACGACTTGCTACTCCACGCCCAGCAGAGACACGTTCGCACCAGACGAGACGAGGTATCTTCCTTGCAGGGCCAATGCCACGTTCAGGGGTCGATTTGTGAGGATCACAAGGCTTGGTGCAAGCACCACACTGATTCTGTGCGAGGTGCAAGTGCACGGCGTTCCAGGTACGAAGAAACTGCATCTTGATATGTCTGTATCTGTTATGACAATCGACCATAACGAAATTCAACATTTTCATGCTGGCAATTTCATCGATAGTCATCGGTAGATATGTGTGCGAGAGTATAAATTATTCTAAGGATAACTATCAGTTACATAACAGTGTTCCGTCAACATTTAAATACGCAGTGCAGTTTATATTGCATGACATATTATAATTGATATGTCAGTAAAACAAATTCACTTTTCTTTCGCCTATATGAAATATAGTTTGTAAACATCATTCAGCTACATGCATATTTGATATCTAATCTAGTCACACAGACAAGCTATGATATAAAATGAACGACACATTTGCGTTGGCTATTGAGGATTTTAATAAGTTAAATTTACACCATGTTATATTTACCTTTGATAAATATAAACAAATATAAACAAAACCCGGAAAGCACGTTATTTCCCACGAACCATCCTAAATTAGCGATTAAGTGCGATATGTTTTGAATGACTCATGCAGTGTTTGTGGACTCAGCGTCCTGTTGTTGTTCTGCTGTTTATCTAAGCAATCGGTTTCAGAAATAATGATGAACATTGCGGAGGGCAGACCAGCTAGACAAAGCTCTACACTTGGCAATGCCATTGCTTCGTACGCTGTCGATGGCAATGTCTATGGTGCATGTAGTGTTACAAGTGAGTCATCAAGCCCGTGGTGGAGAGTCGAGCTGGGGAACACGTACAGGGTAGGCGACGTCGTTGTCGTAATAGGAGAAATCAGTAATGGTGAGTTATTGAATACATGCATTTCACACACACAAGCAAACACAGGAACACCCACAACTGCAGACGAAAACGCGAACACACCCGTGCATACAAAATAAAACACACCCACACACCCACACCCTCACACCTATACATACAAGCATACTATATATATATATATATATATATATATACACACATATGATATACATATATACATATATACAATGTATGTATATATATATATATATATATATATATATATATATATATATTTATATTTATTTATTTATTTATTTATTTATTTATCAGTCTCTGAAACAGTTAAACATCATAAATAATTAGGAAAGGTAACGTAAACGTACTTTGGATATATTCTTTTAAACACAATCAATTGAAACACAAAATGAATTGATAACAAGTAAAAATGTCCTGATTAGTTTATCAGTTAAATTATTGAAACATGCTTAAGGAGATGGGTCTTTAAAATAGTTTAAAATCCTTGCAATGTTGTGGCTGTCCTGCAAGTAGGAGGCAGATTATTCCACAGTACCTACACACACATACGTGCGTACGTAAGTACATAGGTGCATACATGCATCATGCATACCTACGTACATACACAATGCCTTTTTCGCAATTCCTTGGACTCGCACAAATTAGTTGAAATTCCAGTTCACTTCTTAACTTTGTATATCGTTGCTTACATTCGGTGCATGTTTCCTTAGCATCAACCGTAGGCAGAAACAGCGACGCTAGCAATGGCGACAGAAGAGCATGTAAAGGCACTAATGCATTACTCCGGGAAGAAGAGCTTACGAATGACTTGGCCTATGATAAGAGTGCGAAACAGTCAACAACACTGACATCCCGCAGCAGCGCGTCGAGAAGTGTCGACGGATTAATTGGTACTTGCTCAAAGACAAAATTGCAATCGCATGCGTGGTGGCGCGTATATCTTGTAGATGTTTACGAGATTTGGGCCGTTGTTATAGCTAGTTGCGGTAAGTGGAACGCCGTATAGGTTTACGAGTTTAATGTTGATACATATTTATTAATGAGCACACTTGTTGCGGTAAAGCATGATTGTAAAACTATGCAATTGTTTTGTTTTGTTTTGCTCTTATTAAATCAGCCGCAATCTCAATTTAGTTTATCAATGAATAAGAAATATTTTAAACATGTACAGCGTTGAAAGAAACATTTGTACTACTAGTCGGTTTACATGTATTTGTCTTAATCTTTTCAACTTGTATATTTTACCGATATTATGTTTGATTGTATTTTAATAAAACGTATTGATTTTAGTTACTTAATTTAGGTAAACACAGGCAAACACTACGTTTTATTATTGCGACCAATACATGGACTGCAAGCGGTGTGTCTTAGGCTGTTATAAAGATGTATTTAATTGTGTTTGTTCGAGTCGGCAGCATCTTGCAATAAACAAATGTTGCACGGTGAGGCATCGTCAGCATATGTTGTCAAATGTTAGGTTTACCAATTAAACCGATTGGCGCCAAGCCCAATATACTTGGTGCAGGTTCAATATTCGTTCATATTATTCTTTAACCATATATGCCAATCCATTCGTATTGTACTTTTCGAAAGGATACCGGCAGTTACTCACTGAAAAGCAAACGATCGGCCCTGGGTGGGCGATGTAGCAATTCCCTGCATCTTATCGTAGACCGAGGCTATGTTGACCAATATGTATGCCAACACTCGTTGTCGTAGGTGTAATTGTAATTGTTCTTATGTTAACGTCTTCTCGGGTTTGTTTGGTTTTGTATGGATATTAATTTATAGGTTTTTTATACTTGTCTATATTTGATCCTCTTTTTTGGCAAAAAGGCATATTCCGTTAAGTATGTTTAATCTGTAAACGCATCATAAAGAATTTCATTTACTATGTGGATAAACTGCAAATGCATGTTGCATGGTCATTGTCTTCATTAATTTTTACAATACCCTCTCTGTATAACCGTGTTTTGTTTAATAGGATATATTATTCGCGATATTGTGGTCGCCGTCGAGCTGTACCATTCAGATCATTCGTTGCTATGTCAACGCGTTGAAGGCGAATTTCAGTACAACGAGATACGACGAATCTCCTGTCCGCCAGACATCGTTGGGAGTGTCGTTCGAGTGGCGCCATTTGACAGGGTATCACGCGTCCTTGCATTGAAAGCCGTCCAAGTATACGGACGCTATGGTAAGACAGTGTTTCTTTATGCACATAATAATAACAGTTGTTGTTGTCGTTCTTCATATTATATTACTGTGACATGCAACGATATGTTACATACATAATTAGTTGTAAGTTTATCTTAAATATAATTATTTATAACAGAAATATCGGTGTACTAAATAGCCCTGCGAGTCATGTTTTTGTAGTATCCGACACCCAATGATCCTCTCACGGTCGCGCTAACGTGTGTGGTCGGACCAAATTTTCGCCCCCGAAAATTAACCTTCTTATAACCCAAACAGGGACCTGTTCCTAGATTCTAGAGGGCATATAGTGAAGCACATTTTAAAAGGCATATGGGTCACACAACATTCCGAAGGTTTATGGAGGGTTCCCTGTTCGCCAATGATGAGAAACAAAACCTGTTATTGCACATTAAAAACGGTATCAAAACTACCAACCTAGTGGCTATGAATTACGGCGTTCACACCGTCGGTTGTGGGTTTTCGCTGTGGGCGTATCAGTTGTGGTTAACTCCAGTTTTCACAGTGGTAGTTCAGGTTTGTTATAAACCAATATTCCGTATTGCTTTTATAAAGCGTACACTCCACTCTGGCTTGTCTAATATAGTTAGAACGATCTCCAATGCCGACATTGTATGTCAATAAACAATTATATTTTCATTTCAACAGTTTAAATGTTCACAAACTGTAGCATCACAGTAGTCTTTTCTCTCATGTGTGCACAAATCGGTTGCCACCACACGTGTTTACTGAGAATGTGAAATGTCTGTACCGTGTATTCCATGTATCTGTCTCCTTCACTGCTGCTCGTTATCTGCAATGTTTGACTCTTTTGATTTGCCATAAAATTACTAACCATCACTGTTTGATCAAAACGTGAATTGCAACACTAACGAACACCAAAGATGCCTCCACCTGAAGAAGTTGTTCTCAATGGTTCAGTTGATAACTAAACACAGTAATGTGATTAAAAGGGAGTAAAATTACTAAAACACATAGTTTGACATATTTATGCTAGAAAGTATTCCACAAGCGTACTGTGCGCTTAATAGGACGAATGCGGTATATCATACAGCATTGCATATTCAAACATAACCCAGTCAGAGGTTAAAAGGCTGTTATTGTTGACATCCCCCATTTAGTCTAGAGGTTCAACACATCATCTCATTGAATGTTGCTAATGCGAAAATGTTGTGTTGAGAAACAGAACAACTTTTCTTTTGCTACTCACATGAATCAATACGTTTGAAGTTTAATTTTGCAATGGCTCAATTCCCCAAGTAATTTTATTTCGCCAAGGTGTATAACCTAATGTCAGTTATGTGAACCAAAACCTCGTGTGGGCTACACCATGGCCATAGCCAGTAATGGTATATGTCGTTTATATTATGTAACTCAATCGTTTACCCGTTCGAATGTAAATATTGGTTGTGAAACCGTTTGTGTACTCTGAACATGTTTAATAATTTCTACATTCAACAGCAACGCAACTGCTACACACATTGTTTCATTTTTATTAACGTGAAAGCCCGGAATCTACCGTGCATACATTATACAAAAGCGTGCATGCATACAATTCTACCTCGCCACTTCTTTCGAAGTTGAGTCACTAATTATGCGGATGACTGGCCTATTTCGCAGTCGGAAGAGTGTCTTTGCTCACACATATGACATGTTTTATAAATCAGTTTGGAAATAAACATGGAAATTACATCTTAACTTTCCCGTAGGTGTAATAAACACTCTTCTTCCAGGTAATATCTGAAATGGGGTTTCTTTTTACAGGGGTTACAAACATTATCATAACAGGTATATTCACATGTTCCTTGCTATTAATGCTTAGTCACAGCGCAGGGCTATTCAGAGCGGACAGTTATACTTGCAAAGGTCTTGAAACCGTGTACGCATACGTGTTTTCATACTTTGAACAAGTAACAGTGATAAAAGGTAACTTATTTGTAGCACGATATCATGTTATTGGAACGGTTCAAGCCCCGGTTGTTTTTTCGTTGTGATGATATGTTCAGTATAATTTAACTACGAGTCGGATACTCTGGTAAGATTATAGCCATGCTGCATTATTTTGAATAAATATATGCATACATACATTTCCACTATAGTAAAATACTCAGTCATACAGCTTAGTTACCTAGAGAAACGATGAGTGAAAAAACGTGTCCATATTTCGAGACAGGGCATAGTATTCGAACGTTAATATTATCGATTGAGATGCAGTTGTCCTAGCAACTGCGTCACTTCACCAGTGCGCTCCACTTTACATTTATACATTCTACAATAAACATGAGTCTTTGCGAAACTCAACAGTACACCAGAAACATGTTACTGTTGATGATATAGACATTTGATAATACTTAAGTTCACTGGGTTGGGTAAAAAACTCAACATGTCTGACTTATTGGATATAATTGGGTACATTTACAATTTGGTTGCAGTGAAACCCGATGCAGATATGTCGACAAATCTGGCTCTTGGAAAAACAACAAAACAGTCATCAACCTTTAGTGGACATTCTTCTTCAAACGCTGTGGATGGCAACAGGGACAATACCCTTCAAGGGAATAGTTGCGCTCACACAATGGGACAGAGAGGACCTTGGTGGCAGGTTGACCTGGACGCCGTTTACGAAATCAGACAGGTGGTCATCAAAAGCAGAGGCGACTGTTGTGGTCAGTTCATATATGGTGTTGTAAATAATTGCTGTTCTTCTCTTTTCTACATCTGGCGCAGTATCATCATAATATGTATTTTTGTTGCCGGTGTGAAGTGTATATGTTGTTTCCTTCTTATAATTATATGGGTTAATTGGTAATATTATCGATGATTGTATTTATATACCTTGACGTGATAATATTAACATGATCCGAAATTGCAAGTAAGAAATATATGTTTACTAGCGACACATTGTGTATTTTGGGCTTAGTAGCGATTATATGTGTAGTTAATAGAAACATAATGCTCGTGTGTGTATTTCAGAACATATTACATGATTAGCCTCGTCAAGTTAACAAACAATTCCGATATCAACATGCTTGATCCGTGAATTATACATAGTTTATGATTGGGTAATTGTCATTGAAACGTGAACGTTATTGATAGCTACAATAATCCGTCATAACGACATTTTATTTTATAAAGGCACACCATTTTGTCGTCGTTGAAATATCATGGTCATTGTGCAATACTGTTGACCATGCATTATAAATGACACTCCTGGAATAGCGAAAGACAACGTTTATAATCGTAGCCTGCGAAGCTTTACAATTTATGCAGACTTTTATTCATGGGGGAATACATAGACACATATATACATCCTTTTTGTTTTATTTACAACGTCAACATCAGCAATAATAATTGTTAATAAATGGATGGATAAAATAATATTCAGGTGCGTACATTTTATTATATCATCAAGTATAAAAACACTTTCTACCATATATATATATATTTATTTGTTAATTAATGATAACATGTAAGTTGAAGGCCGTCAATATATGTAATTAGTTAACTTTCCCTTAGTATAGACTATAAATGATAATGGGAATTACTGATTACAAAATTAAAGTTTGTTTATATTAGTTACAATACCGGTTTGCAATAAATCATTTATGTTAAGTTAAGTTGTAGTTGGCACAGTCAGAGTGAAATCATTCATAGTGCCAGATACATCATAATCTGGTCCCCACAAGTGCAATGGTATACTCCATATAGGGCACGATCTTCATCACATTGTGATTGAAATACTCCGGCAAGATGCGACTAATGTGAAGACATGTAGTGCGATAGATGCGCCATTCAAGACGGGCGAGACGAAACGAATCTCCTGTCAACGAGACGCCGTCGGAAGCATTGTGATGATCAGACAAGCTTTAGACGATGGACGCACTGGAACATTGGCGTTGTGCGAAGTGGAAGTGTACGGCACATTCGGTAAGACTGCTAGATACAGCTAGGACGTAGACGTTCTTAAATAGTTTCCTCGGAACAGCCCAAAATTGGGCTAACGCAGGAGTTGTCCTTCTCTAGAATTAGTTGGTACACTACAGGTTACACATTTACCCCCTGTATGGGATCTTTTATTTCCACTGGCATAGACACAAGATAGAAGGGGCAGTTGCAGAACTACGTTTAACAATGTTAGTTGCAGAACTACATTTAACAATGTTAACAGTGTTTCACTTAGAGCCGATTTTTAGGCATTCCTTCCCTACCTTCCCTAAATATAGGGGGGTAATCATGTATCCAATCCCATGCCTCAAAACACCTGTGTGCATGCGCCTTGCATGCCTCCGAGGCCACGCTGGTATATTCCGAACCCGTTTTGAACTGATTTTCCTTATGTTCAGTTTTCCCTGATACTGTAGGTAGGGTGTTGAAATATACATATTTAGGAAAAGCAGGGACTCGTGTAGACATGTGAGTCATCATAACCAGTTTCAGATGTATTGATACGGCAAACTTATGCTATGGTAAGGCAGATTAAGTATCACGATGAAATAAAACCTGATAACCTGATTTAACTTAACAATGTGGCAAGCATGCAGGCGTTGACATGAATTGATAATGATATGACTGCTATAATACGCTGACAAAGAAAAACATTTCCTATCTGTCCTATGTGTGAAGGTTCAGTAATGTAAATGTATAATGCAGTGTTTTTCTCAACAATAGTAGCCACCAAACGATGACATAAATGCCGTGATTGCAGTGTCTGTTCTACTATGCCACTATATATATTATCACGTGTCCATATGCATTGCCATACATAGCAATACAAGTTATATGTGTTGTATTGGAAATATGTGCTTAAAACGTATACTCAGTAAGCACGACAGATTATATCCCATTTATTCATATTAAAAACATAACTTGACTATAGTGTCATTCGTATGAAATTAACAGTTATTGGCTATTATTTTGAATGGGTGGACATGTATAGGTGGTATGAGTGCGGATATGTGATGGTATTAATTGGTGGACATGTACAGTTATGAGTGACAATATGTGGAGGTATGAATGTATGGATATGTGGATATGAGAGTGGATTTGTGTATGTATCAGTGTGTGCATATGTTTAGGTATAAGTGTGGGGATATGTATAGATATGAGTGTGTGGATATATGTAAGTAGGAGTGTGTGGATATGTGTAGGTGTCGATGTATGGATATGTGTAGGTATGAGTGTGTGGATATGTGTAGGTATGGGTATGTGGATACGTGGATATGTGTAGGTATCACCGTACCAGTGTATGGATATGTGTTGGTATGAGTGTGTAGATTTGTGTATGTATAATCGTGAAGATACGTTTGATATAATGTGTTTTGCCTGTTTGTGTGTGGAATGTGTGTGTTGCCTGTTTGTGTGTTGCCTGTATGTGTTATATTATATAGCTATGACTATTATTTAGGTCACGCAAACACATCGTTAATTGTTCTATATGTAGGTAGTGCAATTGGTCCACCATTTAATCGCAGGAGTATAATACGGTATTTATTTCAGAATTTCCGCGAAACGATGCTACCCATAACCTGGCAATGCGGAAACGCACACAACAGAGTACATTGACTTCGTCGTCGTTAGCGGTAGACGGGAGTTCTAATACGATCGGGAGATACTGTGCGCACACAAGCTCGGCTAAGAACAGTTGGTGGAAAGTCGACTTGACGGCCTTCTACGAGATCTTGGAGGTGGTCGTAACAAGTCAGGGAGTCAGCGACGGTATAAAGGAATCGTGTACAATTTACGTGTGTGCGTTCGCATGTGTGCGCGTGTGTGCGTGTGCTCGTGTGTGCGTGTGCGTGTACGTGTACGTGTGTGCATGTGCATTTACGTAAATATGTGTTTTATCATGTGTCATATTTTTATGTAAGAGAAAGTAGTGGATTTTATCAATTGAATTTGTTTTTATAATGTCCACCTTCAACATATTATATTGAATTTGACCACTGTTCGCAACTGTTACATACATTTTTATTAATGCCAAAGCTCGGAGTCTGCTGTGTAAACATTTCACAAAAGGGTGTCATGCATAAAATACTACATCGTCACTTTTTTCGAAGATGATTCGCTAATTCTGTGGAAGGGTGGTTTATTTCTCAGTCGGAAAATGTCTGCTCACGCATATCACATGTTTCGAAAATATTCGGTTTGCAAATAAACGTTGACATGAAAGTGTAATTTACCTGTAGATATAATACACACTCTTCAACTGACATGCCGGATTCTTTTTACAGGGGTCACACACATTATCGTAACAGGTCTATTCATACACATGTTCCTTGAAATTATAGCTTTATCACAGCGCAGACATAATATGTCTGCGCTGTGGTTATTCTGAAATGGGCATGATGCTTGAAATCGTGTACACATATATGTATTCTTACTTTGAATAAGTAAAATGGTAAATTCGTTATAGCACACTAGCAAGTTATTTGTACATCTCAAGTCCCTGTATATTTTTCGTCGTGGTCATATATTCAATTATCATTTAAGTACAAGTCTGATACTCTGGGAACATAATAGTCATGTTACATTTGATACAAATAGCCATACATAAATATCCACTGCTGTCGATTGTCATGTACTCAATCATACAGCTCAGTCTACTAGAGAAATGATGATAGAAAACACGTGTCCTAGCTTCGAGACGGCGGCATTGTATTCGAGCCTTGGTGTTATCAATTGAGACGCAGTTGTCGTGGCTACTGCTTCACTTCACAACTGCGCTCCACTCCATACTGATGCATTCTGAGAAACAAGTTCCTGTTGATGACATAAATATTTGATAATAATTAAATCCACTGGATTAGGATGCATGTCTTATTGGATACAATTAAGTACACTTACTGTTGTGTTGCAGTGAGACCCGAGGCAGATATGCCGCCGAATGTGGCTCGTGGGAAACCAACAAAACAGTCAAGTCAATTCAAAATATATTCCTCTGATAAAGCTGTGGATGGCAGCAAGGCGAATGCACTTCGAGAGAATAGTTGCGCTCACACACGGACACAGAAAGGACCTTGGTGGCAGGTTGACCTGAAATCCGTTTACATAATCAGACAGGTGTTCATTACAAGCAGAGGCGACTGTTGTGGTCAGTTCATATACGGTGTTGTTAACTTGTTGTTGTTCTTATACACATTGCGCAGTATCATCATAATATATAGTTTTAGTTTGTGTTATTGTTGTTAAGTGTATATGGTTTTTTTTCTTCTAATAACTGCATCGTTTAAATGGTAATCCCATCAACGATCGTATTTATATCTTTTGACGTGATGATATTAACATATCCGAAACTGTTAGTAATCCTTGTGTGTTTATCATCAGCAAATTGTTTATTGTGAGTTTTGTAGGGAATATGTGGTAGTTAATAGGAACATAATGATGACTTGTATATGTCAGGACATATTACAGCTTTATTCTCGTCAAGTTAACAAAAAAATCCGATATTGACATGCTCTATCCCTGAATTATGCATTAGTTTATGTTAACGTTATTGAGAGCTACTAACATCCTCCACAGCGACATTTTGGGGATTTTTGTGTTGATAAAATCGCATCGCAATTTCGCCAGTTAAATGCCATCGTCATTGTACCTCTTGACCATGCATTATAAATTACACTTCTGAAATAGAACGTGTATAATCATAGCCTGCGAAGTTTTGTAATTTATGCAAACAAGGTTTTCCTGGACAATATACAGACACATAACTAGTTGTTCACATGTTATGATTGTTGATTTGGTTATTTTACAACATTTTGGGGAATATTAATATATTAAATCAACATGAGTAGATATGCATGTTTGTTTTGCACTGACTAGGTAGTTGGTGCCCACATATGTATAAGTGTTAAGGTATACTTCATATAGGGGAAGATCTTCATCACATTGTGATTGAAATGTTCCGGCGAGGTGCGACTAGCGCGAACAAATGTAATGCGGTTGATGCGCCCTTCAAGACTGGTGAGACGAAACGAATATTCTGTCAACGATACGCCGCCGGAAGATTTGTAAGGATCAGACAACAAGCTCCTGGCACTGGAATGTTGGTATTGTGCGAAGTGGAAGTGTACGGGACTATGGGTAAGACTACTATGTAGATCTAATAGATGATCAGTTAAAACTGCAAAAACTAAAACATTTCTATATATGTAGGCATGATAATGTGCCAGTTTACTTATTAAATTGGAATAGTATCCCCTATTATAATATACATAGTCCTGATACCCGCAAAGCTACAAATATACACACATCTATGACAAGACATGAATTTGCCAAATAAATGCCTTAAATACAATTTGCCTCATATTATAAATGATACTCCAGAATTAATTTTGAATTTTTTTTACTCGCAGTTTACGTGGGTTTGCGTCTTACAAAAATATCAAAACGTGTGTACAATATCTGATTGTTACATATGTCAGTTTAATACACGGTCATTATAATTTTAATATGCACATTTATTGATAGATGCATTGAAATGTCATATGTATTTTTTATTGTTACTTAATTATTTATACTTACTAATACTACAGAGAAGCATGTACACATGCATTAGAGATAGAATAAACTATTAAGAGAAAACAAATCGTATTGAAGAAAAAAATTACTATTGAAGTAAACATTACTATACATACGTATATTGAGAGGTTAACTAAATGTATAATTACTACTAGTGGCTCCTGTGACAGCGACTTTTCAGTCTTAGCAGGAGTCACTGACACCCTTTTCACTGTTTTAAATTACTGATGTATGACGTTTTGTTTATGTTTCACCCTATGATTATTGAATTAATGTACTTATTTTGGGGTCAAAAATATTACCTCTTGTTCTTGTTCTACTAAATACAGCTAGGACATAGACTTATTTGCAGAACTATGTTTAACCACGTTATAGATGTTTCACTTAGAGCCGAGATTTAGGCATTCTTTCCCGTCCTCCCCTATATGTTGGGAGATAATCATACATTTAACCCCTGCCTGAAGACGCCCGTGTGCATGCGCCTAGCATGCCCCCGAGGCCACGATAGTACACTTCGAACCCGTATATTAAGGTTGTGAACGGATTTGTTTGTTCACCTTTCCGTGAAACTGTCGGTATGGAGTCGTAATACTTTATACCGACTTAACTCTTTACTGCGCAGACCGTCCAAAACTGCCCAACCCCTCGTTCGCGCAGACCGTCCAAAACCGCCCAGTAAACTCACAGTTCATGGGCCTTTCGTTTACCGCGATCAGATCCTTCTTTTACATTAACCAGCCAGCTCAAACTGCTGATCTAAGCTATATGTAGGTCACGGAAACATGTGCTGTCGCCATCTTGTGAAAAAAAAATCGACATCGTGCGGCATTTGGCGGATATTACTGAGATCATTTCTCGACGATTTCGAGCCGGATATCGATGTTTGCAACGTGAATAATGTCGACCGCGATCACGGAGACCCTGTTTTCGTCCACCTACGTTGTCTGTGCGAATTTTCGTTGTTGAGATGCGAAGAGAATGACCCGTCGGCGGCATGTTCATTTCGCCGATGTGCAGCCATTATGTTGATCGGATCACCGTCCGTACTTAGTTTGGTTTATTTATATTAGAGTATTTTTTATTAATATGCACTATGGTACATTGCTTCTGATAAGGGAGCATCTATTTGTGAAAGAAGTGTGCTAACTTTCGTTATTCGAGTGTTGATTTTACATATGAAAAGAACATTCCATTCGCCAGTATGATCGGTAAACGATAGCCAGTAAACATGCAGGCGTTGAAATGGCGGTGAATAAACAGCTAATATGTGGAATTCACTTCCTACCATTGTTAAGTTAGAAGGAAATAGAGTTTCATTCCGCCAGCGTCTAAAAACATATATCTTTACAATTGCCGTAAAGGTATGAATGTGTGGATATGTGTTAGTATAAGTGTGTGCATATGTGTAGGTATGAGTGCGTGGATATGAGTTTATTGATGTGTATGTCACAACAACTCGGGGAGACAGCGAAGGTATTAAGGAATGTTGTACAATGTATGTGTTTGCGTGCGCGCGAGAATATATGTGTGTGTATGTGTGTGTGTGTGTGTGTGTGTGTGTGTGCGTGCGTGTGTGCGTGCGTGCGTGCGTGCGTGCGTGCGCGTGCGTGCGTGATTACGTGTGTTATCGTGTATAGTAATTGCATAATTATATACGTAATGCTAATATGCACGACCATCGTGGCTTTGATATGTTCAAATTTTTTAATAATTTCCACATTCAATATATTACTAGGATGCATTTGACCACTGTACGCAACTGGTACACATATTGTTTATATTAATGTCAAAGTCCGGAATGTAGCATGCAAACATGTCATAAAATGATGTCATGCATAAAATATACATCGCTACTTCATTCGAAGTTGAGTCGCTAATTATGTGCAAGGCTGATTTATTTCGCAGTCGGAAGAGTTTTTCTGCTCACATATATAACACGTGAACATTGTCAGTTTGAAATCAAACGTAAAAAGGAAAGCGTAAGTTTCACGTAGCTATCATAGACATCTTCCAGGTACGATCTGACATCACGGGTGATATGTCCAATGTAGCATAACTAGATATCGGTTACTCTGGGAAGAGTGTTGCCATGCTAGAATGGTTTTAAAATATCGACACGTAAACATCCACCGCTGTCTACCGCCCAGTACTTAGTCATACAGCTTAGTTAACAAGAGAAACGATAACTGATAAAAACGTCAAAATATCGAGACGTGCGTAGTATACGAATCTTGGTGTTAACGATTGAGATGCAGTTGTCCTAGCTTCTGCCTCACTTCACTACTGCATTCCACTCCACAACTACACACTTTACTATAAACTTGAGTATGTGCAGAACTTTGGAGTATACGAAAAACAAGTTCTTGTTGATGATATAGACATTTGATAATAATAATGTGGATTGAATATAAAATAAGTCAACATGCACTACTTATCGGATATTTTTGGTTGCATTTACAACTGTGTTGCAGTGAATCCCCAGATATATATATCGACTAATCTTGCTCTTGGGAAACCAACAAAGCAGTCAACTACATACAAAACATATTCCTCTTCAAAAGCTGTGGATGGTAAAAAATCCAATGTACTTCGTGAGAACAGTTGCGCTCACACAATGGGACAGAAAGGAGCTTGGTGGCAGGTTGACCTCGGAGCTGTTTACGAAATCAGACAGGTGGTCATCATAAACAGAGGCGACTGTTGTGGTCAGTTCATAAATGGTGTTGTTAACTTGTTATTCTTCATCTCTTCTACATATGGCGCAGTATCGACATAATATATAGGTGTAGTTTGTGTTATTGATGTTAGGTAGATATGGTATTTCTTTCTAATAACTAGTTTAAATGTTAATAATATCGATAATTGCATTTATATATTTTGACGTGATGACTTTAAGATATCCAAAACGTTTCGTAATAAGTGTAGGCTTATAATCGTCACATTTTGTGTTTGGGGTTTAGTATTATTATATGGTAGTTCGTAGAATCATGATGCTCTTGTGTATATGTCAGAACATTACATGCTTAGCCTCGTCAAGTTAATAAACCCTACAGCTATCGACATGCTCAATCCGAGAATTATACATTAGGTTGTGATTGGGTAATTGTCATTTAATCGTGAACGTTATTGATAGCTACTATAATCCAGTTAAATATCATGGTCACTGCGAACTTCACCTCTTGACCATTCGTTATAAATGACACGAAACACTGGTGTAATCATAGTCAGCGAAGCTTTGCAATTTATGCAAACAATGTTTTCAATGGGAACAATTAGGTACACATACACACACCAATACTGTTATTTATAACATGCCTATATGCACATGCCTATTATATTTATTGCTTCCATTATTACCATGGTGTTTTTGTCACAAACGTAAAGCTGCTGTTTGTTAGTTCAGCATACAATGTCCACAATTAGGCTATCCTGGAATGAGGGGAAAATAGGTGTTCACATATTACAATTGTTGATTTGATTATTTTATAATACTACAGGGGAATATTTATGTATTAGTATATTACATAAACCTAAGTGAATATGCACGTTCGTTTTACACTTGCTATGTAACGGATGAAATAATAGCGTTGTTTAGGTTAAGTCAGAGTTGAAACTACGGGTTTGAAATTAAGTCATAGTAAAACCTGTTGAACATTCGTAGCACCTCTTACATCATAATCTGGTGCCCACAATTATATAGGTATTATGGTATACTTCAGATAGGGTACGATCTTCATCACATTGTCATTGAAATACTCAGGCAAGATTCGACTAGCGTGAAGAAATGTAGTGCGATAAATGCGCCCTTCAAGACGGGCGAGACGAAACGAATCTCCTGTCAACGAGACGCCGTCGGAAGCATTGTGATGATCAGACAAGCTTTAGACGATGGACGCACTGGAACATTGGCGTTGTGCGAAGTGAAAGTGTACGGAACGTCTGGTAAGACAGTTAGGACATAGATTAGTTGAAGAATTGTGTTTAACAATGTTATAGGTGTTTCACTTAGAGCCGATGGTTAGGCATTCCTTCCATATATTCCCTACATTTTAGGGGATAAGCCTATCTCCAACCCCCTGGCTAAGACACCCGTGTGCATTCGCCTTGCATGTCTCCTAGTCCACGATGGTATACTACGAACCCGTGCATTAAAAGTCTTTACGGATTTGTATTGGTGTCCCCTGATACTGTCGGTGTCGTATCGCAATACGCCTATTTAAGAAAGACCAACAAATGTGTGTCATTATAACAATTTGCATATTTGCACTGATACAATAAATTGATATTATGGTAAGGCATATTAAATATCACGACGGAATGAAACATGAAGAACTGATTTAACCTAACAATGTGGCAAACATGCAGGCGTTGAAATGGCTTGATACTTACACGACAACTATAATACATTGATAGCAGAAAAAACATTTCTTATCTGTCACGAGTGTAGATTCAACAATGAAAGTATTTAATGGATTGTTTATTTTTTTCAAAAAAATAGTAGTCAGGAACATAAGAAAGTTGCCGTGATTATCTGTTTTGTAATGTCACTGTCGACCACGTGTCAATTTGCAATAGCAATAAAATTCATATTTGAAATGCGTAACAAGTTTACCCAATAAATATGACAGATGATATCCCATCTATTCATATTTAATAATATAAATCGACTATAGTGTCATTCGTATGAAATTGATAATTATTCAGTATTATTGTGAATGTATGGATATGTGTAGGTGTGAGAGCGGGGACCTGTGAAGGAATGAATGTGTGGAGATGTGTAGAAATGAATATGTCGATATGTGAAGGTATGAGTGTGGATATGTGTAGGTATGAGAATGTATACATGCAAAGGTATGAGTGTGTGGATATATGTAGTATGAGTATGTCGATATGTGAAAGTGTGAGTGTAGATATGTGTAGGTATGAGTATGTAGATATGTGAAGGTATGAGTGTATACCTATGTGTAGGTATGAACAAGTAGATATGTGAAGGTATAAGTGTGTAGATATGCGTAGGTATGAGTGTGGATATGTTTAGGTATGAATATGCATGCATATATGTGAAGGTATGAGTTGTAGATATGTGTATGTATGAGTATGTATATATGTGTAGGTATGAGTGTGTACATATGCGTGTAGTGTGTAGGCATGAGTGTGTGGATATATGTAGATGAGTGTGTGGATGGATATGTGTAGGTATGAGTGTGTGGATATATGTAAATGAGTGTGTGGATATGTAGGTATGAGTGTGTGGATATTTGTAGGTATATATATATATATATATATATATATATATATATATATATATATATATATACTTACGAATGTGTATGTAGATACGTGAAAGTATGAGTGTATGTGTAGGTATGATTATGTAGATATGTGTGCTTAAGAGTAGATATGTCTACTTATATGAGTGTGTGGATTTGTGTATGTATGAAAATGTAGATATGTGTATGTATGATTGTGTGGACATATGTATGTATGAGTATGTATATATGTGTGTGTGTGTGCATATGAGTGTATGAATGTGTATAGGTCCTAACAAGTCAGGTAGACAGCGAAGTTATCAAGGAACATTTTATTATTTACGTATGTGCCTGCCCGCGAGAATGTATGCAAGTGTGCGCGTCCGTGAGTACGTTTGTTATCGTTTGGCACAATTGCGTCATTTGAAATGTAATGCTAATTTGCACGAAAATGCGATATCACCACTTCTTTCGAAGTTGAGTCGCTAAGTCTTACTTTAAGCACGTACAATTAAAATTAAATTCGACTAAGATTTATTTGTCCTAGATACTGCGTCACTTCACCACTGCGCTCCACACCAGAGTTAACCATTCTACAATAAACACCAGTTTGTGCATAACGTAGTACTATACGCGAAACAGGCTTTTCTTGATGACGCGGACATTTGATAATTAAAAACCACTGGATTGAGTATAAAAAGTCCGCATGCATAACGTATCGGATATAGTTGGGTACATTTATGATTGTATTACAGCGAAACCCAAGGCAGGAGGGAAACGAACAAAGCGAGAAACTACCTTTCAAACATATTCTTCTTCTAAAGCTGTCGATGGCAAGAGACAAGGTGGAGGATTATATTTATTTACATTTCGTTAACCATACCGATGACAATCAGTTATTCAAACAAGTGATTAATTAGGGTGCTAAAATGCATGATTATGTGACGTTGATGTAATATTGACAAAGAAGTATCTGTCTTATTTAGAAGCTGAACATCACACATGTTCTGTGTATCGCTAATATGTTATTGTGTTTGAGGTGGAACATATGTGACCCAACACAGCAAAACCAGGAATAAGTAGCTGTATTGATCGCCAAGTTATTGTTTTATTAAGAGAAGGTGTACCAAGTCATTTTCTGAAAACCGATTCTGAGAAAAACATCTTTAAAGTTTAATGAAGTATTTTAATACATTTGCACCATAAAGACAGCTCATAGGAATGGGAAATTTGGCACAGTTGTATAACACCTCAACATCCACAGTGTGGTGAAATTTCACCATTGCAGCGATATCCATTTCGAACATTCTGCACTGAAATCGACAGTAAAATGTTCACAGAACCTAGCCATGTGTTCTGTTTCTGACACAGCACGACACAGTCACTGCTTCTTTTGTAATTTTTTGATGTGCCAATGGCAGCAGCCACTTCAAGTGATGGGCAGACTGTTGCAGCAGTGGACTGGTGCGGCTTCGGATGTGTCGGCTTTGCTCTGGACAGTTGATGTCCGCAGAATTCATTGATCTTGTCCAACAAACACTATTGGTGGATGTTGAGGCCTGGGGTGGTGGTTCTGTAGGTAGAGCAGCAGGTGGGTAGACTCCTTCCATGTGCTGCAAATCGAACTGCTGACGTATGGCGGACACGATGCATCTGAATGAAGCACATTTGTCGTTCTTCGTGCTCACTGAGATCGACATAGCAGTTCCAAATAGCTCTAGCAATATTATAACTCGTTTTATGATGTTACAACAGCATACTAGTAATCTACGATAACTACACTAACTAAATTCCCCGCCTCGCATATCACATCTCACCCTGCAATCCGTCCCGCCTGCATATTTGCAAAATCTCGGCCCGCAGCCCGTCCAGCCCCGCATATTGTGCTAAATCCTGGTCCGCCACCCGCCCAGCACAGCTGTAGCTTGGCCCATAAACCAGACTGCACCGAAAATGCAGAAAGAGGCATCATTTGCAGTGGTCTGCCTATCTTTTGATCTTGGTTTTCGTGCCCTTTGCCCCCTTCTAATCAGCCCTGCTATATGGCAGCTGCTAAGGCCTGCTGTTGTATCAGTGCCTCAGTGTTGGTGCAATATGTGATCGGAAATGTTTGCTGAAGAGAAGGAAGGGCTTCCCAAGCCAGATAGGGATTTCAGCTGCTTTACGCTGGTGTCGTTTACAGCTTACCAGATTATGTAAGATGTTAGGGCGACTGGGGTAAGTGGATCCGTTGAGTAAGTTGAGCCACCCCTTCCCAATGCTTCATGAGTATTTGTAACTGATAGGTGTTGCCACCTGTTGATATATATATATATATATATATATATATATATATATATATATATATATATATATTATATATATATATATATATATATATATATATATATATATATATATATATATATATATATATATATATATATATATATATATATATATATATATATAGTGTTATGATATCAAACATGCTCTGAATAAAAGATCGTTTTCGGGTGGTAAAAGTAGAAATGTTTGTAACTGGTATGTGCATTTGTGTTATGCTTCCTATACGGATTTACATTATTCTGCAGGTAACATGTAACAGTTGGTAAATTAGGCTTACTGCTCGGACACATATCCACCTCTTGTCTATTGCCAGGTACTCTACAATAGGATAAGTTGAGCATTTTCACCACCTTTTTTACATGCCCACCATGTTGCCTGGGGCGATTCTGCATGGAATATATCACTAGTATGTCTACACGACATGTCGTTGTATGCATTACAAAAATCCAGGGCGGCGGCGCTCTGGGTCACAATAACGTTAAATATTGTATTACATTATTTCTGACTGCAGTGCGCTCAATAGTCAGTGATTCAAGCTTTTTAAGATGTTCGAATATGTTAGACCAAACCTTTGTATTAAATATATAGTATTTGAGTTGTGATCTTAATTCCTCTGATTATTTTCAATAATTTTACCAAAATGTTTTGTTAATAGAATGTCCGCTGCCAACATGTATTTTTCAAAAACGTTATGGGTCTGGCATGCACATGTTTTCATAACATAATTAAGCACACACGCATACATAGGTCATGCATGCAGCCATGCACGACATCTAGTTGCACATGAATGAACACATGGATACATGGCATTAGATGCACGCGCATCCGTGACACAACACACAGTGTCAAATACGCCAAGGGCTATCAGGTAACCCCCAACTAACAGGCAACAGTAATGTACATATATTGGAAGAAACTGAGCGGGCTGAATACAGTAACTACATAATTCGGCCCGTAGCCCGCCCCACTCCGGACATCTTGCCATATCCTGGCCCGCAGCCCCAGTTTCGCGAAAAATGACCTTACGGTATATTGAATAGCATTCATGTGTGACATCATAAGGACATTTCAACAGAATACAACCTTCACGACTTCATCATCTATGCACTAAGGAAATATTACGACCCTCAATTTGATGTGTGTGCGACCGTAAGAACATCGTTTGGATTGGGGGAGACGAGACGAATCAGGTGTCGTCCGAACGTATACGGCAATGCCGTCAAACTTCAGTTGACTGGTGCTTCCAAAAGAGCCCTCTACCTATGTGAAGTGAAAGTGTTTGGTATATACGGTGAGTCATTTGTTTCATTGTTAGATGGTTACTGCATTGCACTGTAATAATGTGTTGTGTTTGACAGTATGTATGCATATTGCACACAAATTATATAACATTCACTTAGTTATATATATATATATATATATTATATATATATATATAAAATATAAAACATAATATATATATATATAATTGTTTGATATATATATATATATATATATATATATATATTATAAATATAAAATATATATATATATATATATATATATATATATATATATATGATATTTATTTAAATATACAATATATATTCAATATATCAATATATATCAAAATATATATATATATATATGTTTTATATTTTATATATATATATATATATAATATATATAAAAATATAAAACATATATATATATATATATATGTTTTATATTTTATATATATATATATATATATATATATATATATATATATAACTAATGTATGTGTATATATAATACAGTAAGTGAAGAAGTGGATATGACGATGAATCTCGCCAGATCAAAGCCAACAAAACAGTCGGGAACACGTCAAGTAAAGTTAGGAGCTTCGAATGCGGTGGATGGCCAAAAAGCCACAACGCATCCCTGCAGTGTCATGAGCGGGAAAGGTGACAACTGGTGGCAGGTGAACTTGGAAGCTGTCTACGATATTCGTGTGGTTACGATAACTGGAGGCGAATGTTGCGGTACGCTGTGTTATTACACTTTACTAAATACAAACTGGCGAATCGTACGTCCCGTTGAAAGGTGTTATCCTAATGAATTAGCAATTTGCTTGATTCAATACATTTCAATGTCTTTAATTCAGTATATGTGTCACGTACATACATGTATGCCAATATAAATATCATAAGAAAAGAAATAATAAATTGAATATATGAATCTTGCACAATAAGTTATACCATATGTAGGCTCAGTCAAAACGATTACAAACATACAATGTCTTAATCTAACATTTTCTTACATTCGAAAGTCTGTAATTGAATGCTGACGATTGCAAGTTTAGCTTATTACAAGATATATCAAAATTAAGCATTTATAAGATATATTTCAGCACCACATTTCTATTAAGTACGCGATTTCCTATAAACATGGTGAAGTGTTGCGCTACTTAGGTTATTATAGAAACAACCGCAATACTCATGCTTCCAACGCACAGTTTATTTGTTCTTGCTACTATATAACTCAAATACAGCTGATCCGAGTACATTGGCAAGCAGAAAGGATTAGGCAAATTCAGCTTCTTTAAAACACACGTAACGTGCTCAGTAATGTATTACCCGTAACATACGTATCGGCGTTACTGAGAAATTTC
This sequence comes from Ridgeia piscesae, assembly GCA_025642075.2. Classification (NCBI taxonomy): domain Eukaryota; kingdom Metazoa; phylum Annelida; class Polychaeta; order Sabellida; family Siboglinidae; genus Ridgeia; species Ridgeia piscesae. Next base: position 225,566 of record JAODUO010000599.1, read on the forward strand.
CTAATTAGGTTACTTTTCTCACAATATACACCAGTGTTGTTGGCGCGGCCCTCTTTTGATTCTAACGGACTGGCAACGTAAATATATATGTGACACCTTCGTTTGACATTTGCACGTTTCACTGAGTTTGGCGTTTACGTTGTCTCAAACAGAAGGCACGCTTGGGGCTTTGTTAATCGAAGCATTCGATCCGAATGCCGTGAACTTATGTGCGGAAGTAAAGAAAGCCTGGTCAGAAGTGAGGCGAAATTTCAATTGTGCCCCGCACACGATTGGTAGCAAACTTAGGCTCAAACAAAAAGGTCAACTACGGGTGTGCGAAGTTGAAGTATTCGGACAACACAGTAAGTTACAGACATTGTCTGGGAGTGTGCATCACATATAATTGTTTTAATGTAATTTACAAGTTATGTACACTTGATATCATCAATTGTTGTAAGTTAATCACACGTCTTGAAATTAAAACTATAAGCTGTCACCCATGCAATGATATATCTATGATCTTCACCGGTCATAACTTACAGGGATATTGTCATGTATTACGTTGTAATGACGTATTTTGTCCAAAATAAGTAAGATAGGTCTTATTAACCTGTTTTCAATATGCACGCAATCGGCATGTTGACAAATCTACTGATTTATTATTACGCGAATACATTTGAAGTAACCATGTGTGAACGCAATAAGCATACATTGTTGCGAATATGATATCAATGCCATCGATATAGCTTATATTAATGTTCTAGACATGCCTAACATAACTGTAAAACCTTTACATCGACTTCGAGGCGGAAGGTGTGAATTAATTCAAAATCCTCACTTATATAACTTCCCTATTATCAAACACTTCCCTATTCATGTCCCTATAAAGGTACGTCTTAGTAAGTAGCCATTTCAACATTGCGATGTAAAGGACCGAAGGGTCGTTAAAAACGTTCCGATTGACGTTACAGCGCTTGCGCAATAAATGTAAAATCATCAATGTCCAGCAAAACAACAAAGCATTTTCGGTATAAATGCCACAAACTGTTCGTTAACTTTCCTATGATGATTACTGTGAAGAGTTTCTTATAATGTCGTTCAATGCAATAAAATATTACGTTTTTGTATAAATCACTGTCACGGATTATGGCGCACTACTGACACGTAATTTACGCTTACTATCAAAATATGCCTCAAAACTTGTTTGCCTCGTGTTAATTTGCGACAAATAACTTTGCTGAGAGGTTATATACATCCTAACGAACAACCAGTAGTATTTATACCATAAATGCTTTGTCTTTTCTCTGCACATTGATGATTTTACATATATCGCGCAGGCGCAAAAACGTCAATCGGAACGTTTATAACGCCGGAAAAATGTACGCGCTACAACGCTGGGTACATTCAAGTAGATGAACATCAGGCCCATGGGACAGTTCTGCAATGCTTCCAGATGTGATCATTTGTAAATTACGTCCTTCGGTTTATTTAACTTGGCCCCTCAACAGCTGAGTCAGGTTTTTTCTAACCAATTGTGTGGCAATTACATACTCCACGTATAGGTGCAGTGGGACACATTCTATCATCTGCATGGATCATATGTCAGACGTGTGATATTTGCTGTTATATTACTTAACGCCTTTCTTAACATGTTTTTTTGCTTGGCAGTATACATATTTGTTTCTGGTGGAAATGAATACTCCCGTCAGCAGTAAAGTATATTTTATTTGGTTTGATATGCGATGCGATGCGATGCGATGCGATGCGATGCGATGCGATGCGATGCGATGCGATGCGATGCGATGCGGTGCGGTCGGTCCGGTCCGGTCGGATTTGATCGATTGATCGATCGATCGATCGATCGATCGATAGATCTGATTATCATTGCACGTGACATACAATGATGTGGCTTTCTATGCAATATATTATAACATTTAATATAACATTCACAATTATTTTATTGAGAAATGAATGTGGAAGCTTTTTGTGTTAAAATAATTGAAATTAAATAGGGATGTAGTCATGTAATTATAATACAGATAATAGATTGTGCTTTGGGGACAGCGGTTTTGAAAACTGACGAGTACGATGTACGCTTTTTGCAATATGTTATTTTTAACATTCGATATTATTGTTATTGAGAAATGAATTGGGAAGCTTTCTGTGTAAAATAATTGTCATATGCCACCCATGTAAGTAATGATAATGAACAATTGCAATTGCACAACTTCGGTTACGAGATCACGTTAAATGTTATTTATTATTTGGAATTTTTTTTCTCAGTCCAGTCAATCGTATTCGTCTAAATATAGAGCATGTACATTTAATGCACATGATAACACAAACTCTATTCACGTAGCCCTGTAATTATTAGTATATTATGTAGCGGGTCATGTGAATGTTGAAAACGTCAAAAAAATTTTAGTACAAAGGGCAATATCGCAATAGAAAATATCATGCGGGCTTGTGATCGTTAAATGGTTAAACTAATCATGCCATGGATGACAGCTTGTAACATTTAGATACCACTGGTGTCATCTGTTTTATATTCTGGGCCTAGACTACTATAACATATATTCTTACACACTCGTATATAACTCGCTTTTCTAATAGCTCAGCAACTTTCATATGCCAAATCGGCATATCTTGCAACCCGTATGGGCACAAATGTTCCAACAAATATATTTGACATGTGGCCTACCACCCTAATCAATCAGTGACATGTGTCCGCTTTCTTCATCATCTGAAATGGTCTAGTGAGAACCAGCCTCACCTTTCAGTTGTAGACAGGGATTGGACGAACACAGCAGTGGATCGAACGCACAATCTGGCTCTCGGAAAGAAAACAAAGCAAATTGCTACTTTTTATGAAAACCATTCTAACAAAGCTGTGGACGGTAACACCAATCCGGATGCAAGCAACGACGGCTGTGCTATCACACCGGGCACTATTGGAGGCAGCTGGTGGGAGGTGAATCTGGAGGCTGTGTATCAAATCCGAGAGGTGGTGATAACCAGCCGTGGCGACTGCTGTCGTAAGTTCTTGATCTATTCAACACAGCATAATTTTAGTGTAAAACAATTACTAATGTATCAAATTAACAACTTTCTTGATACAAGATAAATGCGATCATTTTCTTAGCTGTATGCTGTTATTATGACAACAGGCTAGGCGCAGGACACTGTACGTTTGTGGAGTAGTGAATATTGTCGTATCCGGGTCATATCATTCATATCAGAAAATGTGTTTTCGTAGATAATTGATTGCGACAATTCTATTACGCATTTATATTACATACCGTGCGCTTTTTAATAAACAACAATCTGAGCAGCATACATACTGATGTCAAATTCAGAGTTAGAAGTGTAGATAAACATATCCGCATCCTAGATGTTTCTTACGGAGCTTTCGATGTTTTCACGACAACCTCGTCAGCATTATCGTGCTAGCTCTTGGCGGTCACGTTACGTTACGTTATTTATTGGTGGTTACCACATGGCAGCAGTTCCAGGAACATCCTGGAAATGTTGTACCCAATGTATAACTTGATCATTTGCTAATAACGTCATACGACCACCGAAGGCTAGCAGTCCAACCCTGAGGAAGAACACGTTTGTGAAGATATTGAAAGCTACATGAGATATGTCAAGCAAGCTTTCCGAGAGATATCGCTACATTTCCAACATCAGTAGTTAGAATGCCGCATTTCTCAAATGTCATCCAGGAATTCAGGATCATGTTTCCCAAATTGTAGCTCAACATTGGCAACGTGCTTAGTATTCAGGTATCAGCACGTAAAACCTGGTATCAAATGCATGCCACTGTGAAATCGTTCGAAATAATAGCAATCTTCGGAAATAACACCACGCAATTGTCAATTCCTAGCACTTATGATGACTGTTGCACGTCCCCATTCATGTTGCCTAAAGTTATGCTTCTAGGCTAATATTCCTGGGATTGCAAGCATATTTATTTCACTGTTGCTGTCATCACTGTTGTCACAGCGGAAGAACTTCGTGACTTTTGGATTGAGGCTTGGGCCCCGAGTGGTAAAATAGTATGCGCATTTGTGGAAACAGCCTTTGGATTGGGTGAAACAAGACGTATCATGTGTAAGCCTGGGACGGTGGGCTCGCGAGTCAAGATCGTCACCAGCTCAATTGAACCGCTTGCTTTGTGCGAAGTACAAGCCTATGGAGCGCGCAGTAAGTTACCGTGGATTAATTTACTGTATCTGCAGCTGATATCAAACAATATAATGAAAGTATGCACGACAGTTTTCTTATGTCATTGCATGCTCTGCCATATGTTAATAGCGTGTATTTACGGTTCCTTCAGAAAATCGAAAGGTGCATAAGATGCTTAACCTTGCGCGAGGACGGGGCACATCGGTATCTAGTAAGTTACCAGTTGGTCGGGCTTTTAAGTCATCACACGCGGTGAATGGCAATTCACATCCTACGCCTGAAATAGGCGGCTGCCTCATTACTGCTGGTCACCCTACTGACAACTGGTGGCAGGTTGATTTGAAGGCTGTGTACGACGTCTGGGAGGTGGTAGTGACGAACGTCGGACACTGCTGTGGTATGTTGGACTTCTTATTGAAAGTATCACTTTGGATTGTCTCTTACTCCGTGTGTGTGTGTGTGTGTGTGTGTGTGTGTGTGTGTGTGTGTGTGTGTGTGTGTGTGTGTGTGTGTGTGTGTGTGTGTGGTGTGTGTGTGTGTGTGTGTGTGTGGTGTGTGTGGTTGTGTGGTGTGTTGTGTGTGTGTGTTGTGTGTGTGTGTGTGTGTGTGTGTGTGTGTGTGTGTGTGTGTGTGTGTGTGTGTGTGTGTGTGTGTGTGTGTGTGCGTGCGTGCTGTGCGTGCGTGCGTGCGTGCGTGCGTGCGTGTGTGCGTGCGTGCGTGCGTGCGTGCGTGCGTGCGTGCGTGCGTGCGTGCGTGCGTGCGTGTGCGTGTGCGTGTGCGTGCGTGCGTGTGCGTGCTGCGTGCGTGTGCTGGTGTGCGTGCGTGCGTGTGTGTGCGTGGTGTGTAGCTGTGTATGCGTGAGTGTGTGTGCGTGCGTGTATGTGCGTGCGTGTATGTGCTTGTATGTACGTATGCCTGTACGTGTGCGCATGTGCGCGCTTGTGTGTTCGTGCGTGCGTGTGTGCATTTATATAGAGCATGTGGTGTGGCGTAAATATGGCCGCTTGAGTGTGCCAGTGCAAATATACGTGACAATACGTTTAAGGTATGTATCATTAAAAGTTGACACACGCTTGGGTGATGTGCGTGTATAAACTTAGTCAAAACATAACATACACTTACACAAATATACAACTAGGGCTACCATTAGGCGTATCACTTGGAAAGATATACAAATATACAAAGTAATGCACAACAACAGCTCGCCCCATCCCATTATAAACACAAAACACATTTTCCAAACATCGTCCTACACTAAACAACAATTTTAGTAGCAAAACTTAGTTGCGATTCTCCAAAGGATAAAGAATCGTGAGAACAAGATGGGTCGACCAAGTTAATTTCCGCAATTAACACCATAAAAGAAGAGCAACACCAACTATGGCTTGATTGTTTTCCAGTATGGTCACCGAGTAGTCAAGATTGCAAGCACAGTGACATGACTCATACACAATGTTAAATAATTATATCAATGGTGATGAAATATATGTATTATTATTATTATAAATATATATATATATATATATTAATATTAATATTATATATATATATATATATATATGTATATATATATATATATATATATATATATATATATATATATATATTAATATATATATATATATACAATACATATAAATAATATTATATATATATATATATATATATATATATATATATATATATATATATATATTACATGCATTTATTATTGCAAATGCATGAAATATATACATGTATATATATTACTATTATATATATATATATTATTATTATATATTATATATATATATAAGTGCATATTATATCATGTAATATATTATATATTATATGCATGGAATATTCTAGTACTATTATATATTATATATTATATATATATATATAAATAAATAATATATATATATATATATATAATATATATATATATATATATATATATATATATATATATATATATTCGTATATCATAAATTACATATCACGTATCACTGTAACGCACACGCATGCAAGCATGCACGCACATACACACATGTATATAGATTACCTTTGACCACGGCGCTAGCAATACCAGGTTTGTTTATTGGTTGTGGCGACATATAAAGAGGACACATCTTGCAACTCAGAAACATCTTAGTTACACAAATTGGCTGGAAGATCCTACGACATTGACATAGTTTGAACAACACTATCAGTCTACTAGTATTACTGATGGTGAAACTATCGTAGCCGTAGCAAGCAATGTGATGGACGTAATGATGAAAGTAAAGTTAGAATTACACTACGTTCTAAGCGACTGGAATGGGCTTATGACTCAATTTTGTGATCGCTATCGTAGAACAACGATACTTTATTATTTTATATAATGAATACGTAGCTACATTAGTAGCACATGTGTGTTGTGTGTACACATACTAGCTTTGCCCCATGAAACCATAAAGAAGCAACTAAACGTGTACGTGTCGTTGTCATGAAGCTCGGTGACTGTTGATATGTATGTTTTAGCCGAGCGTCTTCGTGACTTTGTGATAGAGGCTATTGCGTCAAAAACAAGTCCCCGGATATGTGCACATGTTAAGCCAGCCTTGGGGTTGGGAGAGACAAAACGCATCCCATGTAAACCAGGGACTACAGGTAGCAAAATCAAGATCAGACTTAACTCGAAAGAACCACTTCAGTTGTGTGAAGTCCAGGTTTTCGGAAAGCTCGGTAAGTGATTTTTTAAGACTAATGTTGGCAACATATCTACATTAGTCTGCAATGGCAGAGGCAATGGACACCCGTATGCATATGCCAAGAGTGCTCATAAGAACATTAATCTACACGGATATTAATTTGAAAGCATGTGAGGATGTCTGAGTTTGGGAGCATAATATATGCGTGCACATACGTGCGCACGTGCTCGAATAGGTACAATGTATATTGTGTATGCAACTTCAACAGGTCTAACACGGCATTATACTTACAACACTTGTATTTAATTGCTGAACATGATTTAGACCAATGCCCGGTAATCGGTACAAAGAAATCAATACTATTTTCAGCGAGACATCTGACCGATTTTTCCGTGAATATTGCTATTGGAATGGACGCGTACCAGTCAGCAACTACTAAGTGGGGCGCTACTCAAGGCGCGAATGGCGATCGTAGAGGGAACTTGACGATGAGCGGCAGTTGCACAACTTCACCGTATATTAAATCCTACAGGACTAATAGCTGGTGGAAAGTTGACCTGAGATACGTATATGACATCAAGTTGGTGATGTTTCTCAACCGGGGAGACTGCTGCGGTGAGTTGTATATGAAGGCTTACTCTGTTTTAATACACTCTTACACACTAGCAATAATAAGCGTTCGAGTTCTTACGCTACTGGTTCGTCACGTGGGAAATACCTTTCGTTTCTATTTGGCAGTGGTCACTTAAGGTCTTTTAGCAACATGAATCGTTACATACACACATATACATACGCATGTTCGGTATTGTACAACCACCGTATCGAAAGTTGGGCAATTTTGTTCACCCTGTATTGCCGGCCCTTCCAACCCGCACTGGCCAGCGTGGAAGGGTACGCCAACAACACCAGCATGCAAAGCACTACAAAGCCATGGTCCCCAGTCCCCAGCGGCACCGAAAGTGTCCACGATCAAAGATGAGGCTCTGGTCAACTAGGTCTACGTGCGGGGGTGCTAAGAATCTTTGGGTCAAGAAGAGCCCCCGAAAGATGGTAAGAAGACGAAAGCGATCTACAACATCAGAACTCTACTAACAGATGAAAACATGCAATAACTCGAAGAAGAACTTAGGAAAACCAGGTTGCTATGGGATGTAATCGGCATCTCCGAAATGAGAAGACCAAAGGAGTGTTTCACTACCTTACAAAGTGGCCACCTACTACACCATTCTAAGGCAAACAACGGCCGAGCTAGAGTAGGCCATATAGTGAGGGTAAACAGCATCAGCCCCAGCTTAGCATAATTTGTTATGTGCATAACAAAGCGCTACAAACTAAATATAGTGCAAGTATGCGCCAACAATATCACACTCAGAAGAAGACATAAATAGCTTCTATAACGACGTCGCTGAGACTAGGGAAACCAAACCACTACACGATAGTGGTGGAAGACTTCAATGCTCAAATAGGGGGGGGGGAACCTACGGAAACGGCAACTGGCAAATTTGGGTTCGATTTGAGAACCGAAATAAGTGACATCTTGGTAGAATGGGCAACATCAAGAAATTACAAAATAATGAATACCATGTTCCAGAAGAAAGCAAAGAGGAGATGGACGTGGAACAGCCCAAATGGTGTAACACCGACATTTACTCAATCCTAACAAACAGGCCAGACATCGTCACAGACGCAACAGTCACCAACCAAATCTCTACATTGGAAGTAACCACATAATGGCTATGAGCAACATCAAATTTGAAGTAGAGGTGGAAACGAAAGAATTTATTATCAACAGGCCACCAAGAGTAGACGCCATACGAATAGGATCAAGGAAGATCGAATTCCAACTCGAATTTATAAACCGATTCGAGACAATATTAATTTACCATCTAACAGTAATTCAGAAGTGTATGTGGGGTATGTGAGTGAGTGAGTGAGTGAGTGTGTGAGCGTGTTAGTGTGTGAGTGTGTGAGTGTGAGTGAGTGAGTCGGTGGGTGGGTGAGTGGGTGAATGAGTAAATGAGTGAATGAATGAGTGTGTATGTGTGTACATGTTAGTGTTCTTTGTCTAATTTTCACACAATTAAAATTGACATGGCATGGCATATTTTCGTTTTATTTCTGCACATGTACACATAACTGTAACCCCATGTAATATTCCACCTGAGTTGTCAAAAATAATATTTAAAATGAATTTTGTTGTGTCATTTTACTATACTGTACATACAATATAAAATTACATACACGAGCATGGACATACACACACGTACACGTTAACAATCTTTCTTAGATTTTAAAAGAAAATGATTACTTTTGACAATAGCTAATATTTAGAACACTTATGTATATTTTCTTAGTTTTGTACAAATGTAGTATGTTTGTTATTTTAGGGTAATTGTTAGCAAATCGACAGAAACGTTTAACACATGAAGGGTAACGACATACATTAAACATACTTATGGTATGCAGGTGTTGTAGTACATCAGGTATTGTAATACCTCAGATAGTTTGACGCCCCTGCCATGAAGAGTTGTAAGCCACTGCCTTGTGGTACAGGTTCTTGACAGAACGGAAGGCTACATGTGGTGATATACGTAAGGAGAGACTCGTACGAGTGACTCGCAAAATCGGACGTAAAACGTACGTGTATCCTGCATGTTCAAGTCACTCGTACGAGGCACTCGTACGAGTGACTCGGAGTTAACAACCAATGACATGACAGCACTGAGTTGAACTTCGACCTTCTTGAAAATGGCAGATACTGATTTGGCAAAACTCTCACTTCAAATCAAAATGAATATTTCGCTATGTAATGGTGGAAACCCACGTTACAAAGACAGAAGCATCGGTTACGAATATCCTGCAAGTTCTCATTATTGACGCCCCTTGAAACAACGTTCACAAAAATGTAGGAATACATCTCAGAAATTTGGTAGCAACGCCAACGTCGTTGTCGTCGGCGTCGAATGATGGCTGGATCGGTCACCCCTTGGATTGCAGCCTGGTCGCCCTGTTGGATACGTATATAGCCTACGACGGAACCAGCGGATTCCTGCACTTGTGTAATTTGATCCCATTTTGAGTTATGACAAATTTCTTTGCCAAAAGGTGGGTGTAGGAAGTCCCAAACAGGCATCCCTGTTACCTCTGCATCGTGACACCCTATGAATCAGGCAAGCAGTGTTGGGCCCATTCGGTAGCAACGCCAACGTCGTTGTCGTCCGCGTATATATGTATATATATATATATATATATATATATATATATATATATATATATACATACCGATATATATACATACCGATATATATATATATATATATATATATACCATCTTGATTGAAAGTGAAATAAGAAAAACGAAACAGGATTACAATGTCCTATACGCAGTATGGCGAAAAACGAATAACTCTGACTGCGCCATATATATATATATATATATATATATATATATATATATATATATATATATATATGTATATGGTCATGACGGGCTGATGTAGTTACGTATTTGAAATATATGAATGCTTTTAGCATATATGTTGGTGTCGCTTTTAGCATATATGTTGACGTTATATGTATACAATGTATCATGTTTCCGACACCAGCTGACGACCAACGCCCCCTTGAGGTCCAAATACTATTAGGCACCATGGTGAGAATATGTAACGTTGTGGATAAAGCCATGAGACCATTCGAATTTAAGAAGCTGAAATGTCGTCCTGGCAGTGTTGGAAGTGTCGTGCGGATCTACAAGACAATACCCGGGAGACTGTCAGTCTGCGAAGTGGAAGTTTACGGCGGTAAAACCACATATTATTACAGTTCTATTGCAAACAGGGATTAACCTGTCGCACAAAGTAATACATATATTTAGTTTAAATCTATGTTAACCCAACTAGTTGTTAAGAAGAAATCGTATCATTTGGGCGGGTGTGTGTGAGAGTGTGTATATCATGCATTCAAAGGTGTGGTACTATCACCAGAAAAAAATAATACGTTTGAAATGAAAAAGCTCCAATTAATAAAATATTATTTATTGTAGTGAACTTCACTGCCAGTCTAAACTAAATTCTGCTATGAAAGCTACGCGACAATGTTCTAAATACTTGTTTATTTCCTGAACAAATTAAAAAAAGGCTTGTTATTCCCACAGGTATACATATTAACATAACTTCGTGAGAGCTACTATGCCAACTTTATTGGCTGTTTAAATATGGACGGTTTGACATTCCTAACATAAAGAATTTGTCAGAAATGATTAAACTTATGTTATTAAATTTCGAACAGAGTCGCTTCGAAACTTAAGTACCAGGTATTTGTTTACCAATCACAGCAGCAATGCATGAATTGGGATCTGACGAATGGTGGAAACATATAAAATATAATGGAACTTAAAACAAATGACGGCGCATGCAGCAAGGTCTTGCTAATAAATTAACGGATGGTGATTGTGGCTTACTGGTCAGTACAATGAACGATTTCTTTGTATCTGAAAGTGACCATTTGTCTCGGTCAAATACAAATCACAAGGTGTTCACGGTTAACGAAGAACACACAATTGCTTTATTGACTGATTGTCTGGAACAATATTGAATACAAACACATGACGTATACATACAAATCAGGATAGACAATCAACAATAAGCAGGAAAGAAGCACACCGCTTATAATTACTTTTTTCAAGTATCAATAAAACATGTATGCCACCTTGGTGCAATTATGCTGATGCGAGCACACCACAGTTAATCAAATCAATGTCATAAAACATGATGATACATTTTGCCTATTAGCTATGCTATTCACAATTATGCATACATACTATTGTACTGAATTATACCCCTGTATCGTAATTGTGCAGTGCTTCTTGTTAATATGTTATCCAGATGTATTGCTTCATTGCCTTTTTAAATATATTCATAGACGTATAATCATGAATATGATTCTTCATAATAACAGTATTCCATAATTTTGTACCAACATAAGTGAGTGTGTTTTGTTTGGTATTAGTTTTACAATGTGGTATTTTGTAAGCTATATGTTGTCTCATATTGTAGTTGTGTGAGGGTGTGTGCTTCATGAGCATGTCATTAAACATATTTGGTAACATCTCCCTGTTATGTATATACATTAATATACAATTTACATATATGTTCAATTGTTAATTTGATGTGTTTTAAATAAAAGAAATGTATGACTTCTAAATTCAGCATGACATAGTATACTAATGATTTGTTTCTGTAATAATAAGAATTTCAGATAAATGTATTGTTGGGGCTCTTCCCCATACTATATTATAATAGATACTAAAAGGGTATATGAAGGCATAGTATAAGTTAATCAAAATAAAATTGTTCACTTTTTATTTGATTTTCCAGAAAATGCCTACACTCTTAGATATTTTTTACATGTATATTTTATATGTACATTCCAATTTATTTTATTATCTATTATCACTCCCAGGACTGGGTATGGCTAACAGTGTCTATTTGAGTCCCATCTATATAAGTGTTGTTGTTCCTGTTTCTTACACACTAGGAATATTGCTAAATGTCATTGCACATGTTGTCTTGATATTTAACGAAAGTTCATTAGCTTTGAGTCACAGTGAAAGGTTTTGTATTGCAATATTTAAATTGTGTTCAATTTTTTGCAAACCTTTCCCTTGGATAAATATATTAGCGTCATCTGCATACATTATTGGAAAGGTGGTTTGTGACGCAGCACTTAAATCATTTATATTATATCAGAAATGATCAGGGACCTAATATTGATCCTTGTGGCACTCCGCAAGTTATATTTTTAAGATCAGGATTGGTTTCACTGATTCTTAGTGTTTGTTTCTTACTAGAATTTAGATATCTTTGAAACCACTGGAGGACTGTTCCTCTTATTCCATAATTATTTAGTGTTCTTAATAGGTTGTCATGGTTCATTGTATCAAATGCTTTGGCGAAATCTAAAAAAAAATCCTATTATGTGTTCTCCTTTGTCTATTGCACTTGTTATTTTATCAATTAATATTGTTAAAACCATGTAAGTAGAATATCCTTTTTTGATTACAAATTTATAATTTGACAAACTATTATGTTTATCAATATATGTAGTTAGTCTACTATACCAGTTTTTGAAATATTTTAGAAAATACCGATAATACGGAAATTGCTCTATAATTACTGATGAGTGTAGCATCTCCTTTGTTTTTAAATCGGCACTACATTAGTTATTTATAATTCGTATGTTACGTATCCTTTGTCAAACGATATCTTTATAATGTCGCGTAATGGTTCTATAATACTAGAGTATGTTTGTTTGATGATGTCTGGTTTTATACCATCCCATCCAGGACTGCAGTGTGTTAAGTTCTCTATGATTATCCTTATCTCATCTATGGTTGGTGCTAAAAACATTACGTTTTTATAAATTTCATCAAGATAATCCTCAGGCTTTTCTGTAACGGTTGATATGTCCTTGGTTATTACACTGATCAGCTATTAATTGCCTATCTCGTGCTAGAGTGTCATTTATTAAGAATGTTTGGTTTGCTGTGATAACGTCTTCTTGCCAATAAATTATCGTATCATTTGTCGCATTTGTTTCAGGTCACTCTTGTACTTGTCAAATTCCTTTTGATAGTGATAGCGCTCTGCTATTTTAATAAGTTGCGTTAGTTTAGTTTATATCTTTTACAATTGGTTTTAGTAAATGCATTTATTATATATAAAACACATATAGTCCCCTTGGCAATTCATGCCTTATGTTTCTCTTTGTTTTTATGTTTACAGGGAATGGCTTGTTATACACCTGTGAAATTTTCCTTAAAGAATCAGTATAACTTATTTGGGGATCTTTACATGCATATACAACATTCAGTATAACTTATTTAGGGATCTTTACATGCATATTCATCATTCCAACATGTGCTTTGAATAAGGATATAATATGATGAGTATATTTTTTAATCTCTATTGTAACATAATCGTGTTTATCATTGTTTAATGTGGTTAGTATAAATATTGGTAAATGATCAGAACTATCTGAGCATAATATTCCTTGAAGTTGATTGTTTTCATCAAGAATGTCATTATTATAAATATTATCTATCAATGTGGCTGTAGTTGGTGTAATTCTAGTTTGCTTCGTAATCTGAGGTATTAAATAATTCGAAAACATTGCATCTACATAATCATGAGTTTCCATATGGTGATCATAGTTTAACAAATTTATGTTAAACCGCCCATTATATAGCATTGTTTGTTTTCAATTCTTAATGTACGTACCATATTTGTAATTTGTTCTGTAAATGCGCTACTGCTTGTATTTGGGGGTATGTACACGATGCCAGCCAATATTGCTCTTTTTTCTTTTCTGGTTTGAGACATAACCTCAACAAAACGACATTCTATAAGCTCAGTCATAATATTCATATTTGGTTTTTCTACGTAATCGTAATTTGTGTGAACATATAAAGATTGTTCTTCTTTTCTGTAGGGTATAGTAAGATGAATACTTTTGTATTCTGGAAGTTCATATAACTCTAAAGTTTCCTCCTTAAGCCACGTTTCTGTTAGGCAAATTATCGAAAACTGTATATCGAGCGACAGTAAATAATTGTTCAGCTTATCTATATTCTTCGGTATAACATTCAAGTGCATTAGAGAAAGCCCTTAGCATAGTTATCATTCCTTTTATGATATCATTGAAGTCGTTTTCAAGGTAGTATTTGGTTGTACGTACATTATTACTTGTTATACAATTATAATCAGGATCAAAGTCTCATATTACGGCTAGTGTTTTTATAATCAGACTCGTCATCTGGAGATAATCCAATTTTAGTTAAATTATTAATTTGGTTTATCAACAAATATACACATACACTTATTTATACAGTCCAAGTGGTAAATGTGATAGCATTCATTCATATAAAGATTGTTGCGTGGTAACTCGTATGTGATAAAAGTGTTAACTGCTTAACAAACTATGACATGATAATAAAAATAAAGAACAACGTAATTAGGAAGGGTAGAATCCAACGATTGCCCATGGGTTTGGTTGGAGCAAAATATTCTGAACAAAATGTTCTTTATCAACGGAACTTATTGAAATAAAGTCGCATGATTCTGCACATAGCAAGTACCAAATCCACTTGATTGTCAACTGTAGTAGTGCTACAGAGAGCTGTGTCTAGAATATGTTCAGGTCATCTTCACTGTTAACGCTGCCGATTTTCCCCTGTAAGTTTTTGATCACAATCGTCCCACCATATGACCAGCAGACTTTCCATGCTTTCTTCAACGTTCTTGCTAGATACAGTAGCCTGAATCTTGGTTTTTCTTGCTTTGATGGAGGTTGTTTTCGATCTATAATCTTTGAACTGGATAATGATTTGTCGCGCATGATGTTTGTTTGTCAACAAGTGTCGGGGCCTTACGCGGTGCATACGATTGATATTGTTGATATTCATATCTTGGACATTCATGTCGTCTATCAGATTGATTACAATCCGATCATTATCTTCGTCATCGTGTTCCTTAATGCCAGTTACTCGAAATGAGGACCATCGCCTATACTGTTCAATATGATCTAATTGGGCATCAACTCGTTTCACATGCTCTTCCAGCTGCTTGATGTTTTCATCCTTGTCACGCAGAGCCTTATCCATAGCGTTCAGTCGTGTAGCGATGGTCTCCGTAACGACTGAAGCAAGCCGGCTACGACATTGTCACAATGAAGCGCTTCATTTATCGCATCCAACATGTCATTGTCACTGCTGCCACGTGCAGACCGAAGTTGTTTTCCTTGCTAGACTTCTTACTTTTTCCTGCTATATGAGGCCTTCGAACACTTAAAACGTAATTGCTCCTCCGCGCTCCAGACGTCGTCTACCCAACAGCGGCCATCTTGAATTGAAGAACTGCCGGATCAGTATGTAATAAGCGTATTTACTACTTTGAACGCCTTGCAAAGTGTTAAAATGCACAAGGTTAATGGGCCAGACAACAATTCTACGTGGGTGTTAAGAAAAGTATGGAAATGTTCTCGCCCCTCCATTAACTAGTATTTTTATCAAGTCACTAAGATAAGGTGTACTCCCTATGAAATAGAAAATGGCCAATGTAATACCGTTGCCATAAACGAATCACACATGTATCGATTAAAAATGTATTAGACAAATTTAACCAACTCCAATAGATGCTAAGGTGTGTAAATCTATAATAATGAAATGTGTGGATGATGCAATTGGAGATGAAGTCGATGCCAACAATTTGGAGGAATTAGCGGAACCTCCACAACAGATGTTCTTGTCGAAATGGTTCACTTATGGTATAAGACTACCGATAAATTACATTCTTATGCCAGAGTTGTAATACTAGATTTTCGCAAAGCGCTTAATCTTATTAATCATCAGTTGTTTCTAGAAAAGATGCATATGTATGGTTTGTCCTGCCGTACAGTAAAATGGATGGCAACGTTTCTATTGGATAACACTCCATGAGTAAAACTAAAACCGCTAGGAACACTGTCAGAACATAAATGTATTCTTGGTTACATAAATGATTTATAAATGACTGGTTCATTGTTTATATATCTATTATATCAGAGTCAATTGATGTTGTTGCTAGGTGGACACAATAGAATGACATGACATGAAAAGTAATTCGAAAAATTCAAAAGAAATAATTATTAGTTTTGCACATGATGACAATACAAGAAGCACTATCCCGATTATAGAGATTGAAGGGGCGGATTAGCGCAAATTTACCATGCCAAACTGTTAGGTGAGACCATTTCTCAAGATCTGACATTGAATAAATACATCGAATTTTGTTATGCCGGTAAACGATTGTACATCAATTAAAGCGCGCAGGATTTACACAGAATATCTAGTCACTGTATACGTCAGTATTGTGAGACCTGTTTTAGAGTTTGCATTCCCTTAACGGAACATGAACTTGCCCCGATATTTATGACATTATCGAAATTATACAGAAAAGGGCATTGATATGTATTGTTCTAGCTTGGGTTACGCTGAGATACTCGGATATGTTAACCTAAAAATGTAAGACGAGACAGCCTTTGGCAAACATATTTTGATAAGATTAAAGTCAGCAGACATTAAACCATTTGCTGCCTGATAAAAGGCATACTAAATAAAATAGTATACACGGCAATGTGTACCCGTTGCCAGAAACCAGAACAAATAGATACCGTAACTCCTTTATACGGTGGGGATTACAACTGCCAGTAAACACGGCACGGCAGAATACTATATATTAACACGGAATCATATGTATTGACATTTTATGCGTTAATTGTATTTTATTTTATAATGTAAATCAAACTCAGGCGAGTTGCTACTAAACTTGTGTTATTATTATTATTACTATCATTAGAAGGCCCTAGAACAAAACATTACGTCCGTTTATTCGTGCTAAGTGATTCTGTAAATATAAAAGAACAATGCAAAAGTTTAAAAAAAATATATATATATATATATATATAAATAAAGATCAAAGTTATGCTTGGTGACAAACGTTTCAAAACCTGTTCCAAATATTATAAATTGTTATGGATAGACATCTACTCTTACAAATACCTATGTGTGTATGAATGTATAAAACGTGTGTAAGCATGCAGTATATATATATATATATATATATATATATATATATATATATATATATATATATATACATACATTATGTCATGGGGAATTAATTATGAAAGTTCTACATACATACTGGGTAATATTAAAAAATGCTTTATTATTATTATTTACTCTTACTCCTAGAAACAAATTGGTGAAACGTAATATTATTAAACTGTAGACACGGCATGCACGTGTGTATGCGGATATGTGCACGCGCGCAAACATACACACTCAGAGCGTTCTTATAGTATATAGGTGTCATGCCGTATCATGGACATTTAAACACTTTGCTGTATATAGTATGTGTTTACTTCATATGATAATATCCCATATCTGGTGTCGAAATGAGCTGATGTATTTTATGAATATACTTTTGTTTTAGATCCCTATGACTCAATAGACATTGGACATAACCTGGCTCTCTGGAAACCAACAAACCAATCGGATTACGCTTCTCCCAGATCACATACTTCTTCGATAGCAGTTGATGGCGATTCTACAGTTCATGACTCCAGCGCATATACAAGAACATCCTACAGTGTCGATGCTTGGTGGCAAGTTGACCTGGAGACGGTTTACGAGATTCGAGTCGTCACAATAACTCGTAAGTTAGAACAATGCAATGGTATTAATTTTATTTTGTAAATATAATGTCCTCCCAGCCAAGTTGGAGAAGATGGCGTCGTGTTAGATACGTTCATATCAATTATCAGACAAACATTTCATGTGACACATATCGCTTGTCTACGTATGATGGGTTTAATTCATTGTGAATAACTATTTTATGTGTAGTAGTATCAATCTTGTTTTACTTATCACTGTTGTCCTCTAGGTTTGTATTTTATGAGTGCTGCATCTAGACCTAGCAATGTAAGCCGAATAGCAATTGACCAAACTGTCCAGTATATGTGTTCAATTTATATAAACGATCTCACAAAGAAAGTGTTTATTTGTAATGAAGCATTGTGGTTTCGTGGACAACGTCCTTCACGATGTCATATAAACACAGGTATTGAAACTGTATTTAGTTAGGTAAAAAACACAACCGTAAGCGCAACATCTGATCAACATATGAATCATTGAACACACAATGTAGTGCAAGAATTGACTTTTTCTATAGGAAAAAGTATGTTGTGAATGACATTTGAATATACTACTAGTATATTATTAGGCTATTAATCCAGTTGATATCCTAGCTTGAAGGCTACCTCATGGAAATTAATAGACAACAAATTGTACACAATACCACACAGGATATTTGTTTCGCTTGTTTTAATTATTTAACATAATTACTCATGTCGTCAAATACTCAGATATGTTAGTACAGATATTAACGTTACAACAATAATAATAATATCTTTACACACTGGAAAAAAAATGGGCTATTACACCTTAATTGTTGGTGTTAAGCATTACTGTTACTTCCTGCTCCACGTGTATTTATCATTATTTATGTTGTCTAAGCACTTCTGTTCTCCAGTAGGGCTTTTGTAGTCTCCCTTTCTCCACGATATTCTCATCACCACAGGTCTGGCCGGGTTTCTGGTATACCAGCTTACCTTGTTATTCAGTTCCAATTTATTCTTCGGGTTCTCCAGTACGGCTTTTGTAGTCTCCCTTTCTCCACGATATTCTCATCACCACAGGTCTGGCCGGTTTCTGGTATACCAGTTTACCTTGTTATTCAGTTCCAATTTATTCTTCGGGTATACCAGGAGGCGTACTTTATAATAGCTCTCCGAAATCCCCTTTGTATCTCGTGTTGTGTATGTGTGACCCTTTTCAAGGCACAGGACCAACTTTACTACGCAGCGCGGCCAAGACTCTTTGGAATAGGCTTCCTTCTAGTGTTAACAAGTTAAAAGGTTTGTTAAGTTCCACCGTCATTTAAAGAGTTATGACAACTGGACTTGTCTATTGACTCTGAGGTCAATCAATCCTTTTGGTATTGGTGCGCCTCTGAGCTTGGTTTTTAAGGATTTAGGCGCAATGGAAGTTACCTAATTATTAGTATTAAGCCCTTCTACGCGCCAACCAGTAAGCTCACAGTTCCTACGTATGCCGTTTGCCGCCAGCAGATATGTGTTCACGTTAATCACCTAGTTCAAACCACTGACTTCAGCTTTATTCAGGTCAAGGACACTTGTGCAGTCGCTATCTTGTGAGATACAGCATTCTTTGTAAATTAAGTGGGTTGATGTGGAAGGATGCTTGCTGAGTAAATAATGTCGACAGCGATAACAGAGACTGTATTATCGTCCGACTACATTGCCTACGCAACCTTTCGTTGTTGATATAACGAAGAAGATAACATCTCTACAGACTTGCATTCGATATGACCAGCTCTGGTGATAAACTATAACTAATCGGTCATGCAGTCTTTATGTGGTACAACCCGGTGCTGATTGACGTATGTTTAATATCGTTAGAATGACAACACACTGTTTTAAAATGATGTCAAGTTTTCAAATATTGCCAGGTATTTAATGAACTTGTCCAATATTTGTGGAAATGCGCCGCGAAAATGTTCTTCTCATGTCAGCGGCGCTTCGCGACCGTGCTGTGTTTGCGATACAGTTCGGCAATTCGAAAAGGCGCACTTAAAAACTCTATTTCGATATTCATTATTTGTAACTAGTTAATCAGAAAATATGTTGATCTTCCCTGCAAATATTATTCTAGTCGATATATTCAGAGAAACAAATATACGAATAGCTGAAATGTTAATAACGCGGAATGTCAATTTACCTGTTATCGTCAGAGAAAACAATATCATATGACAACGAGGCCACAGTGGCTGTCTCGATTCACATTTTACTGTGGTCAAGGTTTCAGTAGGCAAATGTATGTTTTAAAAGGGTTTTTTCATTAAATAACGCTGTTCTAAATTTGTTTCAGAAAACCTTTACATTTTTAACATCGGTGTTCAAGTGTTGCGACCAGATTCTCCAGTTGTGCAAACATGCGCATATCAAGGCCAGTGGAGGCTTGGAGATACAAGACGTATAGAATGTCAACCGGGTATTACAGGCCGGCTTGTCAGGGTCGTTTCCGACCACAGTATCGTGTTAGAGCTGTTCGAAGTCAAAGTCTATGGAATATACGGTAAAATAAACAAAAAGCGTATATGATGGATGATACTACACGGTATATGTTTATATTTGTGTGTATATATGTATACATGTATTTATGTATGTATGTATGTATGTATGTATGTATGTGTGTATGTATGTATGTGCGTATGTATGTATGTATGTATGCCTAGATAGCAAACATGCACACACACACACACATACACATATATATATATATATATATATATATATATATATATATATATATATGTATGTATGTATATATGCTTCATGCATGCCTCTATGCATACATGCTTACGATCTGCATGCATGAAACACACACGCGCACACACAAACACAAACACACATTTCAAGCATGCCTCTATCCAAACATATATATATATATATATATATATATATATATATACACGCATATACAAACATATATACGCACATATGTATGTTATATATATATATATATATATATATATATATATATATATATATATATGTTTGTGTGTGTGTGTGTGAGCGTGCGTGCGTGGTGTGTGTGTACAGCTATTATACTGTCAACAAGAACTACTAATGGTAGTGCTGCTGCTGTTGCTTCTGCTGCTGGTGCTGCTGCTGTTGATGCTAATGCAGCTGATAATTGTACTTATGTGGTACGTCCGATTATTCACTCATCTATAATGATTGTTACGTCTGTCGCTTTTTGTGTCTGTAATGTTTTATTTGCGTAATTTATCTTTTCAGCGGCAGAATCTGACAAGTCGACCGAGGCAGGAGGTATTACACCAGCATTGTCTATGATGAATGAATGACGTTTTTTATTCGACCAGTATTTCAACCAATCGCATACACTACATCCATGTGAAACAAATCAGAATCAATACAAATATAACAATCACAACAAACATGGTAATAGTATATATAATAATTAGTAATACAACATACGGTCAGGAGACTCCTCTAAGACCATGCTAGTCGCTATCGAGGAGCCACCTTTCAAGAAATTTCAGGTACAACATTATTCCATTTTCTAAAACAAATTCTTCCAGAGACAGAGACAGAGACAGAGACAGAGACAGAGACAGAGACAGAGACAGAGACAGAGACAGAGACAGAGACAGAGACAGAGACAGAGACAGAGACAGAGACAGAGAGAGAAAAACCTTCAAGTCAATATCCATGTGCGCAGCTGACGTGGCTATTGTATCTTAAGGCACTATTTTAAGTATATAAGTATAAGTAAATATAGATATAAGTAGTAGAGATATAATTAAGTATACATACAGCATAAAGTTGGTAGGTGATTTTTGATTCTTAATGTTGCATACATACATAACAGTCTTGTATAGTATATGCTACTTGATAACTTTGTAAAAAATACAGTTTAACATACTTGGCAAATCCCTGTGTACTATGTAAGATAAGTTTTTCTTTAACTATTTCAGGTAGGTTGTTTAATAAAAGTGGCAAAGAATGCCGGAGACATTTATGTGCAAAGGCATGTTTAACATTATAAGTGTATATTTTATTTTTGTCTCTTGTATCATGACTATGTACTTCATGTTTAAACATAATCCTCCAATTTTGTAAATATAATGGTAAACCATGGTGAAGATATTTATAGTAAAATTTTAGTTGTTGTAATTTAAGGATGTCAACCTTTAATAAGCTGAGTTTTTGTAAAGTGGTTCAGTATGGGAAATGTAGTTACTTAAAGTAATATTTCTCAGGGCTTTTTCTGTAGTTTTATTATTCTGCGTGATTCAAAGCCCCATGCCATGATGCAGTAATTTATGTGTGGCACTATTAATGAATTAAATGATATTTTGTTAATATCCAGAGGTAACATATGTTTCAATTTGTTTAAAATTCCAATTGTTTTAGAACACGTATTTGATATTTTTTCAGTATGCTTTTTCCAGTTTAAATTTGTATCTATTACTAAACCCAAAAAAATCGATAACTTGTTCAATATATCTACTGTCTATCTTCAGGTTGAGTATCTGTATATTTTTCTTTTGAAATATCATGTATTTAGATTTTACTACATTTAGTGATAATTTATTGATTTTGAGCCACTCACTTATCTTAAGAAATTCTTCGTTTAATAATGTTTCTAGATTTTGGTCATGTATGTTATCATTGAACGTGTTTAATGTACTTGATAAGTTGTATCGTCGGCGTAAATGAGAAAGCTAAACAATTTAGTTGCTTGAGCAAAATCATTGATGTATATGATAAATAAAAGTGGTCCTAAGATTGAATCTTGTGGTACGCCTGTTGTTATTAATCACGTATTTGATTTGACATTGGCAATTTCCGTGTATTGTTTACGATTTTCTAGATAGCTGCTGAATAATTTTAGATTTATTTCGTGTCCACCATAATATTTCAATTTAGCAATTAAAATTGTATGATCAATGGTATCAAAAGCTTTGGAAATATCTAAATAAATATTAATTGGCATTTCATCCTTGTCAAGTTGGGTTATTATTAGTTCAAGTGCCGCACATTCTGTTGAATGTTTCGGTCGAAAACCATATTGATGATCAAACAAAAGCTTAGGGTCTTGTAAGTTGACAGTTGTTCAAAAATAATGTTTCCAGTACTTTTGAAATAGCTGGTAGAAGTGATATTGGTCTATAATTACTAAATACCGTTTGCTCTCCTTTTTTATAGACTGGGATTACTTTAGCAATTTTTACTTTATCGGGGAATATTCCTGTGGTTAGCACTTGGTTTGTTAATAAAGCTAGATATTTGGTTAGTGCTGGTTCAAGAAGCTTTTGCAATTTAGT
This sequence comes from Ridgeia piscesae, assembly GCA_025642075.2. NCBI lineage: Eukaryota > Metazoa > Annelida > Polychaeta > Sabellida > Siboglinidae > Ridgeia > Ridgeia piscesae. The sequence goes on from JAODUO010000599.1 coordinate 248,940, forward strand.
GGAGAGACCATCATATCCATAGCTACTTTTGTTGGGTAAATTAAGTATTGTCCTCTTTATGACATCTTCAACGTATTTTAATGTAAAGTTACTTTCTACTATTTTATTTAGATAATACGTATGTCCACGAATGCCTTTATATTTAATATTCTTTGCCAGGTTACTACCTATATTGGTAAAATATGCATTGAATTTATTTACAATTTCAGATTTATCTGTCACTATTAAATCAGAATCTTTAAAATATTTAGGACATTATTTATTTGTTTTATGTACAGATAGTATTTCATTTATAATTTTCCAAGTTTTTTTATATCAAATTTAAAATAATTAAAGCATTTGTCATAATATAATTGTTTTGCTTTGCGAATACTTGTTTTCAAAATGCCATTGTACGTTTTTAAGTTCGCAATAATATGCCATATTCGGAAGATTCAGGGTTAGTGATTTTTAGTTTATTGTAGAGTTTATCTCTGTATCTTATTGAGATTAACAGGCCTTGAGTTATCCATGTTGACTTTTTATGCTTGTATTGTTAAATTTCACTAATTTGCTAATCGTATATTTGTTTTTAGCTTGGTTTATTTCATTGATGATAATATTATAATTATGGTTTGGATCAATATTTGTTTTAGTGTCTAATTTACTGTGTATATATATATATATCAGAAGAGTGTATATAATTTTTTATCTTTAACATAGCCTCTTTAATTTGAACATTAACTTTTATAAATCTTGTGGGATGATCCTCTTTAAGGGTGGTGTCCACGAACATAAAATATGGCTGGTGATCAGAAAATGTCTTAATTAATATTCCTGCTGTACTTTGTAAAATGTGTTTTGTTAAATTACAAAAAAATTGTCAATAAGTGTGCCAGTGCATGTCGTGAACCTTGTAGGAAGGGTAATTTGTGGGAAGAGGCTGAATGAAGTTAACATATCAAAGAATGTGCTACACTGTTCTTGCTCATTTATTTTTAACAAGTTTATACTGTAGTCCCCTGCGAGGATAACACTGTTGTTTTGGTGGCACGGCAAATTTGATATGACCGTTGACAATTCATTGATGAATTCATTTTAGTTTTCAGTTTACGGCCTTGGAGGACTGATTTCCTATAGTAACTGATCTAAGAATTATAAAAGGTTTATGCGAAGTCAACTTATAAAAATGACCAACGCAACTGCTACAGCCGATAGCCCCTTCTACATACCAATATTAACGAATAATATGCAATTATGCATGCATAGTAATTTAATTCCCCGAATGACTGAAGTAGGCACGTATAATTTATGTTGCCCCTCCCCATACACTCATACGCATCCCTCAAAAGAAAAATGAACGCAGACATAGACACGCACCCGCTCAAACCACACACGCGCATATCAAAGCAGATATTGGTCTCATTTCAGTGAAGTACCCGACATATATGAAGGTTAATCTGGCCCGCGGAAAACAAACAAAGCAATTTGGAAAGTCTCACTGGAATCCAAATAACGCGGTGAATGGCGACTACACGGGTACGCTGCCGGGAACCCACTGCACACAAACCTCGAATACCCGTGGCAGCTGGTGGCAAGTTCACCTGGAAGCCGTATATGACGTCAAGTTGGTGGTGATACTTAATCGGCGCGATTGCTGCGGTAAGTAGAATTGTTGGTTTGGCGTTGATAACAAGTGGACTTTCTTAGCTCGTATGATGCTCGTAGAATAATGTAGCAAAATCGAGGTGGTATATTTGCAGCAGATATGATACTAAAATGGATGCAAATTTATATTAATGTTTATTCATATAATCGAAATGGGTAAACGGTAGTTCCATCACCACGACCAACCGTACTTGACACTTCTTTCTGTATGTCTGTCTGTCTGTCTGTCTGTCTGTCTGTCTGTCTGTCTGTCTGTCTGTCTGTCTGTCTGTCTGTCTGTCTGTCTGTCTGTCTGTCTGTCTGTCTGTCTGTCTGTGTCTGTCTGTCTGTCTGTCTGTCTGTCTGTCTGTCTGTCTGTCTGTCTGTCTGTCTGTCTGTCTGTCTGTCTGTCTGTCTGTCTGTCTGTCTGTCTGTCTGTGTCTGTCTGTCTGTCTGTGTCTGTCTGTGTCTGTCTGTGTCTGTGTGCGCGCGCGCCCGTGACATGGTATGATATAAATATGTGTTCCACCTTTCATCTTTCAGGTGAGAAGCTGTATGACTTTGTCATCGAGGCACAACTATCAACGAACTCACCAGCTTCGGTGTGTGAAGAGATTACGACAGCTCTTAAAACGAACGAGACGAGACACGTCGGATGTCGTCTTGGCTCCGTGGGTCGTATTGTCAGGATAAGAATGAGTGGAACAAAGCCTAGAAAACTAACCTTGTGTGAAGTGGAAGTATATGGCGGTATGTATATGTGTCAAACCTGTACCCACCGTTATAGTTTAATCTTACTCCACTCCATAATGCAAAACTTGACCTTCAACATGTGTTTTTTCTTAAGCTATCTTTTTCCACTTAACAACGTGGGTTTGCCAGGAATCTCATGTGGCTTAATTGCATTTGTATAATCACTTCTTTATAGATTGTGAACATTGTTGTTACACAACTTTTCAGATGTATTCGTATATTAGAGATCTAGGTATTGCACCAAATTAAATATGTGATATGTTTGTATCAAATAATTAGTCATACAATACAGTAAATGCCTCTCTACTTGCACTGCCTATTATCAACGACGTTTCAACGTGCCGGTTAGAAATTATGGAATCAAGTACCATATAAAATTCACTACAGCCGTTTTGTGTCTCTACCTTAAAGACTTCTTGTCACCGTGTAAAATTCAACTATTTGAGAGAGGAAAATGTAATGTTCCTGGAACTACATAAACGAAAGCGACATGTTATACCTATGCTATACCTGAGACAAGTTCTGATAACAAGGTCGAGACGCAGAACAAAACTGCGGCAGAATGCTTGCTTAAAAACAGATTGCAAACCACGACGAGAGTAGTTTTACCGTTCATCAATCTTTGAATTGTTTGTTACAAAACATTTGCGATGTTTTGTAAAATTGCAAAGATTGATCAGCATTTTATATTGTTTTATCTGTATCCTGGCCTGTACGGATATATTTTAACATCGACATGGTAATGGAAAATGTTATACAAGGTTGGGACAGTAAACTTCCACAAGAAAAAGTTACTTTGCACAAGTTTTCTGACGAAACTGCGCACTACAGACGTTGTACATTTGTACATAAAATATATTCCATGGCCAGTCAATATTTAAACACTTCTTTCTGGTCTCTCAACTTCTTTAGTCTGTAGTGTTGTTAAACTGTATTCATTTAGACACATTTCATAACTAATATCACTCAGTGTTGCTATAATTCATGTTACTCCATGTTTTATTCTTTCTAGCATATATCTGCCCATCTTGAGACATGGCTCAATTGTTGTATGTAATATTCTAAATGTCGTAACTATTATTGTACGGTAATGTTATTTTGATTTTATGTAAATATTATGTTTCCCCTAAGTAATGCAATCATTCGATTTCGGTTTGAAGTTGCAATTTCGTACTGCTTTAAAACCTCATACTAGTGCTAATTGCTAACCATAAGTATATTCCTTTTACGGTAGTATTATTGAAATGTATGTGCGTTGGTAGACGTTATCACTAGCAAGAGAGAACTTGAACTGAAGCTGAACGTGGCACGATATAAGAAAGCCTCCCAGTCGTCTACTAGTAGCATAACGTACGGAGCAATGAAGACGGTCGATGTGGATTTGAATAGCTGCAGTTACACACGTTCTACACCTGAAGCTTGGTGGCAGGTTGAGCTGCAAGCTACCTACGAAGTCAAGGCTATTGTTATAATCACTCCTCCAATCCGCGGTAAGGCCAAATACAAAGTAATGTTAGGAATCGTTGAGGTATCGTCGGCTAAATACAATTTTTAGTTAGTACACACACACACACACACACACACACACACACACACACACACACACACACACACACACACACACACACACACACACACACACACACACACACACACACACACACACACACACACACACACACACACACACACACACACACACACACACACACACACACACACACACACACACACACACACATTTTTTTGGGTGTTTTTAGGTACCTGAGGCTAAATATTTAATTAAAATCAAATTACTTTTATGTTTCCTTATGTGATGTTTGACTGTTTGAGAGATAGAAACATGATTGAAAAATCAAGTACAATAAAAGAGTACAGTAAAAACAAGTTGCAAGAATGGGGTTCCACAAATCCACGTTAGTTGCTAGAGGCGCTGATACGCAATTAGCAACTAACGTGGATTTGTCTGCATGTTTTTTGCGGACCGCTTGTTTAAATGACCTTACAATCAGCTGTTGAACTCGCATGACTCCGGAGCCTCACACATAGCTAAATATGGATACTGTCTAACATGTCCTTAAATGTGAAAGCATAATATGTATATTAGTGTAAATTTAGAGCCGATAGAACGTCGACTGGTGGCCCGAAGACATGTGTTTAAAATCATATATACCTCACCGTATGCTTCACACGAGACTGCTACTTCACACATAGTTAAATATTGATATCGTATAACATGTCCGCCATTATAAAGCATACTGTCTACATTAATGCACATTTACAGTAGAAATGGCGCGGTCACGGTTATTTTGTCGTGCACTGATCACATGTTCTTGGTCTTTGACCATACCTACAGTGTGATCACACCCACACTACACGGTCAACATTCATTTTTGCAGATATCGATACTGGATTTATTACGACTGAACACTTTACGTCAGACTCTATCTCAATAACAACCTTATCCACTGTATCTACGTGATATACTGTAGAAATGGCCCGGGTTTTCTTGCCGCGAACCGATCACGTGGTCTTACAAAACATTCTCATTTGTATTAGTTTGTTACACTAATATCAATGAATGCCAGTGCGCGATATGTTAGGCGGGTAAAATGTGTTACATTGTATCGTATTCGGCCGTGCAATTAAGGTTGGTGTCACTTGTTGAATTTTGCTTTTTGTTTATTTATCAAAATAATGAATGTTATTGAATGGCATTTTATTTTGGTTACATATACACATTTGATAGTGTCCGTGAAACCAGCGTGAGGTCTTTGTAAATAGTGTACATAATGTTATTATAGTCTGGAAAAGGCTGCATGTAATTAATTGTTAAAAGAAACGGTGCACCAGGTTTCCACGTTGATGTCGTTGCACAGCTTTTATCAACATAAACCATGACAATAAACCAGTATGTTACCCTCTCCCTGTATGGTGAAATGCCTTTTCATATATATGAAGTGTGAGTTATTGATCAAGCAGGCGCGTAGCCAGCGATAGGTTGTGTGTGTGGGCATGATGCATGTGTGTTCAATAGACATAACAGCCAAAACTACGCCATCTTAGCACTGAATTCGGTCAAACGTTTCGCGACGTTCTACCGACTGTAAATGTACATTAATGTAGACATGATGCTTTCATATTGACACGTTATACGATATTAATATGTAACTATGTGTTAAGTAGTAGTCTCAGTGTGATGCATACAGCAGGCTGTAGAGGATTTTAAATGTCCGTTCCGGCATCGAGCCAGCACACCTGTCGTTCCATCGCATGTAAATGTATGTGCATGAACATATTATGCCTTCCCATTGACGGACTGTATCCATATTTAGCTATGTGCGAAGCTTCGGGGTCATGCGAGTTCAACACCTGATTGTAGGATTATTTATTGTGGTACCTCATTATATTTGATGAAAAAGAAATATAGATTACGTAGCACAGCAATATTAATAATCAATACATGCATAATACACAAGTTCATCATAAAACGTAGTTCATCTTCTCATATAAGGAATTGCAGTGTCAGTAATAACGGCGGCGTTGGGAGAGAAAGGGCGGAGGGAAAGTTTCATTGTTTTTTTTTTGTAAATGTAACGAGTATAGTATTACCACACATTAACATGATCATAATTTATGTATTTTAACAAAATAAAAGAGATTACTGGATAGCAGAGACGGCCTAAAAACTGTCAACAATATTTTTATTGTTGATTGTGATCAAAAGAAATTAGATAATTTGAAATTATTTTACAGCAAACAATCTGGCTCGTAACAAGCCAACCAACCAGTCATCTACAGCCGAAATGTACGTATCATCGAAAGCAGTGGATGGCATAAAAACAAATACATTGAAACAGGGCAGCTGCAGTCGTACCGGATTTCAGCATAACGCTTGGTGGAGTGTTAATTTACAATCCGTCTACACTATCGGGGAGGTAGTCATAACCGGAGAAAAGACTTGTGAGTAAGAAAGTATAACTGCTTGATAGGATTATCGTAATTCGAAGTCGTTGAACTGAACCCGCGCTTCATATATGTTTATGTTGTAACATGGGTGAGAGCAATCCAAATGCCCCGTCTGCCGGTCACTGGAATTGGTGGTACAAAACATTATTTCATTCAGTGTGACTACATATTTATCATTGATGATTCAGATATACACTTCTATGGATAGATATGTTTGAATTTTCCAGCTGTCTTAAGATAAATATATTGATATAGATCTTGAGCGTACCATGATTTGGATGTCATACATATGGTTCATGTTTGCACTACTGGTGTACAATGTATGAATAACTACAAATGCAATTTTAGAGCTGTATACCCAACGTCTATATGCAGGATTCTTACCTCCCATCTCTAATAATTCACATTTATTGGCCCATTGTTGGGTAACATCTTCAATATGTTCATCACTGACGGTTGTACCGACACATAGGGAGCGGAAATTTGATGTGTGTGTGCGTGTGTGTGCGTGCGTGCGTGCGTACGTGCGTACGTGTGGATATGCGAGCATGTGTTCGTTTGTACCATGTGTGTGTGTGTGTGTGTGTGTGCGTGCGTGCGTGCGTGCGTGCGTGCGTGCGTGCGTGCGTGCGTTGTGTGTGTGTGAACGACATATTTGTAAGTATTCCGGAATGTAATTTATGAACAACGGTCTCGTACTGCAATTAGGGGAAAAGAAAAAGAGTAGCATTGTGATCGAAGCCATTACGGGTGCTACTCTCCGAGTTACGGAATGTGCAACATTCAAGGGAGCAGCAACCGATATTCAAATCTCAAGAAGATTTCCGTGCAAACGGGGTACGGTTGGCAGCGTCATCAGGATCAGACAAGGCGAACAGGAAAACTTCACACTGTGCGAGGTGGAAGTGTACGGGATAAATGGTAAGACCTTAAAGCACAGCACATCCTTTTGTAGAGCGCAATGGCTTAGGTTTTTTTCTCTCTGAATTGCTCCAGTTCACTGCATAAATGAGTACCTAGCAATAGACAGTGGTGGATATGTGTACGAGCAGCCTTCGCGCATTAATTGTAGCGTATGGCTGGATGCTTCCCAAAGAAGCCGATTTCGTGTCGGAGTGAACAGGTCTGTCAGGGAAGTAAAGTGTAAAGCGCTTTTAACGCTCATGAGGACTGGATGCTGCGCTATATAAGAACTTCCTTTTTGCCTTTTTATAAGTAGGTCACAGTCAACGCGCCTCTCTAATTGAACTGTTGATAACGTAACACCGCCAAGCCACCAAAATACCATGTGATGTTCTTAGACATTCCGTCTTATATTAGGCCGAAATTAGGACCTCCAAACCCTTTCTGTATGACACAATTGCAGCCCAATTTTTTTCTCTTAAACTGACATCTACTTGCCGGTTTGTATGAGTTGTCACCCTGCAGTAGTAATGAAATCCAAGTAATGAAATGACAAAAAAATAAAGCCTGACGAGTTATTATTGGTTTTTGCATAAACTCAGTATAGCGACATCGTGACGTTGTCAGCATTTTGGTGTGCATTCTGTTGTGAGAGAAACGTGTTGAAATTGTAAAGATTTGTGTTCGGTATATTTGTTTTGTTTTGCTACTTGTTGTTTTAACGGTTTGATATCATTGGCCTTATGTTGCCAGGGATACGTTTACCAACTATTAAAGTCGAAGCACGGAAGACGAATTCAAAGGATGTCAAGTTGTGTCAAGCCGCGGAACAATCTCTGTCGTTCAGCGAAACACGACGCATTTCTTGTTTGCCTGGAGTGAAGGGCAGCATCGTCAGAATCGCAAGTACTGGAAGGGAAGCGATAGGCCTATCATTGTGCGAGGTACAAGTGTTTGGAGTGTCTGGTAAGATTATCATGTATTTTATATAAAGTGACACAGCAAATTGAAGATATTTTATAATTATGTTGACGGTTTATTGTATATAATTCGGTAATCAGTGTGTATTGATGCAAAATTGTTGTAACTGAAATAATGGTAGTATCGATTAAGATTGTACAACAGCCGATAAACATCAGAAATAGCTAAGGAAACAATCAACACGTCAATAATAATATAACATAAAGTTCATTATCTGCCAGTCATAGTGACTGAAAAAATAAGGACATTACGACTGATAAAACAATAGTATTGTATATAATTATAGTTGAGCGCATAACTACATATTACTATATTTGAGATTGTTACTAATTAGGATATCTGGTAAAATTATAATACGATACACTAATGTAGATAATAAAAATGCAAATAGTCTTTAATATGAATATATATATATATATATATATATATATATATATATATATATATATATATATGTTGACTTATTAAAATGTTAGGAAGCAGTCTAAAACATTGAGCAAAATAAATTAGTAAACATTATGAATGGAATATACAACCTGAATAAGTGAAATTATAGCTCTTTACAATATCTACCTAGTATAAAATAGATCAACTGAATATATAGCTAACAAGATTCACAGTACATAGTAAATTCAGACGGTTAACCCTAAAGAAGATTCGAATAGCGTATAAGTTCTGGAACTGCCACAAGTAATACCGTAACGAGAAGAAAATTACATTTTATATCACTTACAAAACATTATTTCATTCAGTATGGCTACATATTTATCATTGACGATTCAGGTATACACTTCTATGGATAGATATGTTTACACGGTTTGAATTTTACAGCTGTCTTAAGATAAATATATTGACGTAAACCTTGAACGTACCATGATTTGGATGTCTATAATATAAAGATTACATAATTACAATTAGAACATATATACAGTGTGTGTGGTTCAAGTTGATACACATCATGATTTATTCAAAATATAACTCGCGGGAAGGTTTTTAGACCGTGATTGTGAGCAAAATACACACACCTTAGACCAAAATTGTACATATGTGGTACCAAAACATAAATATGTGCAAATCTGAAAAATATGCCAGGTCTGGCTGCCTTAACTCTTTACAGAACATTTTAAGATACCAGCCATCTGTAAATTACGCTGCATGATGCTTGCATTAAAATTCGAATAACTCGACAACCGATTCATGAAACTATATGAAATTAATTGCACTGTACATGGAATGATTGTGTGAATAAAATGTGTTATTAAAATTTATGTGTTACAATCAATTACATTTAAGATCTTGAAGCATACTTCAACAATTATAATGACAAAATAAATAAACAATTTCATCATGTTACATATTAAACAATCTTAGAACACACAACAGTGTTCCTGTGGAACTATTGCAGCCATGTATGTTAGTTTTATCCTAGAAAAACATTTATCCAATTTTGACGGTTAGTTTTGAAATGATAATTGCTTTTGTAAACAACGCCAACGCGACTGAAGAAAACAATCTACCATAATTTACAAAATGGCTTTCGTTTACCGATCATATTGCCCAGTGGAATGTTCTTTTCGTATGTAAAAGCAACACTCGAATAATAATAAAATATTTATGTTAATAAAATACCCTAAAATAAATAAACCAAACGAAGTACGGACGGTGATCCGATCAACAAAATGGCTGCATATCGGCGAATTGAACCTGACGCCGACGAGTCATCTTTTTTCGAATCTCAACTACGAAAAGTCGCACAGACAACGTCGATGAACGATAACAAGGTATCCGTGATCGCTGTCGACATTATGCACGTTGCAAATACCGATATCCGACTCGAAATCGTCGAGAAATGATCTATGTAATATCCGCCAAATAACGCACGATATCGGGGGTCAACTAGACGAACGCACTTCAACATCCTTCCAAATAAACTCACTTAATTCGAAAACGAAAACGATTTTCCTAAGATGGCGACAACACATCATGTTTCCATGACCTACAAAGAGCTTAAAGCAGTTGTTTGAGCTGGCTGGTTGATGTAAAAGAAGGATCTGATCGCGGTAAACGAAAGGCCCACGAACTGTGAGTTTACTGGGCGGTTTTGGACGGTCTGCGCGTACGAGGGGTTGGGCGGTTTTGAACGGTATGCATAGTAAAGCGTTAATTATGAATATATACATGTGCAAAGATGGTATGTTATTATATGAGGCATAGCTTGTATTATCACAACACTTTTCTAGGTGTTAGTTCATTTCTATAACTCAAATAACTAGTAAGTCCCAATATCCTTCCGGGCTTCCTTTACCACAAAAATGGCATATGATTAGATGCCCCAACTTTTCAAAAAAACATTTATATACGAGAGGGTTTCAGACATTGATTGCAAGCTAAATATTGATGGTTCAATTAACTGTTGTGTCTATTTTATATATATGCATACTAGTGTGTCTTATCAAAGCAAATGTGGCATGCCTGACTGTCTTAATTATGAATCTACACATACCCAAAAATCAAATATTTTATATTTCATTAAAATTAGCAAACTTCCGACCCTAAAAGGTCAATGTAGATTAGAAGGTATTGTTGTCCAATTTTTATCAGGCATAAACCAGTCCTAAGACAAAATAACAAATAACTCTGAATATCCTTCCATGCTTCCTTCTCAAGAAAAATGGGGACCCATTGATACAACTTTTTAAATAAATTGCTTGTGGTATACGAGAGGGTTTTCAGACATTGATTGCAAGCTAAATATGGATGATTAGATTAAAGTTTTTGTGTATTTGATAGATATCATTGTGTATTATCAGAGTAATATGAATTGTGAATCTACACATACCCAAATGTCTTACATTTTATATTTATTTAACATTAGAAAACCTCCAACCCTATAAGGTCAACTTTTACCAAGCATAAACCAGTCCAAAGAATATATAATAAATAACTCGATATCCTTCCATGCTTCCTTGTCAAGAAGAATGGGGACCCATAGATACAGACCACGTATCAATAAATCACTTGCGAGCGGGTTTCAAGCACTGATCTTGAGTTAAATATAATATGTTATTGGTAATATCAGTAAATATTGCATATCTATGCATATCAGTATACATTCTTAGGGAGTTTTGCTTGAAGCATGGGGCTGGTTTATGTCTGGTAAAAGTTTGGTAACAATACCAATACCTAGGGTCGGAAGCTTGCTAATTTAAAATGTAGGACATTTGGGTATGTGTAGATTCATAATTAAGACCACCAGGCAAGTCATATTGCTCTGATAATACACACTGTTATACATATATTATATCAAATACACACAACAGTTAACTGAACCATTTATATTTAGCTTGCAATCAATGTATGAAAACCCTCTCGTATATCACAAGCACTTTATTTAAAAAGTTGTATCAATGGGACCCCATTCTTCTTGAGAAGGAAGCATGGAAGGACATTGAGAGTTGGTTGTTAGTTTGTCTTTGGACTGGTTTATGCCTGATAAAAGTTTGATAGCAGTACCTTCTATTCTGCATTGACCTTTTAGAGTTGGAAGTTTGCTAATTGTAACGAAATATAAAATTTAGGACAGTTGGGTATGTGTAGATTCATAATTAAGACCGTCAGACATGTCGTATTACTGATATAATAATATATATATATATATATATATATATATATATATATATATATATATATATATATAAAATACACGCAACAGTTCATTTAACCATCTATATTTAGCTTGTAATCAATGTCTGGAAATCCTCGTATATCACAAGCAATTTATTTTAAAAGTTGGGGCACCCAGACGTATGCCATTTTTGTTATGAAGGAAGCTCGGAAGGTTATATATTGAGACTTACTTGTTATTTGAATTATATAAATGAACTAACACCTATTCAAAGTGTTGTGATAATACAAGCTACGCCTCATCGACTTTTTTTGTCGGATGTTGGTCATTTGTTAAGAAATATAATAACGTACCATTTTTGCATATATTCAGATTCATATTTAAGGCAAACAGACCTGCCATATTTCTTAGATTTGCACATATGTATGTCTAGGTACCACGTACAATTTGGGTCTAGCGTATGTGTATTTTGCTCACAATCACGGTCTTAAAACTCTCCCGCAAGTTATATTTTGAATAAATAATGATGTTTATCAACTTGCTGCACATTAACTATGCACTGTATTTATGTTCTAATTGTTGGTATGCAATATTTATATTATGGGAAGCAACTCCAAAAAATGTCACTGGCACAGGCTAAAGAGTGCAGAAGATATTGACTAATGAAATGTGAATAAACTATTTATTTTTAACAAGCTGTCAAAAAACGTCTAAGTCCAAATTTCAAATTGCCGTAACTTGAAAACTATTTCAGCTAGAACGCTCAAATTTGGATTCTCACCATACTGATATATTCAAAAATATAAGAGAAGACAGCAACCTCATGGGTTGCGTTCACACGGAATGACCCATCTATAAATGCAATTTTAGAGGACTATATCCAACGTCTATGCCTTTTACCTCCCGTCTCTAATAATACACATTTATGGGCTCATTGTTGGGTAACATCTTCAACATATTCATCACTGACTGTTTTACCGACACATAGGGAGCGGAAATTTGCCCTGCACGAGTATTGTTCGTATCAACGAAGCTGGATTTTGAGACTTGTTTTGCTATGGTTACTAAAACAGCAATCTGTACATCTTTTATAATGCTTTGGCAAGTTTGTCGATTGTTTATGTTAGATAATCATCCCGATACGTAGATTTGGGGAATAAGACCACGTTGGTTTTGTTCAGGACGCTTTCATATATGTTAATAGTTCTTGTATTATTAGTTTAAGCCAGTTCACTTCTATGTTCTTGCCGTTGCCTCACAGACTGAAGCAGTGAGCTTGTCGTTATTCTGGGCGGCGACATATATACAACACTGAGAGTAGGTGCCAGGTCCTTCATTCAGTTGCGCGATACAAAAAAGTGCGTTTAACCTCATTTTCCCAAGCAAAATTACACCCAAAACGTGACAGTTTCACGGCAACACACGTCCTTTATTATTGTCCTCTTTCATACCAGTCCAATGCCCACACTAAATTGCCAACGAAATATATACCCACCCCGCAATCATCCGCCTGTTGCCACATCACGTGACCAATTACCTAATATTCTGCTGCGTCCACCATCTAGTGCTTACCGTGACGTGACCCAGATGCTTAAATTTACCTTTTGCTAACTTGAGGATTTCGGGACTTTCTGGGTGGACAACTTGTGTTTGCCATCTGAACGAGATGGCTGAAACACCACATCAGAACCATCAGCAAAACATTATTGCCTTTATTTGGTGTCGAATCGTCCGTCTGACTTGGCCCATCTTGGTGACATACAATTCCTGATAACTCACCGTAGTTAACATGTCCTTTATTGCATGTATTTGTAACCGTTGCAGTTGCTGGTGATTTGGACAAAGCTATGGGAAATGGAATAACAGGTAGTGTATGAGCAATATTTCAATTTACTACAAAACCTACACACGAGATATGCTAGACCCATTTTGAGACATAGTCCTAAGCAAAACAAAATGCTATGTTTAAGAAACTAGTTTAGCACCGTACATATATGTGTGTGAGCGCGTGCGTGCGTGCGTGCGTGCGTGCGTGTGTGTGTGAGATGTGACTTGATTACATCAAACAATCATTCATTATAATACAAGAAATGCATCTCAGCCGAACTTGCTAACTTTCCAAAAACATACTGCCTACTACCACCGCGGTTTGAACGTGTCCGGTTTGAAATTATTTAATAATTTACTATTCGAAATGGAAAACCGCCGTTCTGTCCCTACGTTCAAGTGAACCGTCCTCAAATATAACTACATTCTAAATTGCACATTGTTTTCGTCTGTTTCATGTATGTTATAATAATTTTTATTTAATTATTTGTATTTTATTAGTGTATTTATTTATTCATTGATCTATTTATTTATTGTGATCCTGTTTAATTTGTATCCTTGTAAATATGTCATCACGTGTTCTATGATTGTTATAAATTATATTTAAATGGTTAGGTCGTGAACACTAAGTACATGACTGAGTGAAAATTAAATTTCAAATCATTCGATCAATCAATCAATCATCCAACCAACTAACTAATCAATCATACACATAGCAATTATTAATATTTATATTGCACATGGCTCGTATGTTTATGTGTGCATCGGTTTTAAACATACGTCTATGTTAAAATACAATTAAGAGGAATAGGAGACTATTTGGAGCTATGGTCATATCTAACATAAAATACTTTCTTAATGTGTTGATTATTGTAGATTTTACGACAAACTTGGCCACAGGGAAGTTTGCAGAAATGTCTTCTCGCCTAAATTATTATTATCCGGTATCAGCAGTAGATGGCAGCTATCGAACTATTTGGTACAATCAGTGTGCAGTTACAAAAAACAATACGGTGGGAAGCTGGTGGAAGGTTGATCTAGATGCCGTGTACGACATCAAGATGGTGATGCTACTCAGCCGGAAACATTGCTGTGGTGAGACAGAAACACTAACACTGTGTACAATTCAATTCATGTATGTACTGGAAAACAGAGCCTTAGTCGCTTCACCGTTCTCCCGATACCCGTTGTCCCGTTATGTCGCGTTATCTCAATTACAAAAGAACATATATGTATAAAAAGAAATGGGGTGCAGTTTTACAGAAAAGTTGTTGTCCCCTAGCCTCCCTAGGTGGGATTTGTTTGGATAAAATATGTTAAGTTAGCTGCACATCTAAGAAGGCTGTCCCTAGTATAGTCACGTAATCCATACACCTATGAAATGTTACAGGTTGTACATTTTTCACATTCCAATTTAACGATGTATACATTGTCTGGGGTCGCCACATAAATACAATTTACATCCGAACGAAGACATCCACCGTCTATGCAATAAACCGTTGAACTAGTGATTTATGTATCACTTTTATTACAACATTTGGACTAATTTTAGTAGTCTATCACTAGAAATATCTAACCATAACATGTCTGTAACAGCTAATATTTGAAAAACCTGAGATCGGACCAAACTGCCATTTTTTTTACAAAGTATACCGTAACATATTATCGTATCCAGAACTCTTAATTTTATTTTCACAATTAGAGATCAATTTAAACTACAGTACCGGCAACAAGTCATGGGAACAGCAAGAACAACTAAAAGCATTCATGTTTCATATTGAAATATTTCCAAAACTAGTTATTATTGTTAACAGTATAGTCAGGAATGGTGGCTGTATCATCACTTCAAGAAATAATGTACCTACATGCAAATTGAAATCTATAAAATTGCTCAGAACATGAAAAATGTAAGTGTCAGTTTTTCTAGCTCTTCCCATAACTTTTATCAGGTACTCTATATCAACGCTAAAATGAACATAACAACAGAACCTTACCGAGTTTTGTTCAACATATATGCATTTGTATGAGTGTTTCTATTTGAAAATTCTAAATTATCTGCCCAAATATACAACAAAATGACTAAATTTAACACAACTATAGTATATGTTATTATTAACATTAAATAATATTCCATTACGTCGATGAAACTGCTCTACAAAATATACTGATCAGCAATTAAACTGTACTACTTTCATATTTCTATATACAGCATTTAAAGTGTATCGTGTAGAACATATTTGTTGTTATAAGTCAATACAATACATGTTATAAAAACAAAACATTTCCTGTGATACCCCGTTTTCACAACTGTATCAAAAAGACGCGACGGTGTTTTAGCCAGCATGAAGTGGGACTCGTGCATAATATATATTGTGAC